>CM053769.1:423356832-423410769 GCA_028658325.1 Potorous gilbertii
CTCACTGAAGAAAATAATTCTCTCAAAATTAGAATGGAACAGATGGAGGCCAATGACTTTCCGAGAAACCAAGAAATCACAAAACAAAACCAAAAGAATGACAAAATGGAAGAGAATGTGAACTATCTCATTGGTAAATTTTTCCGTATTAGAAAGACAGATCCCTTTTCAAGGATTATAAATCTCATTGAAGAAGTTCTGTGTTATCCTTGGGCTTGATACAATTAGTTGCAATCTAAAGGATAGAAATTATGAGAACATACATAAATTTAAAGCAAATAAATACAGAATTGTTAAATACAGACATGTTTGGGAGGAAAAGCATTAGCTCATGGAGGAATCAAGAAAGTCTTCATGAAGGTGATGGTATTTGATCTGCATCTTAAAGGAAGAAAGGTAGTTTAAGGCAGAGATGAGGAGGCAGTGCATTCCAGGAATGGCCAGCACAAATCTCCCACCGAGATGGAAGATGAAAAAGTTAATATACCTGGGTTATAGAGTGTGGGAGGGGGAGAAATGTCCAGTGAAGCTGAAAAGTTGAGGACAGTTTGAAGAACTTTAAAAGCTAAAAAGAAGAATTTACATTTAATTCTAGAATAGTGATAGGGGGGACAGGTTTTAACCTAAGGTTGATGAACTTATTTTTTAAAAATATTTTTATATCTGTATTTAAATGTAATTAATTTTCTTTGGAAACCTATGCATTTTGTGCATTAACATTATTCTAAGAAGGCAGTTCACTGGGCTGCCAAAGAAGTTCTAAAGGCCAGAGAAAGTCCTGGAGTTGGATGAGTAGATGGTGAGATCTGGCTTAAGGAAAGTTATTTTGGCAGCAATGTATAAGATGTGATGAAATGATGAGAGACTTGAAGTAGGGAGACCATTAGGAAGTTGTTATAACAATCTAGGTGAGAGAGAATGAGGCCTTGAACCAAAGTGGTAACTATGTATGAGTGGAAAGGAGAATTGTGAAGGTTGGATTCAAAAGACGTTACGGAGTAGAAATGGCAAGATATGTTAACTGATATGTGAAGTAAGGGAGAGTGAGGCATTAAGGATAATGCCAACATTATGAATCTGGGATCTTGAAAAGATGTGATATATTTAGCATAAATAGAGAAGTTTAGAAGAGTTAAAGTTTTAGGGAGAAAAATAATGAGTTCAGTTTTGGACATGTTGAGTTTGAGACGTCTCTAGGACATCCAGTTTGAAATGTTCCATAGATCATGTGGGATTGAAGCTTAGGGTAAAGACAAGGGATAGATGCATACATATGTACATGTATATATACATATACATATATATATATATATATATATATATATATATACACACAGATATTCACTCTATACATATACATGCCCACACATATATCTGTATGTTCATAGTTATCTATGTAAAGATAATAGTTAAATCCATGGAAATTAATGAGGTTCCTGCAAGTATAGACAGAATAGTGAAGAGGGCCTAGGACAGAGCTGTGGGGAGTAACTACATTTAGGGTTCATGATATGGATGATGCGCCAACAAAAAAGATTGAGGAGTAGTCTAATAGTAGGGTAACTATATCATGAAGACTCAGAGAGGATAGTCAGAAAAAGAATGAGGACTGAGAAGAGACCATCAGTTTGGCAACTAAATACACTTCATTGGTCCACCTCCTGTCAGAGGAGATACAGAGTACTGATTGAGATATGTTTTGTATAAGGCCAATATAGTTTGTTTGTATATATTGTATATATTGACTGTATATTTGTTACAAGGATTTCGTTTTCAAGTCAAGGAAAGATCGGAAGGAAGTAAGGTATATTTTTTCAAATGCAAAAATATTAATTAAAAAATCATTGACACAGAGAAAGTGTTATGACTTATAATATATCCTATGTTAAAGCAGAATAATAATAAATCGAAATAAATCGAAAATAGGTCGAAAAGATCTTATCTAGAATTTTGGATTTTGCTTCATTACAGTTGTCCTTCTAGAAGCACAGTTTGACTTTCGACCACAGGGTGGCACTGTAAGCATCATTTTGATTATGTAGCAGTCTCAGGGGAAATGAATATGCTCTTGAAATAATGTTTATGTTAGTTGTAAAATTTTTGTTGTATTGTCTGTTGATGATAGGGACTATATGAAAGTTACATTTTTCTTATTTTATGCAGCCATTCATAAGCATATCATAGCTTTGGAGAATGGTATTAAAATATATTTCCAGTTATTAAAATATATTTCCAGTATGAGGAAAAGCTCTTTCAATTCAGCAAGCTACAGATGTCATTAATGGGCCTTAAAACAATCATTTCAGAGCTTATGATACAAGAAGTACCCAGACTTGATATCATTTACTATTTCTTCATTCAAACATTTAAATAGGTACAATAGCCCAAATTAGGATTCCCTACACATGGCCCACATTTAGTATTAATAATATGTAACTAAAAGCTTGATCTCAACATTACCCATTATCAGACAGTAATATTGACAAAAATATTTTTAAGCCTCAGTCTTTTAAGTATGTCCCAGGAAACCCCTAAAATGTGAGAAGTTCTATTGACTAACAAGCCTCAAGAAAATATTCTGGAAATTTGTATAGATGATCCCTCCCCCAACCCTCCTTCCTACAAGTTGAAAATTCCTACTAATTCTAGAAGGAATTTTTTGTTTGAGACTGTTATTAGCATCAAATACACAGGGAGAAAAAACCTAGATTAGCCAGCTATTGCCCAGTTTATGATATTTAGTTAGGCAACCTAGAACATCAGTATAGCTCTTTATGTCTTTCTATCTATGTATTTCTATCTGTTTGTCTGTATATCTATTTTTTTGTCTCTCTGTCTCTGGCAAACTCTCCTCAAGGGTCACCTACTCCCAAGCAGCCTCCTTAAGCACCCAGTAACCAACACTGGACACCATGCCCTGGAGGAACATCTGTCCCAAACTTTCCTTATCCAGAGTGGTTTCTGCCCCTCCCAGAACATTCATTTCAGTAAAGCCCCAGCCATGCTTCACTTCCCTCCCTCCTTTTCAACCATTCTTTAAAAAACCTGCTTGACAATTACTTTGCTACAGAATATACCCTTTCCTTCTCTATTCACCTCTATTCCTCCAGTTCTAAAATCATAAACCAGGATCAAACCAACTCCTCCATTGTTCTGAATAGAGTGTGTCAAATTACTCCCCTGTGGCCATTTCTGTAACCAAAAGGTCCCTAGCCACCATTTTCTTGTGTATGTTGTTTCTTTCTTTAGAAGGTAAGCTTCTTGAGGGAAGAAGCTCTCTTTGCTTTTATATTTATATCCCCATCCTTTAGCCCCTTACACATAGTAATCACTTAATTCATGCTTTCTTATTTATTTGTTCCCAAACATACACGTGAGCAATGTGTGTTGATTTAAAGGAAGGCTAGATTGCTTTCAGGAAAGTTCCACCTTCTCCCAGAAACAAAAGCTCGTGTTTTTTATTACTAATGTTCTACTACAGTCACCAAAGAATTGAAAATTAGTGTCTCATAGAGGACAGTAGAGAAGAGCATAACAGGTTTTCTCAGGTTGTAACATATAACAAAAAAGGATCCTCTAAGAACAGGAGTAAGAGATGTCAGAAAAATGTATCATTGAAAAAGAAGATGAACTAGTCACGTGTTGAGAGTAAGCAAAAATATAATATCGGCAGACAGCTAGATTTCTCCACTGGTATCCTGGCAACATCAGCAAAATGAAAAAAGGTTTTTGGAATGAAGGATGAGACCCTCTCTTGTGAACTCATGGGAGAACAGGGACAAAAATCGCACTGGACAAATAGGCATGAATGAATTGTAAGCTCCCTCATTTCTGGGAATTTGTTAATAGATGAGATTAAGTTGTCTTTGCCTGTCAGCAACCACCAAGGCTTTATATTATTAATGTACTGTATTCTCATAAAATGTCCCTTTACCTGAATCTTCTAAGCCCAAGGGAGATACCTACTTTCTGAATTACATTTACTTAGTTTACTGAATGTTAGTGACTCATATGGCTGTACTTTGCAAGGAAAAAATAGTAAAGTTTTTTATTTTTCTCTCAGGTAATTTAATTTAGTAATAATCCCTTTCATCTCTACCAAGTAATTCAATACAGTTACCTTTTTCATTGCAGAAGACTAGAAATCTGTTTGTTTTGTGAATAATAAAGAGTATGTTGGCCCTTGCTGAAATATCTACTGGATGGCTCCAGAATTCTAACTAAAAACATGATTTTTAAAAGTAAGCATACTTTCAGAACAAAAAACCAATTGTCTTTTTTTATTTTACCTGTCCAAAGATATCTCCCTTTTGGTTCTGAAATTTGTATCATATTGGATGAAACATCAAAGGCAGATGAAAGGAAGAGGGTAAGTATTACGCTAGACTACAGTTAATTAACACATTGGTCCTTAAGTTTTATTGATAAGAATCAAGGTTTGTCTTAGGTACCACTGTGAAGCTCAGTGTGGATCTGGTATGGTAGAGCCTCCAAAAAGGCTAAGGCAGCCTTACACTACATTAATTCTCTCTCTTTAATCTTCCATCTCTCTGTCTTTTGGCTCATTCCCTGATGTCTACAAATGCATCAAGGTCTCAATCTAGCTTGAGAAAATCCTCAGCTGACTCTATCATCCCCTCAAGCTATTTTTTTTAAAAAAAAACAAAATCCTGGAAAGAGCTGTCTTTACTTTATTCCTCCAAGTCTTTTTCTCACTTCTTAACTCCTAGTAATCTGTCTTCTGATCTCATCACTCAATGTAAACTACTCTGTGGAAGTTAATTATGTTTGTTTAATTGGCAAATCTGATAGTCATTTCTCAGTTCTCATCCTTCTTGACATCTCTACAGCATTAGCATTTCTCCTGGATACTCCTCTATGGGTTTTCCTGATATTGCTCTTTCTTGGTTCCTTAATCTCTTCTCATTAAGGAAGAACTTCTCAGTCTTCTTTGCCCGATTATCATACAGGTTGTCCCCTAATTATGAGTGTCCACCAAGACTGATGCTGGGTCCTTTCTCTATATACCTGCTCTTTCTTGGTGACCTAATTAGCTATCATGGTCTCAGTTGTTAGGTGTATTCAGATGACTCCCAGATCTATATATATATATATCCATCCCTGGCCACTTTCCTGAACTTCAGTCCCACATCACCAGCTGTCTTTTTACCATTTTGAACTCAGATGTCTACAGGTATCTCAAACCCAAACCCAGTTCTGAATTTCCCTATTTTTCAGAGTATTAACATTCTTTCAGTTAACCAGGTTCATAGCCTTAGATTTGTGCTCAACTCCACATTCTTCCTCACTTCACATATGGAATCAATGGCCAAATCTTATCAATTTTACCCCTACAACATCTTTTTTCCACCTGCACGGCTACCACTTTTGTTCACACCTTCATCACCTCCCTCTGAAGTATCTCTTCCCTCTCCTATCCATCTACCACACAGCTGCTAAATTGATTTTCCTAAAGCATAGATCTGATCGTGTCACTTACCTTCTCAATAAACTCCAGTTGCTCCAATTACTATTAGAATTAAATGCAAGCTTTTCTGTTTTGCATTCAAAGCTCTTTATCAGCTGGTTTCATTGTACTTTTACAGCCTTATGTATTATTCCTTTTCACATAGTTTATGGCTCTATTAGACTGGCTTTCTTGCTTTCCTCACATATGATATTCCATTTCTTGTTTCTTCTTTCCCTTTTGCCTAGAATCCCTTTCCTCCTCACCTCTGCCTTTTAGAATTCCAAATTTCCCTCAAAACTTAGCCCATACACCATCTTCTAGATGAGGAGATATGATACCCTTTCTGAGGCTACTGCTTCCTCCCCTTAGAATTATTTTGCACTTAATATTTTATATACCAAATTCTACAGATACTTCTTTATGGCAGTGAAATATATATTAAAATTGTCTCTAAAGAATTAAGAATGAATCCCATATAGAGGGCAGTGAAAAAGCTCATGGTCGATGTAATCAGCTTGCAGCCTAGGCAGTTAGGAACTGCCAAGAATAGTAATAAAAGACATTATCATAGAATTGTATGACAGGGAGAGAAGATGGGCTGGTCACATAGCAATACTGAAAGATGATAATGAAGATAGCCAGATTGTTCCACCAGTATTCCCTTGATGTCAGGAGAAAATGATGAAGGCCCCTAGCATATTAGTTCATCTCCCCCTTGGTAAATTTATGGGAAAATTGAACAGAATTTACATGGATGAGCAGGCATGGATGGATCCCAGGTGAGGGCCCACATGTTGCATTTGTAAGCTCCAGTGTATCTTATATCAACTCCCAGGAGAAAATGAGGCAAGTTGAGTGTCCAAGCAAGGCCACATCTCCCTCCTAGAGTTCTAGGGGATACTCGTGAGGGGTTATGAGTTTCTTTTCTACTATGTTTGTCTTAAGCCTCCATTCAGGTGTATTTTCCTCAATACCAATCATCAGTTAAGAGGTAGTATCTTCCTTATGTCATTGATTGCCTCAGTGATTAGTGTCCCAGTATCATTTAACCAATTAACATCAGTAAACTTTTCCTAAAAAATGTTTACCAAAGAGAAATAGTAAAAATAGATATATAAATATTTTCCTCAATACCTGGAGGCATACTATCTCCTACATGATTTTGTTCCATTGGAAGAGTGGGCTTAAAATTAAATCAGTTTCTATAAAGCATTTGATTTTCCACCAAGTTCACTTCTGAATGTGGCATGACCATTAGACAGCACTCTTTCTAGGTTGCCTTTAATCCACTGCTGTGCTGAGTCAGCCAGGTTGCCTTCTCACCAGGGTTGGCTACCCAGAAACTCTGGTATAGACATTTCCTGGACCTTTAGAGCTCTCCCAACTTTTTGAAGCTCACAAGGTTCCTTCTTCACCAAAGGCAGGAAAGAATAGACACAGTAGGAACAGACACAATAAAAGAATGATGTGCTCATGCCTTCATGCCAACTTGGATGGGGAAAGTAGGCTATGTTGCAGGTGGTAGTACTATCCCCTTTCTCCACCTGAAGTCTTTGAGCAGTTTTCCCCTCCCTCATCACCAGGAATGAGAGGTATTAAGTTGTTCCTTTGGGAGTCTTTTTGTATTCAGTTAACACTGAATTGGAACACATTTAGTTCCAATTCAGTCCCCAATAGAAAAAGCCTTTTTTTTCACCCTACAGTTAGTGTGCAAGAAACAGCCCTAAAATAATTGTGCTTATTCTGAAGTAGAGAGTCAAACGCCTCCATTTCACAGCATCACAAACCTCTAGAAGCAGGCTTAACCAAATACATACTCCCAGGACTGTCCCATCACAAAGGTATCCATTTTGTAAGGCTATCACTGGGTCAGAGTCACAGCTTAATGACTTTTTGTGTGTAGTTTAAAGTTGCTTTTTAGAACTGTCCTTCCTCTAACAACTATTTTCCTTTTTGTCATCTTTGTTAATCCTATGAGAGTGAAGTAGAACCTCAAGGTTGTTTTAATTTACACTTCTCCAATTAGTGGGTTTGGAACATATTTTTTCATTGGTTTATCAAAACTTGTGTTTCTTCCTTTGATAACTACTTGTTCATATCCTTAGACTACTTCTTTACTGAGGAGTGAAACTTGTTTTTATCAATTTTCTACATATCATGGATTTAAAATTTTTGTCAGAGATATCTGATACAAATATTTTTCCCTGTTAACTGTTTCCCCCTTCCCCATTCCTAGTTATGAGAACATTAATTAAGCCAAAAACTACCACTTTGTGAAAAGATGTATCAATCCACCTCTCCCCACACTTCATGGTTCCACCATAACTTCCTACCAAAGTACTACTCCTGGGCTACCCTATGTGTTTTCTCTTTTCTTATTAGAATATAAAGTCTTTGAAAGCAGGGACTGGCTTTTTTTTATTATTATTTGAATTCTCAGCTCTTAACAGTGTAGTAAGTGCTTTCCTTTCATTCAACTTAAGACTTGTGAAGGATTTTGTGGGAAAAGATAGTGAGTTCAGTTTTGAACATGTTACATTTAAGATGCCTTTAGGACATTTGGAAATTTCTCTTAGGCAACTGGTAATGCATGGTAAGCATTGAAGTTAAATTCATGGTTTTTTCAATATTGTATAATGAGTACTTCCTCTAGCCTCATTCTTCCTCTCCACCCCTCTTCCTTGATTCTTAAGGTAGTATATAATATTTTCAACATTTGCTACTGATTTTTTCTTTAGAATTTTTGTTGTTATTCATCTGTTTCAGTTGTGTCCAACTCTTTGTGATTCCATTTGGGGTTTTCTTGGCAAAGGTACTGAAGTGGTTTGCCACTTCCTTCTTCAGCTTATTTTACTGATGAGGAGCTGAGATCAACAGTTAAGTGATTTGCCCAAGGGCTTATATTCTGAGGCCGGATTTGAACTCAGGAAGATGAGTCTGGCTCTATGTCCACTGTGCCATCTAGCTAACCCATTTTTTAGAATATTGACAGATATAGTTTCAAGAGGACAAAGCACTGGGCATTTTATTGTGACAGTGGTGACTTTTCTTCCTATTTCTCTTCTTTCTCTGCCTCCTTTTTTGTCTCCTCTATCACTTGCTTACCCAGGGTGGTTCCACCAAGGCTCTCCCTAGTTTCCCTTTTAATGATCGCATCTTTTCTTAACTTCTATCAGTTCTATGTTGATGACAAATACACATTTGTTTCCCAAGTTTCCAAACCAAATCTGCAATTCTGCATTTAAATCTTCAACTCAGTTACACGCTGTTTATGAAATACTTATCTATTTTCCTAAGTTCCTTTTTTCTAGTTATTTCCCAGTCACTCAGGCTTGAAATTTTGGAATTATATCTTTTGGCTATACATGAATAAGCAATTTTCTGGTTCATCAAAAAAAGCAATACAAAGTTTTACTACCTTGTAGCACCTTATTTATGTGAAACAGGATTTTCTGCTACAACTGTTATAAAGACAAAATATCTTTCTTGATTAATAGTTGAAAAAGAATTTTGAGTAGTTATATCACCACTGTCCTTGAATTTTTAGAAATCTTGCACCAAAAACTTATCCTAATCATCACAAGCATATTATGGTTATTATTTTATAAGAATGACTGAAAATTATAAGGGAGTTTATCAACAATAATTGAATGTCATTATATTATGTAATTAAGATTATGTGGTATAAAATTGTGATAAATTCATTTTATTTGCATAAAATGTTATCTACGAAAATTATTTGCATAGATTGTTTTATGAAAAGTGGAAGAAAAGGTGATAAGGTTTTGTTTTTGGGCTTTTTTTCTTTAAAAGGGCTACATAATGTCTGGTAACCACTGGCCTCTGAAATCCCTTCATACTGAAGGAATAAGTGTGAAAGAAAGCAGGAAGTTCTACTTTCCTCTACAAACCTTTCACTTGATGCATATATGCTCTTGAATATTTGATTGGGAATAGAATTCTATAGACTCAACATAGATTAAGTGTGAAAAAAATTTTTCACAAGTAAAAATCTCCACCATTTTCACTGCAAGAAGGCAAAAATGTTTTAATTGGCATTCATGTCTCTAAACCAAATGGATAAACATGTCAGAGTCTTGGCAACTTGTTATCTTTCTAAAATTCCTGAATAGACAAAGTAATATGAATAACGATGATGGAATTTCTAAGAGACTTTATAATGCGCACACTTTAAAAAAAAAAGTACTTCTGCCGCCTTTATTGTGGCTTCATCTTGTTCTTAAAGCAAGTGGAATAACATAACCTTTACTAAGGACCAGCAGGCCTTCCAAATCCTCATTGGCCCCGTCTGTGCCCTTTAGATCCTAGGCCTTACCACCTGACCGTCCAGTGTACCCTGAAGGTCCGCTAGCAGTCCTTCAGCTTGCATTCTTAGAGTCACTGGGCCTGTCCCTCTCCTCATGTTTGCTTTCCCTTTCATCTTTTTTTTCATCTTCTTCCTTTCCCCTTTTGCTTTCATTTCTCTTTCATTTTGCTTTACCTTTATTTTCCCTAAACATTGTTTTCTTGCATTGGTTTCCATTTTAGAAATAAGGGCTACACTTTTATTCTTTTCTATTCTATTCTTCCTCCATATACTTTTTTGTGTATTCATTCTTTCCTTACTTGCATTCACTTTCCATTTCCGTTTTCCTGTGTAGAAATATACAATTTCTTTAATGTTTTCTTTTTTAATTAACAAGCATTTCTTTTTCTTCTATCTATCTCTACCCCTCCATTAAAATAATGAAAAGGAAAACCTTCATATGGTTCTATTGTGATTAGGGAAAAATATGTATTTTAAAGTAAATGTTTTAAGTCCTGTTAGTGGAAAATTTCCTTATCTCCTCAATGGTTATGTTTGACTTTGGCTGAATTTTCATTTCCTAAACTTAAAATTAACCAGTGAGTACATGTAAAATCTTGAGATTGAATCCTGTTCTGTCAGAATTTGGTCCCTTTTTTGCATGACTAGATCTTTAAAACTTTGTATTTGAGTTTCTATCCAGCAATCTACAAATGTTGAGATTAAAAGTGAAAAATGTATTTTTCTTGAAACATATGGAAAAATCTTCACTAGTTAACAGAAATTCTAAATGGAAAAGGGATTCTCTGTATATAAAGAGGTTCTTCTACATGCCCTTATTTTCAGATGATCTGAATGCGTTGAATCCTGGAGCAATATAGAACTTCTTCTAAGAGATTCCAAAACTCTCAAAAAGATTTGCATAGTTATTAAAACAGAAATAACCAAATTGTGAAGAATGCTTATTTCCCAGATTACTATAAGCAACTTAATAGTCAAACTATTAAGATAGTACCTTAGTGCCTATGTCTTAGAACCTGAATATGAACAATGAATTGAATGGTGAGAGTGGAACTCTCAGCAAGTTATGGAGCAGCAGTATCTCATAGGGCTTAAAGTTACAGATAACCCAAAGGAAAATGAAAGATATATGGTGGATATAAGTAACTCAGCACATTACCAATAAGAACTTTCATGGCCAAAGTGGCATAAAAGACACTAATACATATGTGAACAGAAAGGATCAATCCTATCTTCAGAACAAAGTATAATTTATGACTTGAATCTTGTATTATGAGCCATGAAATTTGAAGACTAGAGGAAGGTTCCCAGGACATTAAGTGTATTCTCTGTGAAGGAATTATTTAGGATAAGAATAGATGGATAAATTATGGATGGATACATAGATCTGTACTGATAGAGGCAGTAACTGTTGATAGAGCAGTGATTTCACTGAAGCATGGAAACATTGTATCCTTTAAACATATACTTAAAACATTAAAATCCTAAGCAAGGATAATTTTTCAATTGATGACTTGCTAACTACAATAATTTTCATATTTATTAATAATACCAAAGTATACTTAATGTTCTGCTTAATTATGTTTTCTTGATTAGAGGGATATATGTGTATGTCTCTGTGTGTGTATACATATATGTATGAGGAGATATACAAAGACATACATATATATCCACACATATGTTAACATGACTTAGTTAACTGTCTTTTACTTTTCCACGAGAACATCCTTTTCATTAACCAGTATCTGTATTCTAGGGAAGGTTTGACAGATGTCTTTAACTTGGTGTTAAAAAAGAGCTCCCTGATCCCATCTTAAAAGGTTTACAAGAAGGGGAAAATGGTCAGATCCTGAACTTTTCCTAAGTCTTCTTTTTTAAACTAGCTTCTTCTATGTTTCTCCATCCTTTTTCAGAATCCCTTTATTTGGATATTTTTCAGTAGTCTGACCTTGGCCTTTTTCTTCTGTAAATTCCTCCTTCCTTTAAATGGTCTCATTTATTTCTGTTACTTAAACATCATTCTCTGTGCAAATGAGGGTCAAATCTCTAGCCCAACCTCTTCTGAACTCCTGACCCACACCTCAAGTTGCTTACAGGAGGTCTCTATCTAAATAGTCCCTGATATCTGTAAATCAGCATTCTGAGGGCCACCTTTCCCTCCAATAAATCTACTTCTGACTTTCTACAGTTGTTTGGGGCACCACCATTCATTCTGTCTCCTGTTTTTGTAACTTTTTTGTAAGTCTTTGATTTTTCCCTCTCCTTAACCTCTCACATTCTATCATTTAGTTACCATATCCTATCTGTTTTACCTCTGTGAATCCCTTAGATTTGTTACTTCTCCATCTCCATTGCCACTACTCTAATAGAGCCGTTCATTGCCCCTACTGGATTTTTTTCAAAAGCTTCCTATAAGAGGTCTTCCAACTTTTTTTTCCTCTGTGAAATAAACACATCATATCCTCCTACCAGAATATTCTTTCATAAATTGGTCAGATCCCATCATTCCTCGACTCAAAAATCTCAAATATCTCCTTTACTTCTTAAATTGAAGACTATTTGAAATCTGGTGCCACTCAACCTTTACATTCTTAATATTAATACCCTACAACACTTCTTACACTCTCTTTCTCTATACCTTGAATGCCCTCTCTTTTTTTTAACCTGTTAATTCCTATTCTTTTAAAGCAGAACTCAGATGCCACCTCCTCCTTAAAGCCTTCCCTAATTAATCCTCTTTCTCCTCCATTATCCATCAAACTTTATATAGGACTTTAGGTTTGTAACTCTCTAATGCACTTGTGTATTATGTATTAATGTGTCTTATCTTTCACCACACTACAAACTGTAAGAGTATAAAATTGTCTTCTCTAGATTTTTTATGTCTTTCAGAGCCTACTACAGTGTTTTATAGATAGTAGGCTCTTTGTAAATAATTGCTTGAATGAATGTGTTACTTCACTGTTTTGTTTAAGATGAATTATCAGATCATAATGCATACTTGTATCATAGTTCTCACTTATGTAGCACTGAAGGTGTGTTTTCTTCAAAGTAACTCCATGAGGTAGGCAATATAAATATTACATACAGGATGGGTAAACTGAAGCTCAGAAGTTAAGTGGGTTGTCCATAGTCACAAAGTCACATAGTCCCTAAGTATCAGAGCCAGGCATAAGTTCAAATATAAGGAAAATTTATTCTAAAAACAAGTGTGAATGATTTTTTTGCATCATACATCATACATTGTTTTGGGTTATACATACCATTAGTGTGCACAAACAACAGCTGTCAGTATTGCATTGCTTTAAAATAAATCAAGCCTTTTGAAAAATACTTGAGTTGGTGAGTTGACTTCCCATTGGGGGAAAAAGTGGTAATTTTCAGATTTATCACATGCAAGTAATCTACTAGAATTATAGGTAGAGATTATCACCAGAAGTGAAGTTAATTAACTTCCTGTCCTTCTTCTTTAGGTCTCTGTGACAATATTTTAGTGGTGAAGAAACTAGAACAGAAACAAGAACTCATAGCTTTTGTCCTTTTTCATTCAACTCAGGAAACACAGACCCCTGTACCAACTGCAGGGAGAGCTGGCACTAGTCTAGTGAGAAAAAGTCAAGAATTTTTCTCATTCATAGTCTATAATTACATTTAAGGATATATTGGGCAATGGGTCTTTTTTCTTTTTCTTTTTTTTTTTTTTGTAGATGGCATAGCATTAACAGCTGATTGTATTGAAGAAAGCATCCTTACATGCTACTGGGGTTGTGACGTGCAAGAATTGTATGAAGCACTGCAGAAACATGTTTATGTCTCTAGAATAAGTACTCCACAGGCACTAGAAGATGCCATATATAGCAAATATGTCTATCGAGAACAACATTTGTATCCTTTTGATCTTATACGTGATCTATGTTGTGAAGATTGGGGACTTGCAATATGTAAGTAAGATATGGCTTTGCTAAATTAGTTTTTCTTATTTTTAACTTATTACTTGTCATTGTTTACAATGGCAACAGTTATTTTCCCTTTACATGTACCCAAAAAAAAGTGTTAAAAAAAACAGCAAAGAAGAGAAATACTGTCAGTTACCAAGTGATGCTAAAATTGAAGATTTTGGCATTGTTCCTAGATCTCAATATCCACTGGTGGCTCTATTGACCTTAGCTGATGAAGATTCCCAAGGACTTTATGATATTGTAAGTAATTTTTGAAATTCCCAGAGTATTAATATGATAGTGATAGTTTTTCATTTTTATTTTGCCAAAAAAAAAAAAGGAAACTCTTACTTTCCCTCTTAAATTGGGTTAGTTTCATTCCCCTTTGAAATTTGAACTCCTTTGGGTTTGTTAAAATCACTTTGGTATACTAGAATCTATTTTTGTTATATATGTTTGCGACTGTTCATTCATGGTGATATGATAACCAAGCAATGGAGACAGAACAGACTGATTACATACTAACAATAGTTGTTGTCAAGTATCTGATTAATTAAAAAAACAGATCTAGATTTCTGCTTCTGGGAGCCAAGATGGCAGAGTAAGAAGTCCCTCTCACCCTCCCTTACTGACCTCTGAAAGCCCAGAAAATATGGCCCCATGAAAAACCTTAGAACAGCTGAACCAGCAAAAAGATGGGGTACAGTAGTCTTGTAGCCCAGGAAGCTTGGGGGATTAACAGGAAAGACCCTTCTTGCTTTGGGGGAGGAGTAGTACGGGAGTGGAGGCATCCCAGCAAGCCTCACCTCAGCAAACTATGGAGAGATCCTGAACCCCAGGATGGTGGAGCAGGCAAGCACCAACACCAGGACCCCCAAATGCCTCAGCACAGATAGGGGAACCAGTAGACACCAGCTCAGAAAACCACCACAAGTGCCAGCATTTTCCAACAGTTAACTCTCCCAGTGCTTCAGCACAACTTCTGGAAGCACAGCTCCAGGCTGGCAGACATCCTCAAGTAGCCAAACATTTGAACAGAAAGCCCAGGTGAGCAGGTGTCCCCCAGGGACTAGACTCCCCACCCTCACCCTGAGAGCTTCAGTGTTGCTGAATCTAACTCAGCACCAGGTAAGCTGCCAGACCCTACAGTATCCAGCTGCCAGTATTTGAGGTCTGCCAGTACTTGAGGTCCCAGCACACAAAATAAGTAACCAGGTCCTGGGCTTACAGCACAAGAAGCTTGGGTCAGTGGCCCCTGTACTCAGCTTTAAAAAGCCAGAAAATAGGCAAACACCATGAGCAAAAAGCAGAAATGGACAATGACATAGGTTCTTATTATGGAGACAAGGAAGATCAAGGCACAATTCAGAAGAGGACAACTGTCAAATAAACTCACATCCAAAACTTCAAAGGGAAATATGAACTGGTCTCAAGCCCAAAAAGCCTTCTTGGAAGAGCTCAAGAAGGATTTTTAAAGTCAAATGAGAGAGATAGAAGAAAAATTCAGAAAAGAAATAAGAGGTATACAACAGAAAGTCAGTAGCTTGGAAAAGGAAGGACAAAAATTTTCTGTAGAAAACAAGTACTTAAAAAATACAGTTGATCAAATGGTGGAGAAAAAGCACACTGAAGAAAACAAGTCCTTAAAAAATGCAAGGGGCCAAATGAAAAAAAAATACACTGAAGAAAGCAACTCCTTATAAAGTAGAACTGGACAAATGGAAAAGGAGGCACAAAAACTACCTGAAGAGAAGAACTCCTTAAAAAGTAAAATTTGCAAAATGGAAAAAGGAGGTATAAAATCTAATAGAAGAAAACATTCATTAAAAATTAGAATTGGGCAAGTGGAAGCCAATGACTCTATGATATATCAAGAATCATCCAGAAACAAAAGAATGAAAAAATAGAAGAAAGTGTAAAATACCTCATTGGTAAAACAGCTGACCTAGAAAATAGATCCAGGAGGGACAATTTAAAAATTATTGGCCTACTTGAAAACTATGATTTTAAAAAGAGCCTAGACAACATCTTTCAGGAAATCATCAAGGAAAACTGCCCTGATATCCTAGAACCTAAGGGTAAAATAGTAATCAAAAGAATCCACCAATCACAGAAAGACATCCCAGATTGAAGCCAAATTCCAAAATTACCAGGTCAAAGTGAAAATATTTCAAGCAGCCAGAAAGAAACAATTTAAATATCATGAAACCACAGTCAGGATTTTGCAGGACCTTGCAGCTTCTACATTAAAAGATCAAAGGGCATGGAATATGATATTCTAGAGGCAAGAACTTGGATTACAACAAAGGATCAGCTACCCAAAAAAATTGAGCATAATCTTTCAGGGGATGAGATGGATATTTAACAAAATAGGGAACTTCCAAACCTTCCTAATGGAAAGACCATAGCTCAACAGGAAGTTTGATCTTCAAATACAAAACTCAAGAGAAGTGTAAAAGGGTAAACAAGAAAGAAAAAAACAGCATGTTGTTAATAATGGCAAACTGTTTACATCCCTCAAAGGGAAGATGACACTTGTCACTTTTAAGAACTCTGTTGTTATTAGGACATTTAAAAGGGATGTTCCTTGACAGAGGGTGTGGGTGTAAGTTGACTTTGATGTGATGATAAAAAAAACCCAATTAAGCGGTGAAAAGGGATTGTAACTAGGAGAAGAGGAAAGAAAGAAGAAAAAGGTAAATTACATCACATAAAAAGGCACAACAACCTGTTACAGAAGAGGGAAAGAAGGGAGGGAGATGAGCATTGTTTGACTCTCACTCTTACCAGATTTGGCTCAGAGGGAATAACATAATCACTTAGCTATAGGAATCTAACTTACCCTATAAGAAGTAGAAAGGGAAAGCAAAAAGAAAAGGGAGCTGGTGAATAGAAGGGAGGGAAGAAGTAGTAAGGGTAAAAGGGAAGAAAAGGGAGGGTAGACTGAGGGAGATGGTGATCAAAGCAAAACTCTAGTGAGGAGGGAAAGGAAGAAAGGAGAGGGAAAAGCATAAATGGGGCAAAATATAATCTAAGTAATGATAACTGTGAATGGGAGTCTGAATATAGATGGAAGCATACTATTTTCTCTCCTTTTCTTTTGTTGTTTTGTTTCTTCTTTCTCATGGTTCCTCCCATTAGTTCTAATTCTTCTTTACATCATGATTAATGTGAAAATAGGTTTAATATGAATGTATTAGTAGAGCCTATATCAGATTGCACACTGTCTTGGGGAGGAGGGAGAAAAGAGAGGGGCAGAAAATTTAAAACTCAATATCTTATGGAAATGAATGTTAAAAGCTAAAAAATTAATCATTTTTAAAAAATATAACCATTATGCTCTGATATTTGCAAAAGAAAATAGGCAATCAAATATGGGCTAATCTCATATATATAGAATATGTGGCAATTTTGAGATTAATGTAAGGTTAAAAACTGTTAAAAACTGCTTGTAAAACTGAAAAAAAAAACCATTAGTCTTTATATACAAGTAAATATAGGATAATGGGAACACATGGAGGCACTAGCAGATGAAAAATTTGTACCACTCTTTGAATTACTCTTATGGAACATTTTAATGATAGATATTTGTGTACTAGTCTTAACTTGTCTAAAAGATCATAAGTTCTTTAAGGCTAAATCCTCCCATACCCCGCCCCACCCAATATTTAACAACATATAGTTTTTTAACATATTGTTCATCAATACATATTCATTGCTTTGGAGAGGCATATTTCATGAGGCATGTACATTTGAATCATACCTGCTCAATCTGAATTCCCTATAGGATTAATATTGGGCACATACAAAAAGTTTCCATAATGCCTTGGTTCCTTATTCTTGCCTTGTTATCTTCACAGAAGACAATATCTCATCCTTCACAACTGTCTAAACCTAGTAACTCTTTGGAGATATAGACCTAAAAATGGCTTTGAATTTTCTTCATATGACATAGTTGATTTACCCTAATCAGCACAGATTGCACATGCACATACTGCATAGTCTTGTACATCACTTCTGTGTATGTATGTACATGTTGGAAGTATAACCTGATTAGAACTTGCCTTCAAAATATTTTCATAAGATTATTTACAAATATATTTGGTTGTTGTCGCCCCACAAGACTATAATCCTTGAGGGCAGGGAACATTTTTATTTTGTTTTGTTTTTCTTTGTATTCCCAGTGCTCAGCAAAGCATGTAGCACATAGTAGGTGTTTAATAAATGTTAATTCATTGTTGATTTGACTATTTTCTCTCTAGTCAAATTTCTGACTTAAGTAATTATAGGGACCAATTTGTTAAAGGACTACAATAATTCTATTGCTGTTCATAAATAAGGAAGTGAAGTCTTTCATGTTATTAGGGGCTATTTAAATAGCAACATGGCAGAAACTAGTTTCACTTTTCACTTATATTGCTTATTATTTCCATTCACATAAGATTCAAATGTAGTATAAAAACACTCCAAAAGTATGGTTGACGACCTCTACTCTGCAGCCCAGGAGAACGTGAGTGAAAAGGATACTCTTCCTGGTTACTCTTGCTGCCTTTTTTTTTCTTAAAGGAAGGAATGATGTATTCCATCTCTCTCATCTCCTGCCTCATGCAAATCAGTCACAGCATCCAGAAGGCTTCCTGTGAGGCAGGCAGAAAGACCTGAACAGGATGACCCCCAGTCATTCCTAATCCCAATAGTTCTATTGGGTGATGACCAAGTAGTTTGGGAGGATTGGTTTTATTTTTTTGGCATAAGCAACTAATTTTTTTTCAGTTTTAGAAGCAGTTCTTAACATGCTTCACCTTACATTAATCTCAAAATTTCCACATGTTCTCCATACATGAGATTAGCCTATATTTGAATGCCTGTTTTCTTTTTCAAATGTCAGAGCATAATAATTCTATTTTTTTAATCAGATACTAAACAACTATTGTTAGTATGTAATCAGTCTATTCTCTCTCCATTGCTTGATTATCATATTTTTGAAGTCTAAAACCTGACAATCCTAGTTAAACTAGGACCTCTGAACATTCATTTCAATTATGTCTCTGTTAAAAATAACTTAAGATGTACCTCACTGAAAACAGTCATCCATTTCACTTCAAGATGGTAGACTACAATGCATATTGAACTAATTTGTATAAGCAGGCTGTGGCATATTGTCAAGGCTAATTGTGCAAAAGAGGAATAAAAGACATCATTAAAGATATATATTTGATTAAGAAGATGGGCTGATCACATAGCAAGACTGAAGTATAATAGTGCCTAAATATTGAACAGATATACACAAAATACTGAACTCATACTAAAAGTCCAAGGAGAGCCTCCAGAACATTGGACGGATCCCTTATGAAGAATTTATGGAAGGACACAGAGAAGATTCTTCTGGAACAAGAGGACATGAAAGACTTGTAATGTGCACTGTGAGAAATGAATACCGACAGATTCCTTGAAACACGGAAGCATTAAAGTGTGTCTTGATATACTTGAGCTGTATAACAAATTGGGCCAAATTAATTCATTTCTTCAAAAACTATTATAAAATAGACATGTAAAATACTGAAGTTTTAGCAGTTTATTTTTCGGGAGTGTTACAGTCTGTTTTCTTAAATAATAGGAGTCAACTCTATTTAAATATTTTACTTCCACATTTTCTTAATTTTTGTTGACTGTTCTTCTAAGGACAAAACCCACAAGTTCTTGTAGTGTTGTAGAGAACCTTCGTCTTTAGGAGTGATTATAACTTCTCTGTTGTCTATTTAGTTTTGATATTTATTTGCCATAACAGAAATTATGTTTTCTGGAGTTTTGTGATTTGATTCCTTATCTATGAAATCTATTCCCTTTGTTCCTTTAAAAATATTTGTTATAGTGATCATTTAAAATATTGCTTGTGTTCTAAAAGGGCATATTGATAGTTGACTCATTTTATATTTAATTTTAGGGGATATGACTTAAGTAGTTGTAAAATATTAATAATAGCATCTGTATGATGCTTTAAGGCTTGCAAAGTACTTTGCAAATATTATCTCATTTTGCCCTCCAACAACCTTGAGAAGCAGGTGCTATTATCCCCATTTTATAGAATGAGGAAAAGTAGGCAGAGATTAAATAACTTACCTAGGGTCATGGAGTTAGTAAGTTGTCTGAAGCTCAATATCAGATTTCCTGATTTCAAGTCCATCATTTTATGTACTGTGCCAAAAGCCCTAACATTAACCAGGCCTTTTTAGCTAATTTATAGTAACATATTTATCAAAAAGATTTAAGTACAATTAAAAATAGTGTAGGCAGAGGTAATTAACTTTACAAAGAAACACTTATTAACTAAGTGACTAACTTGGAGTTCTTCTGATTTATCTTCACCTTAATTTTATTTTTGACATATTTGTTTCCCTGCATATGTAGAACAATGCAAATAGAAAGTAAAATACTAACTAATTTTGCTTTTAGATTTCAATGGTGACTGTGATTCATATTCCTGATAAGAAATACAAACTTTCCTGCAGAATATTATATCAGTATGTACTACTGGCTCAAGGCCAGTTCCATGACCTTAAGGTAAGCTGTGTCTTATATATAATCTTTTTTTTTGTCTTCAAGAGTAGCAAGATAATGATTTAAAATAGATACTTGGGTCTTACAGTAACTACATTATTTTAGTAGTAGTTTCATGGTCGATTTTATGGGTCAAATTTTTGATATGAAGTTTATTCTCATTTGATACATGTGCCCAAATGTTAATGTTATTAGCAGTATTATCTGTGTGCCTAGGTTAAAAGGATAGTAGAAATTTTAGAGGGAAAAGATCCAATGTATATATAATTCAGTCACCAAAAATATAGGAATTGAACTATAGAGTTTCTATAGTGATCTACTTTGAAAAAGAAATAATTTCCCACATTTCACATTTCGTTTTCATTTCTTCCTACCTATGAATTCTCCCTTTCCTTGAATTTATTAGGTCATAGTTGGTTGACTATAAACATTGAATTCAATTTATAATCATATTTAAACTTATTTATTTGCTCTTCAGCAACTTTTCATGTCTGCAAATAATAATACACCATCCTTGAGTAACTCTTCTCCAGGAGAACAAAGCGCTGACAGACACTTGTTGGAAAAAGCTGGACTGACTGAAAGTGAAGCAGACCAATATGAAGAAAGTGGCAAAGACTGCGTGGTTTGCCAGAATGGCAAGGTGAACTGGGTGCTCTTACCGTGTAGACACACGTGTTTGTGTGACGGCTGTGTGAAGTATTTTCAGCAGTGCCCTATGTGTAGACAGTTTGTCCATGAATATTTTGCACTCTGCAGTCAAAAAGAACAAGATAAAGAAACACCAAAAAGTGAAGGGACTGTGACTTCTTAAAGATTTTATCTACTGAAGATGGATACTTTTTTTTTTTGCTTTAAATCATTCATAATTTAAAATCTGTGCAGTATTGCTGGTAAGTGATAAGAATTACCTTCTTCCTATTTGTACAGTATGTTTGTAGTATAAATTAAGTGTTCATTCTGCTCAGTATGTCTATCAGAATAGCTATCACCTGCAGTGTTACTTTAAAAATACAGCTTTTTTGAAAACTAAATATTTGATAACTTCATGTAGTATTAAATCATTTCTTAAAGAGAAACATCTAAAACAGAGGAAAATAGAGAACATTAAATTTTCTCAACACATTTTTTTCTCTTTAATGTGCGATTAGGAAAAAATTTAGTTATAAAATAATTGTATACTTTGGTTAAATGAAAGAGGAATAGAAAGGCATTCTAAACCTTGCCAAATCCTTTTCCTAAAAGTTGGTTAGCTTTTAGATGTATTGTATGTTTGCATTTGTAGTGTAACTGATATTCATATATGTATAATTGTACACAGAAATCAGTTTTTAAATGCAGGTTCTACATCAGAAATACAGTATTCTATATTTAAGTGTTTTCATTGTATCAGGTATTAATATCCATGAATCAAATATGAAACTTGAGCAATGAAATAATTTCTGTAAGAAAAGATCAGAGTATTAGAATGACACATTTTATATGATGGATTGTATGATTATTAATGTAAATGTTTTCTTTCTTTTCTGTAAGAGTTGAGGTGCGTTATTTCACTTCTCTTCCTCTGTAGTCTGTCTACAACAGAATAGATTTTGGAGCCACAAAAATGCACCTAAAGAAGAAATAAAAATTAATATTGTGCATTTTTATTCCCTAATAAATCCCAAGTCCTTCCAAAAGACAAATATCTTGGTTTGGTTTATGTGTTGACTTTTCTGTTTAAAAAGTAATGAAACCAAGTGGGCTATTTTCATCACTACTAAAAAGATAAAGATATAGCAGAGCTTCCAGGGTCTTTATTGAAAATTCACCACTGCAGGAGATTAGAACAAGAAGAAAAATGGACCTTGTGAGCAACTCAACTATAGATACCATCCAGGGACACATTTAAGCTTGACCTGTATTTTACATACAAAGTCTCATTAAAACAACAACAACAAGGAAGCAACAATGAGATTAGACCATATATATCCTTTAAGTCTCTTCCAATTCTAACGCTTGTCTAAATTTCATAAACGCTGGATCCTCTCACTATAGTCTTAGTAGTCTGGTTTGTGATCCTATATTGATTCCATGTGCCCATCTGTCATATCCATCACTGTCGCTACATTCACATGACCACCACAACGGTTTAGACCTTTATCACATTTCATCTGGACTACTGTAATAGCCTCCTAATGGCTCTCTCTGCCTTAGGTCTTTAGTCTTTCCAAAATGTCCTCCACACAGGTGCCAAAATCATCTTCTGAAGCATAAGCCTGACTCTATCCAAGAACCTATTGTTTCTAATATATAATATAAACTCAACATGGCATGTAAAGCTCTTCACAAATCAGACTTATTTTACATTATTTCCTTTAGTATTCCTGATTTCAGCCAAACCAATCCATGTGCTTTTACCTGAACTTGACATTCCATTTCCCACTTTGTACAAACTATCCTCTTACTTAGAGTTCACTGCCTCTTCACCTCCACCTCTTAAAATCCCCATCTTCCTTCAAAAGTCAGATCATTTGCCTTGTCCTACTGGAAGCATTTTTTTTCCATTAGTTGCTAATGCTTTCTCAACATCCTTAGTTAATATGTATATACTAATCTGGTTACATGTTCAACAAAATAAACAACTACTATGTATCAGATGCTATTTGAGGTGGTAGGTATACAAATACAGCTGATGAAACAATCCCTACTCACAATGTGAGGACCTTACATTTTAATGAGGGGTACAAGTACAGAATAAACAAATAAAACACAAGGTATTTACAAATATTTAATCCTCACAGTAAACTCCCCAGGGAAATCTTGTCTTTGTAGCCCCTTTACCCAGCAAAATGTCTTGTACATAGAAAGCACCTAGTAAATGTGTGTTTGATTGGATTGTAGCTCCCCTCATTACATGGTTGAAGAATAATAACCCCTAATATGAGTCAAATAGCAGCAATTACAAAGGTGGAGACCACGACAAGACTGACTACTTCACTCTTTACATGCCTTCTATATGTAGAGTACTGGTCCTGGATCTTTGGAGGAATACAGAGTTTAGAGAAGATGTTTGCTGCCCTCAAGAAGCATAGTAAGATGTGAACAACTATAACAGAAAGTATACGATAAATGTATGAGGTGCACAAACGGAAGGGAAGAGGTTTTTCAGTGACAAGTGTGCTTCTATGGTGTTAACCTTTTATGTGAAATCTACATATAACAACAGCATTATGGAGGGGAAAGATGCCGCTCTGGTTGTTCATTTGAGTTGGCGATAGGTCACTTACCAACTGTCTCTTGAGAAACATTTCCAGTGCTAGTACAGCTAGTAGACTATTAATGTGGTTTCACAGCAGGTAAAAAAGATTTTATTTCAAAGTCATGTTTCAAAGGAAACCTAGAGAAGTATTGCATTTTTCTTTCAGTGCTTTTAAGTGTTTTATATTTAGGACCCCATTCCATCTAGGTGGAGATTTTTAAATATAGTAGAATGCAGATAATAATGCTGACAAAGATAAAAATACAGATCACACAACTCTAAGGGTGAGTATTGTGTTGGTCAGAGAATGCCTCCTAGTAGCTGTGGAAAGCCACATGTGACCAGACTTGTCCTTGTCTGACCAGACAAGTTGAGTATCTGTGCTTCAGATTTGAAATGATATAAGAAAATTCGTAGTCCATCTAGCAGTTAACAAAAGTAAGAGGAATGGACATTCAAAGTAGGGAAAACATGTTCATCCAGAATAGAACCCGGACGCTACCCGAGTGCCACTCTCTTATACTAGTGTTGGTCATTCTACAAGTTTGTGGTCTGAGGACTGAGGGAAGATCTCAAGCCTCTCATGTCCTGGCTATTTTTATATTCAGACCACTAGAAAACAAATTTAACAGCCCAAGCCTTGGTCTCCTGAGCCAATTAAATCTTGAGGACAGTTTCAATACTTAAGTAAAAACTAGCTTAGCCTGTTTGGGTAGAAAAAGCAAGTTTAGCCTATATGGCAGAGCCCTAGAAAGTATTATTTGTACCAAAAAGAGGATGCAATAATGGTTAGAGGGTTTTGGGAATTGGGAAAACCTGAGTCTTAGTACTAGCTCTGTTATAAATTACTTATATGACCTTTGAAAATTCAACTAAACTTTTATAAATAAAATGTATTTGATTAAAAAAAACTTTATTCATATAGCTTATTTCTTTTATTTTCTTACCCATAAGATGGGAATGCTAATACCCACCCTGCCTGCTTGACAAAATTACATGAATTTTTTAAAGGTTCCATTTAAATGCATGTTTTTATACAGCCAGCTGATGTCTAGACTAGTGAAGGGAAGACTCAGAGGATACATGATAGATGTCTTCGAGTGTTTAAAACACTGTTGTGGAGTAGGGATGAGATTGTTCTTGGCCTCTGAAGGCACAACTAGGAACAATGGATAGAAATGAGTCCAGGTTTCTGTTTGATATAGGGAAAAATTTCCTAATAATCAGAACTATCTCAAAATGAAATAGATAGCCTCCTCCTCACTAAATGTCTTCAAATAAAATGTGGATGACCACTTGCTATATAATAGGTGTATTATAGAAAGGGTTCTTGTCCAGATATGGGTTGGACTATATGGCCTCAGAGGTTCCCTTTCAGTTTTAAGATTCTGTGATGCTCTGTCTTATTAAATTTTACTAATATAATATCTTTTGTTTCCAGAGATGATACTACTGACTCATGTATTAGACAAGAGTCAGATTCCTTTGTATTAGAGTAATTTGTATTAGAGTTATACCTGTCTGGTCTCCACTCCTAGATTCTAAGAATCTTAAATATAAGGATCATGTCTTTACCCTTGTCTCTCTTCTTATGACTTAGTATTCTACCTTATAGAATTGCTGAATCTCAAGAGTTGGAAGGAAATAAGGGACATATGGTCCAATCCATGTCTAGACAAGAATCAGTACTGTCAAGTGGTTTTACAATCCCATGCTTAAAGATTTTTAATGGAGAACCCACTGTCTCACAGAATAGCCCTTGCCACTTAGGATCCTCATTGTTAGAAAATTTTCTCCAAAATCTAGTCAAAAACTGCCCATCTAGTAAATGTGCCCATTAAACATAGTTCTGTCCTCTGGGGCCAAGTAGAACAAATCTACATGTGATAGCTCTTCAGATACATGGAGACAGTCAATCATACTCATCCTGGGTATTCTTTCCTGGCTAAATATTCTCAGTTCCTTCAGTCAGTCCTCATATGATATAGTTTCCAATCTTCTCACCATGTTGTTTCCCAAAACTAAATACAATACGGATTTATTCTAACCAGAGTGCAGAGTACACCAAGTCATCTCTTTCCCTTGTTTTAAACATATTTAGTCTAAGATCTTATTAGCAATTTTTGGTTTTCTTTTCACACTCAACTCATTTTGAATTTGTAGCTAACCAGGACATTTTCATATGAACTGTTGTCTAGTCATGTTATCCTCATCATGCACTTGAAGTTGATTTTGCTACCTAAATGTAGGACTTTATATTTATCTCTGTTAAATTTTGTCTTCACAAGTCCAATATTTCAGCCTGTCAAGATATTTTTGAATCTTGTCGTGTAATATGTTACCTATTCATATCAGCTTTCTGTCTTCTGGACACTTAATAAGCATGCCTTCTACCAAGTCATTGTTAAAAATGTCAAATAGCCAGAAACAAAGTGAAGATCCCTGAGATGCAGCAACCATAGATTTCTCTCATTGACATAAAACTGTTAGTTTGGGGTACAGTAATTCTTTGGGTGCAGTTATTCAAGCAGAAGCAAATATTTCTGAATGTATTATCATCTAACTCCCATACCTCTATCTTTTCTGCAAACATAGCATTAGAGATTTTGTCAACTGTTTTGTTGACAAGTGAATATACTATTCCTACAACATTTCTCTTTTTTGACAATTTTTAAACCATCAAAAAAAAAATGAAGTTGGCCTGTGTTACAGCGCTCTAGTAATCATTTTTGTTTTCTTCTTCCCAGTCCAAACTTCCATGGAAGAGAAACAACATATGTTAAGTAATTTTGGCTTTTTTCCCTGTCCATAGTATTATCCTGTTTATACTGAGTAGTGTTCCTAGCTGTCTCTGATCCTCTTGTCCCTCCAAAAGCTAAAAGTCTTTCCTTATATTAAATGTAATTGAGGTCCTACATCATTCTGTTTAGATAGTCCTGCTTGAGTAGGCAGGATTGAGTAGGCTCTTGAGAGCTCCCCATTTTTTTTTGTATTACCTTCTTCTAGGGAATTTTTGTTCCCGGGAGCTTTTATATACTTTCTCAGAATCATTGAAAACCACTCCTCCAGTTCTTAAACAATGAATGGAAAATATCACAAGAGATAAAAGAGATAATTTTCATTACATGAATTAAAAAAAATTTATACATACACTAATGAAGCAAGGTTATGGGATATTCCCATATGTAATAGGGATACATGGAATCATCCATATTTTACTGTAAGTCACTACTTAGACTTCTACTTAACATATTTCACATTTAATTTTATCCTGAGTTTAAGGGTAATTTGAGGAATATTTGTATATTTCCTCAGTAACTAATAAAAATTTCAATATGTCTTTCAATCAACTACACACAGGGTTACTCCCTCAGTTCACCAAACATTATATAATAAACTGGACAGAATTCTTTTCCCATAGTAGTTGCTTGAATTTTTCTTTAAATTTCCTTAATCTTCTAGAATCAAATAAATGATAAAATTAGTAAATATATACACCATGTATTAAGGATGAAATTACTATCCAAGATATAATCATTTACAATATTTTAACTGTAAAAAGACCACAGTCAGAGTCATCTAAGATCCTCATCATAATAGCGAATGACTTGTGTTCACTTCTTTGACCATAGTCTCACATCTGTAGTTCATTCAAGATAACAAAGAAAGTCTTCTTCCGAAGAATCTTCTTTGTAACATAAAAATTACAGTATTTTCATGAAAACAAGACCTCCACCTTTTTTCTGTCTTCTCTAACTTATAGTAGCACTGTCTAGGTGGCACTGCAGATAGAGCCTTGGGCCTGGAGTCTGGAAGACCTGATTTCAAATCCAACCTCAGACACTGTAACATCTGGCAAGTTACTTAATATCTCTTGTCCTCATTTTTCTCCACTGTTACATGAGAATAGTAACAGCACCTGTCTCCCAGGATTGTTGTCCGGATCTTGTTTAGATATTTACAGAATGCATAGCATTGTGTATAGTAGTATATAAATGGAACCGTGATTATTATTAACTGTAAAAAGAAAATCCTGTCTTCAGTTTTTTACTTTAAACAGTCTCTTTTAGGACTTATTCTTCATAAGATTCTCCTTATAATATTTCTTTGTAAAATAACAGTTAAGACCATTCTAACACAAAAACAGCTTCTCTTCATCTTTATTCTCTGTCTTCTGGTTTATCTAAAAAGTGCTCCTAGATCCAAGTTAAATCCACACATATTCTCTAAATCTATAGGGAAACACAACTGGAATAGCAGTCCCAACTGTTTGTAACTTCTAGCTTCTCTGCTTCTTAAGGAAACTAAGATTACCATAAATTCCATAGGAGAAGCTTTTCTGGATGGTACAGTGAATGGAGTGTTAGACCTGAAGTCAGGAATACTCATCTTCCTGATTCAATTTGGGCCTATTAGCAACTCATTTAATTCTGTTTGCTTCAGTTTCCTCATCTGCAAAATGAGCTGAAGAAGGAAATGGCAGACGACTCCATCCTTGCCAAGAAAACCACATATGGGGTCATGAAGAGCTGAACATGACCAAAAACAACTGAATAACAAAACATTTTTCCCCCTGACCAAAAATTTTCAGTCCCTTGAAAATCATTTGAATGTACATCATTTCCACATTAGTTTTAATATTAGAAAAAGCTAAGTGACTCTGTGGATAGAGTTGTGAGAGCAGTCGGAAAGACAGGAGGTAAAATATTGCCTTGGATATTTACTAGCTGTGGGACTGGACAAGACAACCTTTTGGTGTTTCAGTTTCCTCATCTGTAAAATGGGGGTAATAGTAGCACCTACCTCTCAGAATTGTTAAGGATTAAATGAATTAACATGTGAAGTGCTTTACAAAACTTAAAAATGCTATATAAATTCTAGCTATAATTATTAAAAATCACAATTGAAAGCATTAATTGACAAATAGCTTTAAATGAGGAAAAATTATATTATTAATAATAAGTACATAAAATGATACATGTACAACATCAAAAACTACAAAAAAAGCGTATATACTCCAGTAAGTTAAATATAGCTGAAAGAATGACATTTTTCCTTCAAGCTAATTTAATCTATAAGTAGAATAATTCTAATTCTCTTTTGATGTATTGTTCTTCCTACCCTTGTATCTAAGTAATGTTATATTTTGGTATTTTAAAATTTTGTGCTTCTTTCTTTGTGAGAGCAAATAGCTTTGGGCTTATCTCAGGCATATTCAGACTTCTACCATATTTTAAGGCCATTTTCAACTCATCCTGCTCTTTAAATACTCCTCCTCTCCCCTTTTTTCCAATTCTGTTTTGAATATATCATCTTCCTTCATTGGAATATAAATTTTGTGAGCCCAGAGACCATCTTGCTTGCTTGTATTTTTATCCTTAGTGCCTAACACAATCTCTAGTACATAATTGTGCTGTGTTCATCCGACATTGTTGAAGAAGACCATGCCATCAGAGAAATGATGACATGACTTGCACACTTGACTTTGAGTGAGGGAAGGCTGTACAGGTCACCAGCCTCACTTTTCCTCCAGAGCCATCTGAATTCAGTGACCATCATTCATCAGGATGACTGGAGATAACCCAGATGCACTAGGAGACCTTGGATCCTTGAGACCAAGGTCTTTGCAGGTACTCACTTAGGGGGAGGTAATGCCCATTCATTGAATAGGACTGTTTAATCACCAAATTGCCAACATTTACTGGATTATGGAGAAAGCGAGGGAGTTCCAGAAAAAAATGTACTTCTGCTTCATTGACTACACTATAGAAGCTTTGACTGTGTGGATCACAATATAATGTGGCAAGTCCTCAAAGAGATGGGAGTATCAGATCATCTTACTTGTCTCCTGAGGAACTATAGGCCAACAAACAAGAGTTAGAGCCAAATATGGAACAACTGATTGGCTTAAGATTGGAAAACAAGTATCATAAGGCTATATATTGTTGCTTTATTTAATTTATGTGAAGAGTATATCATGCAAAATATCAAGATGGATGAATCAAAAGCCAGAATTAAGGTTTCCAGGAGAAATATTAACACTCAGATATGCAGATGATATCATTCCTATGACAGAAAATGAAGAATAAAAAGCCTCTTGATGAGGGTGAGAGGAAAGTATATGAGTTGACTTGAGGTTTATCATCCAAAAAATAGATCTTGACAAATGGTTCCATCATTTCCTGGCAAATAGAGGGAAAAGAAATGAAAACAGTGTCAGATTTTATATTCTTGGGCTCAAAGGTCACTGCAGACAATGACTGCAGCCATGCAATTAAAAGATGCTTACTACTTGGACAGAAAGCTGTCTGGATAGCATACTAAAAAACAGAGACATCACCTTGCCAACCAAGGTCCTTGTAGTCAAAAACTACAATTTTTCCAGGAGCAATGTATGGCTTTCAGAGTTGGACTCTAAGAAAAGTTGAATGCCACAGAATCACTGCCTTTGAATTGTTGGTGCAGAAGAAGACTTTATTTTTTTTGAGACTGTCAGAGTTAAGTGACTTGCCCAAAGTCACACAGCTAGTAAGTTTCTGTGGTCAAAACTGAATTCAGGTCCTCCTGACTCCACGGCCAAGTGTTCTATCCATTGTACCACCTTCCTGCCATTTTTTTTCCTGGAGAAGACTTTTGAGAGTCCCTTAGATAGCAAGGAGATCAACCCAATCAATTCTAAAAGAAATTAATTCAGATGACTTACTTGAAGGTTAAATACTGAAGCTGAAGTGATTTGGCCACATAAAGAACAGACAGGATTCATTTTAAAAGACCTAGATTTTGGGAAAGATTGAAAGCAAAAGGAAAAAGGGATGTCAGAGAATGAGATGGATAGACAGTGTCATGAAAACAACAAACTTGAAGTTGGACAGATTTCAGAAGACAATGGAGGATAGAAGGGCCTGGCATGCTGTGGTCCATGGAGTCCCAAAAGATATGACTAAATGACTGAACAACGATTCTTAAATTATCTCCCCTTCACCTGTGTTCGAGATTAATTTTTTTTAATGTATCAGATTTTTTTTTCAATTCTGTTCTAATATTTCTTGCTGATTCAAGAAGCTATTGATTCCAGTTTGGTCTATTCTAGTTTTCTGGAGGTCTGTTACATGAGTAAGGTTTACAGTTTTCTTTTCCAAGCTATTTATTCTGTCAGTCAGGCAATTAGCATTTATTAAGCACCTATTTTGTACCCAACATCATGCTAAATGCTGGGCATAAAAATAGAAAGACAAACAACAGTCCCTACTCTGAATGAGCTTACAGTCTAGTGGGGTACACAGCATGCAAACAACTACGTAGAAATAATCTACAAATTTGAAATAACCAACAGAAGGAAGGCAATAGAATTAAGGGGGACTGGGAACGGTTTCCTATAGAAGGTGGAATTTAAGTTCTGATTTGAAGGAAGCCAAGAAAAATAGGAGGCATAGATGAGGAGAGAGAGAATTCTAGACAAGAGGAACAGCTACAGAAAATGTCTAGAGTCTAGGAAGGTGTATCTTGTTGGAGGAACAGCTAGGAGACCAACATTACTCAAAGTGGTCAAAGAGTACATGAAGATTATAAAGTACAAGAAGACTGGACAGGTAGGAAGTGGGGCTAGAATCCTCAGAGTGGGGAACCTGCAGCCTCGAGGCCATATGTGGCCCTCTAGGTCCTCAAGTGTGGCCCCTCACAGTGAAGGTTGGATTCAGTCAAAGGGCCGCACTTGAGGACCTCAAGGGCCACATGTGGCCATTCTGTGGTGTTTCAAAACTGAGTGGCATTTGAGCCCCTGTCTGTGATGTCCTGGTGTGAACAGTGCTCTTGTTGCTGAAGTTCCCAGGGATTTCCAAGGACCCACTCTGAGACTTTTTCACCTCCCTGAATCTTCCTTGGGGTGGCCTCCATTCTTGCTGCCATCAGACACAGCCTTGAACTCTGCAGGTATCTATTTGATCTGGGAGACTGTGGCCTTGTCTGCTGGTGCTGGCTTTACTGGCAGATCTATTGTCCTTGGGCTATTGTCCTTGGGCTTTTGGCTGACTTTTTGTGCAGTTCTGGGGTCGAAGTAGTCACTTACTATAGTTACTATTTAGATTTCTTTATCATTATTTATTCTTAATTTCAAATGGAATAGGTGTATGGTAGCTGGGCAGACTGCAGCCCATTTAAGTACCCATTTTGGCTAGAAGTCTCAAGGTAACCAAATACAAAGAAATGCTAAATATAATGTCTCAGTGCACATTAAAAGAATGACATAAACAGGATACAGTCACTCATAATTCACACCTATTGTATGGGACAGTGAAAAGACCAGTGGCATCAGAGCCACCAAACCAGATTCAAAATCTGCCTCCATGTACCTCTGCTACCTCTTATATTTGTGATCATAAGCAAGTCATTTAAACTTCTCTGGACCCCAGAGAAGTTTAACATGTAAAATCAGACCTGGTCTAGGTATTCTCCAAGGTTCCTTCCAACTCTTGTTCTATAATTCTATTGTTACATTCTGCAAGGAGGGTGAAACTTAAACTTCATCAGAACTCACAGTAATTTGTAGGATTGATGATTAGACATTTTACATTTTATTTCAGCTCTTCACTGTCCATAACACTCTGGGAGCATATCAATTGGCCAGACTTGGGCAAGTTTTCTTGTTGATGTTGATGATTGACCTCTCCAGGAGCACTGAAGTAGTTGCTTCAGATTTCTCATCCCTTACCTTCTGGCTTCAACCCAAAGGGATGTTCAGACTACTTAAAACTCACGGGATTGCTTCCAGACCTGGACACTCTCTTCTCAGGATGTGTATTAATTTACCCAAAATCAGGAAAGAGCAAACACAAAAGAGGCAGTCCAAACCTAGGCTCAAGTTTTACTCTAGTCCCTATTCAGATAATGGGTTTAATAAGTCTTGAAATCATTGCTATGCAGAGGCCGGAAAGGTGAGAGATGATAGTTCACTCAGTAAGCGTCTTAAGTGTTTACCATGTGCCTGGCACTGTGCTAAGCACTGGGGATTCAAAGAAAGGTAAAATGACAGATGACTCTCAAGGAGCTCATGGTTTAATGGAGAGATGACATGCAAACAAGTATGTACAAACAAAATATACACAGAATAACTTGGAGATAATTAAGGGAAGACACTAACATTAAGGTGGATTGAAAAAAGCTACTCTTAAAAGATAGAATTTTAACGGGGTCTTGGAGGAAGACAAGGAAGTCTGGAGGCAAAGATAAGGAGTGAAAGAATTCAAGGTATAGGAAACTCAGTGAAAATACCCAGAATCTGGAGAGGGATTATTGTATATGAAGAAGAATAAAGAGGCCAATGTCACTGGATCACAGTAAATGGGAGGAGTATAAGATGACTGGAAAGGTCAGAGGGGGCCAGGTTGTGAAAATCTTTGAATGATGGAGGATTTTATATTTGATTCTGGAGGTGATGATGAATTTATTGAATGGAGTGGGGACTGGTATAACATGGTCAGATCTGTATTGAAGAAAAGGCTGATTTGACAGCTCAGTGGAGGATAGATTAGAGAGGGGAGACCTTTGAGTTAGGAAGACCAACTAGAAGGGTATTCATTAATCCAGATGTAGGTAATAAGGGTCTGTACCAGTAACATGGCAGTATGTGAGGAGAGAGAGAAGTGTAGTGTGTATAAGAAATGTTACCAAGATGAAATTGACAGGCCTTAGGAACAGATTGGATATGAGTAGTGAAGAGTAGATGATGATATTTAGTTACCAGCCTGGGCAACTGGGAAGATGGCAGTACTCTTAACAGTAATAGAAAATTCAGAAAGATGAGGGTTGCTGTATTCATCCTTTGCTGCCGAGACCATGCCATCAGAGAAATGACATGATTTGTGTGTGATTTGGTTCCTGAGGTACTTATCAAATTCCTCCTGTCCCAGTGAATTGTATTGTACTCCCATAGCTTTGGTTTTTTCCTCTATTTACCTTCACTCGGATGTTTTCTATGTTTTTGCCCATGGGTTCCTGGATTTTGTCCTGTGAGTATATCTTTTAAAATACACAGTGTCCAATTTCCCTCTATTCTGTTTTTTCAAAATAAAATATGTGCTTCTAGCGTCATATTCCCATCACTAGCTTAATTGGACTCATTGGTTTCTGTGAGGATGAATTTGTCACTTTGCATTAGCATCTCTTTTAAAAAATATTTTTTTTATTGACTGTAGAGGTTGTGTCCCAGAGGAGCTAGGTCAAGGTTAAAGGATGAGGCCTGTATTTTGGTACAGAAGATATCTATATGAGAGGGTAAACTCCTTTATTTGTTTCAAATTTGAGAATGTATTGGTACTGAGGCTATCTCCAAGATGAAGTATAGACTCTCCTTGACCTGGATACATGGCCTACTGATAAAAGGCTGCAGGTGGTCTATTCCCAGTCTTTTTTTTTCTTTTTTAAGAGCACTTAGTATTCTCATGGGAGTAGGCCTTTTAAAAGTTAAGCTAAATTGTTTTGTTATAGCAAAGAACTGGAAACTAAGGGGTAGTGGGAATGCCCATCAATTAGGGAATGGATGGTATATGAATAATGAAAAAAGTTTCACAGAAGACTGGAAAGACTCATATGAACTGCTAAGTGCAGTTTCACAGAAGACTGGAAAGACTCATATGAACTGCTAAGTGCAGTTAGCAGAACCAGGAGAAGAATGATATTGTTGGTATTGTAGAGAAAAACAACTTTGAAAGTCTTAAGAACTCTGATCAACGCAATGACCATCCATAGTTCCAGAGGATCAATAAAGAAAGACTCTATCCACCTCTTGACAGCCTGGTGACTGACTCAGCTTGCAGCGTAAAACATAGTTCCAGATGTGGCTAATGTTGGGATTTTGTGACTTGAATAGGAATACTTGTTATAAGGAGGTTTTTTTTTCTTTTTTCAACTGGAGAGTCTGGGGTAGGATGCTATAGATAGGGTAGGTAAGAAAATGAAAAGAAAGAAAAGAGGGTCATCAAAGCATGTAGAAGGCCAAAAGGAATCACAAACAAACTGGACAGCTTTGAAAGTTGTGTTGAACTTAAAAGAAAATCAAAGTACATATTTACCATTTCATGTGCAATCTCTTTTTCTATTCCATGTATGTTGAGATGCTAATTTTATTTGATGTTTGTTAAGTTCAGAACTTAATTTCTTAAAAATAAAAATTAAGTTAAATCTTTTTTTGTTATAGGAAAGAACTTAAAATTAAAGGGGTGCTCATTAACTGGGCAATGACCAAACAAATTATGAAATATTATGCTTAGAGAAACTGGTGAAAATTTGTATGAACCAATTTGGAGTAAAATGGACAAAACAAAGAGACACAATAAAATTGTTAAGGCAAGCAACTTTAAAGCATTTAAAAATATTTTGGAACTCCTATCAGTCCAAAGACTGAATAAGAGTTCCGGAGGACAAACCAGTCATCACTAAAACCCATCCACATTGAAGTAATGAATTTGAGATGCAGAATAAGACATGCAGGTTTAGATGTGGCCCCTGTGGAACAGTTTCATGACTTTTGCCAGCTGTGTTCAGTAGCAAGTGAATAGAAGTGAAGGAGGCAGATTGTGGGAAGAATCCAAATTTGGAGATGGCAAGGCACTCAAGTGTAGAGAATAGCATGGAGTTAAGGGAAGAGAGCGTACCCAGTGCAGTGAAGAGGGCTCTCAGTTTCAGTTTCCATTGCAATCTGAAGTCTGCAGCACAATAACTAGGCTAGGAAACCCATCTATCTGAACCTGAAGAACTTTCCAGCTGACTGATAGTGGCTGAATCTACAAGCCAAAGACTGGAATTCCAGTCAGGGAGAAGCTCACAACCCGTTGTTCAGACACAAACCCAGGTTAAGAACTTGCAGAGCTAAGACAAGAAGACACCAATCAGACTTTGCCCTGGTCCAGGCCTTTGATAGATAACTGAAAGCTTACAGGTCCACAGCCTGAGCTGTCCCTGAGATATGGAAATAAGACAACATTCAATATCCCAAGAAAGAAGCAGCAAGACTCTAGAGGACACAAGCTCAGCCCAGATATTCATTCTCACCAGAAATGCGCAGACTTAAACTTAAAGTCTTAAGTAAGATGGAAGAATTATTAGCAATCCAAAAAAAGAATCCTATCATAAAAAGATGTTATGGTGACAGGAATACTCAAGACACAAACCCAGAAGAAAAGGCTCTAAAACATCTACAAGTAAAGCATCACAGAAAAACACAGCTTAGCAACAAGTTCAACTAGAATATTTTAAAAATAATAAGTTAAATGAGAGCACTAGAGAAAAAAATGGAAAAAAACCTCAGAACTATGAAAGAAAGAATTGGAAAAGAAAATAACAGTTTGGCACAAGAGTTATAAAACCCTACTATAGCAACAGATCTCTGAAAATTAGAATGGAAGAAGTAGAAGATAATGACTCCACAAGAAAACAAAAATATTAAAACAAAGGGAGGAAGGAAATATGTTAAGCACCTACCCTGTGCCAGGCATTATATTCTATGTTGTTGTTGTCCAGCTGTTTCAGTCATGTATGACTCTTCATGATCACATTTGGGGTTTTCTTGGCAAAGACAATTTGAATGGTTTACCATTTCCTTCTCTGGGAAACTGAGGCCAACAGGGTTAGGTGACTTGCCCAGGGTCACATAGCTATTAAGTATCTAAAGCCAGATTTGAACTCAGGAAGATGTCTTCCCTACTCCAGACCTGGCATTCCATCCATTGTGCCCCTTGTACCACAAATATCTCATTTTTATCCTCAAAACAACTATGAGAGGTAGGCATTATTATTAACCCCATTTTACAGTTGAGGAAACTGAGGGAGATAGAGGTGAAGTTACTTGCCCAGGGTTGCACACCTAATATGTGTCTGTGGCTGGTTGAATTCAGGTTTTCCTGACTCCAGCCCCAGAGCTCTATGTACTGAAAAATGGAGGGTGGGGTGGGGGAGTTTGAATGTAATGTATCTGATAGCAAAAACAACTGACTTAGGAAACATACTGAAGAACACTAACTTAAGAATCATTGAACTACCTAAAAGTTATGATAAAAAAAAGTGTCTATATCATATTTCAATAAATCACTACCCATAACCAGAGGATAAAGCAAAAATATAAAGAATTCACTGGTCACCTCCTAAAAGAAACATCAAAATGAAAACTTCTAAGAATGTTATATCCCCAAACCAGAACTTCTAGGTCAAAGAAAAAATATTGCAAGCATGGTTCAAATGCCAAGGAACCATAACAATGATCACACGTGATTCCATTAGGCACCACTATAAAGGATTGGAAAGCTTGGAATAAAATTTTCCAGAAGGGAAAAGATACAGGCTTACAAGCAACCAAAAATAACTAATCCAGCAAAACTGATTACAAGCCTATGGGGGAAGAGGGATCTTTAAATGAAATAGAGTTCTTCCAAACATTTCTGATGAGAAGACCAGAACTTCATAGAAACTTTGAAATGAAAACAGGAGTTAAAAGAAACATTAAAATATAAACAATCATAAGGAACTAAGCAAAGATTAACTATTTACACTCAAATATCAGGAAATGATCCATGTGTTCTATCAGAACCCTATCATCCTTTGGTGTCATAGAAGGAGTCTAATTAAAGAGCTTGGAAAAGTTCTGTTGATGATCTTAAGAGAATAATGGAAAGGGAGAGGAAGAGAATACATGGGGGAAAACGAGAGGAATTATAGGAGGAAATTATCTCGCATAATTAAAGTATGGGAGTAGAAAACTATACAATGAGGAGGAAGGAGTGATGGAAAGGGCTTCTACTTGACTTTCACTCTCCTGAACAAATCTAAGAAAAGAATACATACATCTACTTGGGTACAGAGATACTTTTCATTCAGCGGGGAAATGGGAGTAATGATAGATTGAAAGAGGGAGTAGTCCAAAGCAAAGCAAATTCTAAGGATGTACATATTGTAGCTTTTTAAATTTTTTTTGCAGTGGCAATGATATGGAAACTGAGGGTTTGCCCATCAATCAGGGGATGACTGAATAAGTATGGCATATGAATATGATGGAATGCTGTTGTGCTGTAAGAAATGATGTGGGGAAGTCTTGGGAAGACTTGTATGGACTGATGCCAAATGAACAAAACTACTTGGCAGTTTGTACAATAACAATGTTGTAAAGACAAACAACTCTGAAAGACTTGGGAGCTCTGATCATTGACTAATCAGTATTCCAGAGTACTCATGATAAAATATCCTATTTACCACCTAATGGATAGGTGATGGATTCAGAGTGTAGGTTAAGATATGTTTTTTCCTTTGGACACTGACAATGCAGAAATTTGTTTTGACTGTATGTTTGTAGTAAAAAGAAAAAAAATTTTTTTTTTAAATAGCATGCAAAACAAAAAAAAATCCAAATGAAAACTTGAGTGAAAAGGATAACAAACTATCAAAATAGGAAACAAACATGTAGTTTAAAGGAAATTGTGAATCAAAATTAAGATAAGACAATCCATCAAAATACAAAATTAAAAGAAAATTCCAATTGTCTTCCTCAAAAGTAACCAGTGTTGGACTAAATTTAACTTTTAAACTCAAGATGTCAAAGAAAAAAACTGAAGTTACTATTGATGTAGTAGAGTATACACTAAATGCATACAACAACAATCAGGAAATTTTACTTAAAAATAATTTTTAAATAAAGAATTCAGAACAGCACTTCCTTAAGTGGAGAAAGTAAAATCAAAGTTAAAAAAAGTATCCTAGCTGTAGTTTTCAATTTTAACTACAAGGTAAATCTTTGAAGTGAAATTGACATGCAGGTGTACCATCTTCCTACTTCATGCCTTTGCATTGGCTGCCCACAATACCCGAAATACTCTTCTTTCTCACTTCTGCCATTTTGCATCTCTGACTTTTTTCAAGACTCAACTGAAATCCTAACCTTTCCAATCTCTTTCCCTTCAGCTCTCCTTTCCTCTCCCCCCAGTGCCTTCCCTCTGAGATTATTTTTCTTCTTTTCAGAATATATCACTTATGTACATCTTTATTTACATGTAGTCTCCCCCATTAGAATGTGAAGCTCTTATTAAGAGAAGGGAATGTGCTTTTGTCTTTGCGTAGTAAAACTCAACTTATTCTCCCAATCTACATACACCCTAGTAGGTTGAATCCTCAGTCCTTGACTATGGCAGCATGCTATAAAGTTTATGCTATAAACTTCCATTTCTATATTGAGATTATGAACTTACTCTCCCAACTCACACATGCACTAACAGGTTTGGGCCCCAGAACATGGCTGACAACCTATCTCCTAGAATGTCTTAGGGGGTGTCTCTAAAGTAGAGATCTACCATAAGATCATACTATTCCAATATGTTTTCCCTGCCCCATACCAGGTACTCATCATTGATATCAATGATTAGAACCCCATTATCAGTTTGATAAATTAATATCTTCTTAATAATACTGATAAGTAATTAACATCGGTTAACTTTTACAAAGGAATATTTGCTGAGAAGAAACTGCAAAACCAGACTTACAAACACATTCACAAACCAGGGACACATTCTTCCCTCTATCTAACACATCATCTCTGGGGAGAGTGGGCTTAAATTTTGAGTGACTTCTATAAATATTACTCTAATCTCTGAGTTCACTTCTTGGTATAGCATGCCTGGCAGACAAGTTATTCCCTTGTTTACAGGACACAGTTTCTTCACCAGGATATCAATTCACTAGTGGCCAGTTGAACTGAGGTCACCCCTCAGGTCTCTCTTTATTGGTGGAGATCAATAATACCTCTTCTCTCCCACTTTTCCTTCGGAACCTCCCAAACACTGAACTAGTTGAAGCCAGAAGCACTTGAAATCTGAAAAGTCTGAAGCAAACTCAAAAAAAGAAGACTTGAAGACACTGAAACTCTTGCTACCGCCACACTGATTGCCACTAGTAAGGAGAGAGTCCTATACCAGTGGACTTCAAAACTGGGGTTATACAAGAAAATAGATGAGAATGGAAGAGAGAGAGAGCCAAAGTTAGGGAAGAGGAGGTGAAAGAAAAAATGAAAGAAACAGAGAACAGTTCAAAATATAGGAGTTGCACCATGATAGTAGAATGTCATATAATCACATTTACATAGTATTTTATGGTTATAAAGCAGTTTATATATATTATTTCATTTGATCCATGATTCCATGAGGTAAGAAAATAGTGTAAATATAATTATCCCCATTTTGTAGAAAAGGAAACTGAGACTTGGCAAGGTTAAATGACTTGCCCAAGGTCAGAAATGACAGAGCTAGGACTCTTAACACTAATTAATCTGACCCCTTATCTGATGCTCATTCCATCATAATACACTGCCTTTCATGAAAGAAGCAAAATTTCAATAGCATACCTCCCATGACCAGAGGCAAAGGGCCATATCAGCTCATCAATGTCAAGGTATCCCTGACATTGACTTTGATTGGCCACTGTCTTGATGAAGAGGAGAAGCATCTGCTAATGTGAACCTCTTTCAGCAGTATGATTACTCAGCACATTTGTATTTTCTTAGTCCCCTATATTTGACAGCTATTTCTCTTTCATTCTCTTGTGTAGGGAAATGTAACTTTCCTAGCACATGTAACTGCATTTAATATTTGTCAATGATGCAGACATCTATGTCAAGTATTTGCTTCTGTAATGCTTCATTGACATAGGGGTTATTGAAGGCATAAGGAAACTGAGGTAGAAGAGATAGACCACTCTTTCAAGTAGAAGAATGAACAAATGAATTAATGAATGAAGTTTTTTTCAAGCTAGTGGAAGACTTATTTGCTATATGTTTTGAAGAAAGTTGTCAACAATGAAGATAAAAGAAAGAGAAGATGAAGACATACACATCAAAAAACCTCGGGTTTGTCAAAGGATGGGATTGAACGATGAGATAGATTATCAACAACCATTTATTATGTGTCTACTATATCCCAGGCACAATACTAAGTGCTGGGGATAAAAAGAAAGTTTAGAAAAAAGTCTTGCTCTCAAAGTAACTCAACAGTCTAATGAGGAAGAATCAAGCAACTAGATACAGTTGAGATATACTGGATAAAGTAGGAGTAGTCTCAGAGGGAAGGCACTATGATTAACGAGGATTGAGAACTGCTTCTTGCATAAGGTAGGAATTTATCTGAGACTTAAAGCAAGGAGGCAGAGATGAGAAGGGAGAGAGTTCCAGGCTGGGGGGATGGACAATGAAAATTCCCAGTGTCAGGAGATGGAGCATGTGAGGAACAGCAAGGAGACCAGTGTCGTTGGATTGTATCATGGGGGCGGGGGAGAGGGAGAGGAGTAAAATGTAAGAAGAGAGGAAGGGATCAGGTTTTGAATGACTTTAAAACATAAAACAGGATTTTATATTTGATTCTGAAGAATCACTGAAGAATGCACTTAAGGATAATACATTTGACAACTGAGTGGAGGATGGACTGGTGTAGAGAGATATTTGAGGTGGAGATACTAATGAGAAAGCTGTTGTAACAGTCCAGGCATGAGGTAGCGGGTTATAGAGGGTTTAGGATCAATTGTTCTGCCCCACTGGGGACCCAACTGACCTACTCCACCCTTCTCCCTCTCTCCTTCCCTTCCTTCCTTCCTTAAGGATCATGCCTTAAACCCAAATCACTCAGGCTCTCAGTGACTGACCAACAAGAGAGCCTTACTTGGTCATTGTTTGAGTTTGATGACTCAGGGTGAGTGTAAATAGCAATTGTTTCTGTTTTGGCCAGAAACCCTGAAGGTCTTCCCCTCCCAGATTGATTTTTTTTTTTTACTATGTAAAAAGACCAATTTTTTTGCCTCATTTCTTACCTAGCCTTAGTCACTGAAGGGCATTGCCCCAGACAAACTGAGTCCTGGGAATGATTTTAGCTTAAAAAGGCCACTCCCATTGTATCCAGGACCCGTCTCCAGTTATCCTGATCTATATCTTGCCCCTGGACCCAGATGGCTCTGGAGGAGAGATTGAGACTGGTAACTTTGCACAGCTCTGCCTCACTTAAATCCAATTCACTTACAAGTCAAGACCACCTTCCTGATGTCATTGGGCATCAGGATCAAGGACAAACAAGAGAGAGTTTAGAAGAACTCTGAAACAGCTGCTCTATGCAATTCATTGGGCAATTAACAAGAGGAGAAGGAAAAAGATGCTCAAAGTCCCAGCTGAAATTATACAAATGAATTTGTAATGGGTCAGATCCTCATGGTTCTGCCCCTTCCATCTGTCCACTCTGATCTGGACACAGGAATGGAAAAGGTAAAAGATAATAGGTGATATCTAATTGGGTGGACAAGATGGAAAGCCAAAACGTGATGATAAGGACTATATTCACATTGTTAACCATGAAGTTCATAAGGAATAGGAAATTTAGTGTATCCCAGAAAACTACAAGTGAGTGAATAGGGTAGGGGAAAGGTGGATGTATCAGTGTTATGAAGAGGTTCCATGGGTATGGATAGTGAGGGGCTTAATAAGATGATTGTTACAATAAGATGTTAAGGGAGTCTTTATGGGGGGGGGCAATTTGAGATTTTGAGAGATCATTGCCTTGTGACGATGGGGTGCAGTGTCTGACCGTCGTCATGCTGGAGAGTAGATGTGGCATGATGTATAATGGAAATGGATGTCAACAGTTTGTACTGTTCTGAATTTGATAAGACTGAAGGTGAAAATGGAAGAGAAGGGGTACTCACTTTTTACTCTGGTTCCTCCCCCCTCCTCCTTGAAATACAGGAATCGCCAGCCATATCCAGGCCCTCACCTCCTCTCGTTAGGCAAACACTAATGGTCAAAGGCCTAGTGACTCCAGATTCCAGCCTCCTCCCAAACAGCAATGGTGAATGATTCACTTTCACCTTAGAGCAATGAAGCCTCTGCTCTGGTACGTTTATTAAAATGAAGAAAGAAATTTCCTCTTCATTTATATTGCCCAGAGTTCCCAGTCATTAACCAGATTTACTAATATTTTACTTTTACTTGTAAACCAAGATGCTGTTGGAAGAATCCTTTATCCTTCCCTCTCTTCTCCCCTACTTCAGCGTAGGAAGACAGTAGTCATCCTCAGAATGTTTCCTTCATTTTTAATTGACTGCTGAACCAGCCCTTACTCACTATACCAAAGTAACAATGCCTGCCATTTGGTGTCTCCTTTCTGCCAACCCTGAAGTATAACGATAATTCTCTGACCTCCAGAGGGTCAGTGAGGTATATGCCCTTTGTCTTATTGGGCCTGACCCTGGAGTACATGGCCTCCTTGACAAATCTATGTCTAGGATGGACTCCTTTGTGCTTGTATCTTTTTAATTTGTGAGCTCTCAAAAGGAAGCCATTATCTTCCCTACTTCTCTGGTATGTCACTCATCTTATATCATCAAACTCATAATATCTAACTCTGGGCAAAGAATGAAAGTAAAACCATGTAGCATTGACTCCATATCCAATAGGAACTAGGGCCCAGTAGTAGAAAAGTAATAACTTTTTCAAAAGTGGTATACTGAATAGCTTCTTTGTGAGACTTTTGATCTAGAAACTTAATGGTCTTTTGGTCTAGCCTTCACTGGGTGCCTGCCAAAACTTCCACTGTACCTGATCACTATGGGTGGAAACCTCTAAAAATATGGGCCCCACAGGGTCGTAAGGACACAGAAGGAGAAAGTGCTGAATAGACTGCTTTAGGTTTTCCAAGGCCGTTGCCCCTTTTGGACACCACTTCAAAGAGGCAAATTTACATATGACTTGGTAAGTAGGGGCCGTCAGAATACCTAAATGGGGAACATGAGTTCTCTAAAACCTGAAAAATCAAATAAAAACTCTGGGCTTCCTTTTTGGATTGTGGGTAAACTGGTATCAGTAGTATATTCCAAATAGTGTCCAAAATAATCTGGTTTCTTCCCATTCACCCTATTTACAAGAAATTTACTGAGTGGACTGGACTCTGTATCTTCTTAGGGTTAATTTTTCACTTCTTTTCCTTCATATTGATCACTATTGATCTAGGGCCATTGTGACCTCATCTGACCTGGTCAACATTATGTTATCAATATAGTGATATACCCCAGTGATGCTATTAAAGAAAATCTCTTTCGCTTCTCTATCCAACAACCTATGTCAGAATGGAGGTAAGTTCAGATGGATCTGGGGAAGGCTGGTAAATTGTATTTTGGACTCTTCCCTTAGTGAAAACAAACCACTTTGACTAGTGTTAGCCATAAGAGTAAAGGGGAACTCTTTGGAAGGTTGCTAATTCCATATCACTCCCTCTGAACCTAGGCTGCCTGGTCTTGACACTGGTGAGCACAAGCTGCAGTAATGGGCATGACAATTTTGTTCAAGTTCCCTGTAGTCCATTGTAAGTCAACTGAGTTGTTTTGTTTCTTTATTGTGTGCACTTTTATTTGAACTGGTCTTAAGTCAGTGTACAGTTAAAGCTCCTCCCCTCCCCCAAGTACTGCCACCAATCTCATAAAACTCACAGAGACTATAAAGTCTTCATTCACATCTATGCTGGGGCAAGGAGGGTATTTAGGGGGCATTCAATATGGCTGACAATTTAAAAAAAAATAACAAATATTAAGGCAGAGGATACAAAGGGTTTTTTTAAAGGATTATAGAGCAATGCAAGTACCTTATCCCCCCACCCCAAACTGGATTTTTGTTATACAACTCCTTTGCTCTAGGAGAGGACAGCCTTCACAGAGGCTCGTACTTCTGTAACATTGAATTATACCATATTTGGAATGACTATTTAAAAAATGTACAATCAGAGTCCTAAAGAGACTTTGTAGAACTTTGGGGATGTTTTCCTCCAACATGCTTAGACTGCTCATCATCTTCACCATTCCAGTTTTTAAATCCTGAGTCAAGCAAGAAAGGGAGAGAGAGAGAGAGGAAGGAAAATAAAGTCATACCAATCTCATTTATTTTGGGGGGCAATTATCATGTAACATCCTTTGACAAAAAAATTTTTTTAATATAAACAGTCCATTTAGAAGCATTTGTGGTAGACAATGGAGGGTCCCAATTCATCATACTCTTATTTGCTGATCCACATCTGCTGGAAGGTAGAAAGGAACACCAGGATGGAGCCTCCAATCCAGAGGATTTATGCTTGGGAGGGCAATGATCTTGATTTTCATTGTGCTGGGAGCCAGGGCCGTAATCTCCTGCATCCTTCCAGCAATGCCTGGGTACATGATGGTACCACCAGACAATACAGTATTGGCATACAAATCCTTACAGATGTCAATGTCATACTTCGTGATTGAGTTGAAGGTAGTTTCCTGGATTTCATAGGATTTCATACCTAAGAAAGATGGTTAGAAGAGAGCATCAGAACCCCTTGTTGCCAATGGAGATAACCTGACCATTGAGAAGCTCATAGTTCTTTTCCAGAGAGGAGCTAAATGCAGCAGTGGTCATTTCCCGCTCAAGGTGATGTAAAGCAGCTTCTCGAGGTCACACAATATTTCCCTCTTAGCTGTGGTAGTGAAACTGTACCCTCTTTCAATCAGAATCTTCATGAAGTAGTCCATCAGATCATGGCCAGTCAATCCAGATGGAGGATGACATGGAGAAGGGCATAACCTTCATAGATGGGCACCAGAGTCCATCCCAATACTGGTGATACCAGAGGTATACAGGGACAATACAGGCTGGATGGCAATGTACATGGCTAGGTTGTTGAAGGTCTCAGATATAATCTGAGTCATCTTTTCTCTGTTGGCTTTAGGGTTCAGGGAGGCTTCTGTGAGCAGCACAGGGTGCTCTTCAGGGGCCACACAGAGCTCATTTTAAAATATATGATGTCATATCTTCTCCATGTCATCCCAGTTGGTGACAATACTATATTAAATGGGGTACTTCAGAGTCAGAATACCTCTCTTGCTCTGGGCCTCATTCCCCATGTAGCTGTCTTTCTGATCCATACCCAGAAGTCTGGGGTGCCCAACAGCCCAAGGGGCATTCATTCATCTCCTGTAAAGTCAGCCTTGCACATTACAGAGCCATTGTCAACAAGGAGGGCAGCAATACCATCATCCATGGCAAATTTTGAAATGGCAAATTTAAACCCTTGAGAGAGAAAAGGAGGTGCTGCATCTGGAGGCAGGAGGAAGGCAAGTGCACACTGGGTGGAAGAGCTCACAGCTACTGTATACTGAGTTGTTTTGTAGGAAGTTTGGTGTGGCAAAGTAATCCGGCCTCCATCTTCACAACTAGAGAAGAAAAGTCTTTCTGACTTCCAAGAATTCATGATATCCATTTTCATAATATACTCCCTCTGACTAGCCACCACAACTGTAACTTGCATATGAGGCTCTTCTATATATTTCCATCTGATCAAAAATGCCCCTCCTCTCACTGGAGACCCTTATGAAAACCAGGACTCTTCTTTTTATCAATTTGGGGCCCCTGGCATGATAGTATGGGTGCTATTGTCCAGCAGCCCTGTAGCTGCCCACACCTTTCCAGGTCACCATAACTTAGGCATATGACCTCCAACTAAGAAGATCTGAGCTTCAAAGGAACCTTGATTTGGACCTTGGGTGAATTCATTCCCAAAGTCTCTCATATCTGAATACAAATATTTGAGGGGATCAGGACTGCCAAACAGTACAAAAAGCTTAAGGGATGCCTTAAATTTGAGAGGGGGAAAGGAAAGGGAAGAGAATAAGCAACAACCCTACAAGGGAGGGATTGTAGGCCCTTACTGACCCTATCCTGTATATCACTACACAAGTTTCACCCCCATAGGATGCTGATTGATTGCTTTCCTCACCACAGAGACATATAAGCATGGACTGATCAACTGCTAAAATTTGAGTGGGAAATTGGAATGGCAGTGGCCACAAGGGCAAATATATAGGTAGGAATGGGTATTCGAGGATGGCAGAAGGTGTCCCAGACTGCCAAGTGGGAGGCCAATGACACCTCCCACAGGGAACTTTGAGTATACCTTCTGAAACACATGGTTAAGAAAGCTTTTTTAAGGAATCTCCTTGTGCATAAAGTGTATCTGTGTCTTCTGTATTCCTTTAACAAACTTCTAATGACTTCTATGAACAAGAAAATGCTCTCTAGCACAACAATTAATGGTGCAATTTGGCCAGGAAAACCTACACAGAAGTTGGGTAGGGACAAGGCCAAAGGAAAGGTGAGAATCATTTAAAACACCTTTTGAGGCTTCAGAAAAAGACTGCCTATAGGTTCTTCTGCTTTGTTTTGAGTGTAACATGGACAACTTTTGTCCCACCGAGGGCTAGGTTTGTTAAATTTTACCTCCCACTCCCCAGAATACATTGAGGAGAGCTCTTTCCCTGTGATCTACTTGAACCTTCACTGACAATGTTCTCTATTTCTAAGAGCCCACTGACTACCATCCCAGTTTCATTTAACCATTTAACACCAGATTAGCTTTTACAAAGGGATCTTCACTTCAGCAAGAACAAGTATACATTTCCCCAAATACCTGGAGGCACAATCTCCCTTACATTCTATACCAGGAGTGGGGAACCTGCAGCCTTGAGGTCACATGTGGCCCTCTAGGTTCTCAAGCGACCCTTTGACTGAAACCAAACTTTACAGAACAAATCTGAGTTTGTGTTCAGTCAAAGGGCCACACTTGAGGATGTCGTAGGCCACATATGGCCTCGAGGCTGCAGGCTCTCCATCCCAGTAACTGGAAGGGGAGAGAATTAGGGTCACAGCTTAGTTCAGTTGCTGTATAGCACTAATCCTATCAATGAGAATAATGTCTAAATCACATGAGGTTAGATCCTTGCCAATCAGGACTTTTCTTGCTGGGTTAGATGCATCCTGGATTCCAATGTCTTGATCTTCCTGGTTGGAAACTCAATTCCCTGCACCGAGGCAGCATAGGACCAATGACAAAAGCAAAAGCCTCGGGTCCACTTCTCAAGGGTACATGACCCAAGAGAAGGAGGGGAGGTAGTGGCCCTTAGCCTCTTGCACCTTATTGCATGGTTTCACTTCCTGTGAGTGAAGGTACCTATCACTCTCATATGAGAATCACAGAGAAAGGAAGGCTGTTCATTTAAGCAGTTTTAAAGATGTAGTCAGTTCTGGCTACACAATCAATAGAAAAACACTATTTCTAAAACCGTGTGGTAGGCTGATGCAGAATGTCCATACATGTCCCAGTCTGCTGTCTCCCAGAAGCAAATCCCCAGCATCTTCCATGTCAATGACTTGATCTTAGGATATCTGGGCATGTGCTAAATCATCATTACATGAGATACTTGGATTTTCATCAGCTATAACAGGTAAGAATTCTATTTCTGTTTTTTTCTTATTTCTTTTTGACCTTCTAAGAGCAGAATCCTTGTTTTGCTTCCATTTATACCCATGTTTCTTGGAATCTAACAGAAAAGAATCTATTTTAAGCACTTCCATTGAACTGTTATGGAAGGGTTTGGCTATTGAAAAGCCTGTTTGAACACCAAGATAACATCTCTTCTGTTTCTCTAATTTGTGAGCCATTTGTCAATTCCCTTTTGCCACAGCAGTTTTTAATTTAGGTAGAAGTTTTTCCCCATCAGATAGTGCCACAGGTTGTATGTCTCCTCTGTAAAATGATCTACAGGCTTCAGTGATCTACCCTGACCTCCAGCCCTTCCTATGGGCCAAGATTGCTCTTCAGCCTTTCCTGGGCAAAGTGACGGAGAGTGAAGGGAATGCAACAGCGGGTACCCTAAATATCCTCGCCTTGCATGGCCTGCGTGTGAAGATAAAGACCACCCTCATTTCCTTCCCTATCTCTAGCTTCTGATCTTTGATCAGGATTTAACCTTAACCTTTGTAAAGCCTTGTGATGTGAGTCCTCAGAGCCCTTACATAACTTCCCTTTGTCTTCCTGTCTGTCTGTCAGCAGGACAGGTATGTTTAACTAAGTTATGGAATTCCAGCATCCGCATGATTCATGATTGTCCCAAGATCTTAGATTTTCTAGACAAGTGGAATTATTATGCAGAATCTTCTTTAAAAACAAATAAATGAATCCAAACCCCTGAGTTCTTGGCCAAGGTTCATAAAAAATTTTGAAGAAACTAAATATTGCAACGGAAGGAAAACATAGTGTCTGCAGTTTGCTATGACAACACAAGAGATCCTTCAGAAACAAATTGTCCTTTGTGACTAGGTGTATCTACGCAACAAAACTAAAAGGCATCTAGTTAATACAGCAAACATTGCTGAAACCTACACTGGTAAATTGTGACTTACTTAGAAATTTACTAATAAGAGTTCGCATTGCTTTAAGGTTCCTGAAATATTTTACAAAATATTCCTTTTCTCTTCATAATAACCCTATAAGTGGTATCATTATTTTCATCCAGGTCACACAGGAAGTTATCTTAGGCAGAATTCAACTCAGGCCTGTCCTAGACCCAGAATTTTATTCCCTACTCCACCTTGCTACCTATTTGCTTAAGATGCTATAATGAATTTTTTTAGAGATGTAAGGATGAATGCCAATAAAATTAATAAATCAATCATCTCTACCACATTTAAAGTAACAAACAAAAAACCCTATACCTTGATACCTTTATCAGCTGAGGACACCTCTGTGGAATCACTCAATTAATCAAAGACATTGAACTGGGTACAAAAAACTCCTTAATTAATTTGGAAAGAGTGAAAACTATTAGCTGAAATGGTACTCCACAAGAAATGTATTTGGGTTGGTTAAAGAGAATCAGTTGTTTCCTATGAGAATTTGAATAAAATAGCAAACCAGTTTGAACTTGGGGTTTCAACAATGGGTCATCCTAGAGAGAGCATATTTAGCCAAGTACTTGGAAAGGAATTGCTTAGTTGAGGGGAGATGGGAGGAGATTTGGCAAACTGAAAATTCAGAAGATTTTTACTTCCTATGGGCATTCTAGCAGTCACTCTGGAATAGTAATGGGTGATATCAATGTCTTCATCAGGAATAGAGAACATACTGGACACCCTGAGGAAAGGAAGCCACAGAACTCTACAAGGATGAACTGATCCAACCATTCTGGAGAGCAATTTGGAATTATGCCCAAAGGGCTATAAAACTGTGTATATCTTTGGACTCAGCAATACTACTACTAGATCTGTATCCCAAAGAGATCAAAGGAAAAGAAAAACAACCTATACATACAAAAATATTTATAGCATTGTGGTGGCAAAGAATTGGAAATTGAGGGGAAGTTTATCAATTATAAATGGCTGAACAAATTGTGGTATTTGACTATAATGGAATACCATTGTGCTGTAAGAAATGATGAACAGGAAGACTTCAGAGAGACCTGGAAGGACATATATGAACTGATGCTGAGTGAAAGGAGCAGAACCAGGAGAACTTTGTACACAGCATCAACCACAGTGTGCGAGGAATTTTTCTGGTAGTCTTAGTCCACAGCAATGCAAGGACCTAAAAAATTCCCAATGGACTCTTGAGGCAAAACGCCTTCCACATCCAGAGAAAGAACTACAGAACTGGATCGCAGAATAAAGCAGACCATTTTCTCTTGCGTTGTATTTTGTTTATTTTATGGTTTCTCCCATTCACTTTAATTCTTCTATGCAACACGACTAAGGTGAAAATGTATTTAATAGGAATGTATGTGTAGAACCTATATAAGATTGCACGCTGTCTCAGGGAGGGAGGGAGGGAGGGTGGTGGGGGATGGGAAGAGGAAAAAATCTAAGATATATGGAAGTGATTTTAGAAAACTGAAAACAAATAAAATAATTTAAAAAAGAAATAATGAGCAGGTTGCTTTCAGAAAAACCTGGAAAAACTTATATGAACTGATGCAAGGTGAAGTGAGGCAGAACCAGGAGAACAAGGTACACTAACAGCAATATATACAATGATCAGCTGTGAATGACTTAGCTATTCTCAGCAATAAAATGATCCAAAACAATGCCAAAGGACTTACAGTGAAAAATATTATCCACCTCCAGAGAAAGAACTAATAGAGTCTGAATGTAAATCAAAGCACACTTTTTAAACTTTCTTTATTTTTCTTGTTCAATTCAATTTGGATTTTTTTGGGGGGGGGTCTGTATTTTCTTTTGTAACATGACTAATGCAGAAATACATTTTACATGGCTACAGATATCAAATTGCTTGCTTTCCCAAAGAGTGAGGAAGGAGAGAGAAAAGGAGGGAAAGAATTTGGAACTCGAAATTTTTTAAAATGTTAAAATTTGTTTTTATATGTAAATATGTTTACACTATTTCTTTTTCACATAAGCCCTTTAAGCCTAAGATCAATTTCTTTTCTCTTTTCATTAGTCTTCATTGAAACTCTACTTAGTTATAACTCTGGTGAGCTCCCTGTAGTTTTTTTCCTTAGAAACTTTTTATTTTATTTTCCCTATTACTTGTAAAAAAATTCTCATTTTTTAAAAAAAATATTAAGCTCCAAATCCTTTTCCTGCTCTCCCTCACTCCCCACTCTTTGAGAAGGAAAACGAAGTCCCCTAAATTGTATGTGCATACATAGTTGTGTGTGTCCCAATATTTTGTACTAACTATTTTTGCTATGCTATCTTAGTAAATACCCATTTCTAAAAGTCAATTTTCTGGCTAATTGATATCAAATGATAATCAATAAACATAGGTAAGGGCTTGTGACCTATAGTACTAGATAACCACTACTTGACCACTTAGGGTTACTCCCAGAATTCTGAGAGTAGAAATAGTTGTACTACTGGGGATCCAGCCTGCCAGTGTGAATACAGGACTTCAAGTGTAAGTTCATAGCTGTGCTTACAGACATATGATAAATTTATATTAATTTTTGCTCTTCTAAAACACAAGGTGAAAAACCTATGATCTACAATGGCCATAAACTATGCAGTGCAATGATATATAAAGTATATGATCATACTTTATAGGTGCAAGCATGAGTGATACGTTCATATCCCTGACCAACCTAAAAATATTCATGACTTCACAAAGCCTATTAGAAAAAGATAACCTAACTTTATCAGGGTATTGGAAGGAATTTAGCTTCTAAGTTTAATTTTTTTTTTCTTTTGGAGATCCTCAATTTCTCTAATGTACATGAAATACCTATGCCATAAGTATTTAAGATTCCCAAAGTACTTTAAATCTCTGCACCTTAAAATCTGAACATTTCAGTCAGTTAGTCAATAAACACTTAATAAGTACCTGTCATGTGCCAGGCACTATGCGAAGTAAAGTATTGCCTTTTCCCCACAGCAAGGAAAGAAGTATGTAACCATCTCCATTGCATTTGTTCAAGACAAAGAATATAATGAAATAGAAATAAGAAACTTGAACTATGTTGAAGTTTGAAACAAAACATCATTTTAGCTTTTTGTAACATTTCTAACAATAAATGCCTACCTATAAATACTAGGTGACTGCCTGTGAAATTGAATTTGCTTATATGCATTGATGGATTAAGCATGTGATCAAAGGTGGGATTGTTGATTATCAGACAATGGAAATTGTTTATTGAATATCGATAACCAATTATCAGATTGGAATAACTAATTCTGGATTATTTGAAGTCTTTGAATTATAACTATATAATTTTGCTTATTTATTTTTTCCACATAGAGACTTATTCTCTTTTTATTATAGCACAAATTGGAAATGGGTCAATATAGTCGAAAATCTCTTACTTGTTCCATATGCTAATCATATAATGTTAAAAAAAGAAGTGCAAAGTAATGAAATAGCAGGCTACTTTTCCATTTTCAATTGCTTTAAGACATAGATGTGTATTAAAAGCCTTTATTTCCAGGTCTAGAATCTCTACTTCAGGATAAAGGACACTGCTCTAAAGCTTGCTCAGAAAAAGAGACCTCACTGAATACCCCAGACCACCAGTTCTGCATTTAAAACATTGGGGCCTTCGGCTCTGAAACTACAGATTCTATCTCTTCCCTCTTCCTTTATTGTAATGTTAAAAATACAATGACCAAGTATTCGTGCAGTAACTTCTTTCCTTCTTAAGAACTGAATAAGAACAATGCCATCCATACAATTTCACCAACATTTTTGCTGATCTTAACAAGAGCCTTCCTGGTTTTAAGGGAGCTTTGTAAAGCTCCCTTTGTAAAATCTCACAATGTCATTGCTTTATTTTTACAATTTAAAATGATTGATGTTTACTTTGAAAAATGACAGTATGTTATACGAATAGAGGGTAGCAGTGGAAAAAAAGTAATTTAAAATATTTGAAACATCTTATATGAACTCAATGATTACGTTTTTAATGTCATGTTATATATTTTGTTTCAGCTACAAAATAATCCCAGTGTCTTTTACTGCCTGGTGGAACAATTCTCTCCTGTTCTGAGTTGTAAGCCATGTTACTGTGAGAGACAAAATTTCTTGGGGCTATAATCCTGGCTTATTGTCTATACTTAAAAGGTTTTTGCTGACATATCAACAATTCATTCAATTTTTTTTCTAGACCTATGATTTTATCTGAAGAACTTCTGATGAGGCTCTTTCTGTTCCAGTGCAGGGCCACACTTTCTTGGCAATGTTGCAAAGGAGTTGCCTGGAGGACTCAAAGGGTAAGGGCCTTGCCCATGTCACATAGCTATTATGTGTCAGAGGAAAGACTAAGACCAGGTCTGCTTGACTTCAAGACTGGCTCCTTGTCTGCTACACCATGTGGGCTCTCCATCACACAAGGGGAAAGAGAACAACTCTCACAGTATGACCGTGTGTGCTTCCTAAATCCTTCAAGTGCTAAATTAGTTTCAAATTGAGGTAGATTACTGAAAAAAGCTGAGAATGGCCTTATGAAATGAAGGTAACAGTGAGATGTCCCTGACTCATTTCCTCCTTGTTCTATTTCACCTTTGAATACGAAAATTTACCACCTGGTAGACTAGGAGCCCCTTGAATAATGTGAAGCTATAAATTGCCTGTTCCAATAGACCTCTGCCATTTACGAAGGATCCAATAGTTGAGAGAGTTTGCCTTTAGATACCCATGAGGGCTCAGTCTTCTGTAACATCTACACTGTTTCTTTCTACCAGAGCAAAGAAAGAAACATCCCAAAGTCAGATTCCAGGGTACCCTGAGGAGTTTGTGGATGGCTGATATCAATTTAAGCCCCTGCTAGCTTTGTTCCCCTCCTCTAATTTTTAAGGTTCTATTAATAAGCACCTCAGATCCTTTTAATTAATTAGTGATAATGTTTAATATAAAATTTTGGAGTAATCTCTTTGTTCTCTCTGAAGCAGGTTCAGAGAATGCCTCTTCCTATGTCAGCAAGGCCAGCCAGGGCTGATTCTGCATTCCTTGGAGGACCATTGACCTGGGACAATATCTTGAATGGTGGGAACCTCCTCTATATTTTGAATGGTGGGACTTCCTCTGTATTTTGAATGGTGGGACTTCCT
>CM053769.1:423411269-423439803 GCA_028658325.1 Potorous gilbertii
GAAGATTTCTGTACTAGCCAGTCAGAACATTTCTGGCTCCATAATGCATTATGTTACTGTAATTAATTAAATCATAAAATGTATGCATTTAGCCTGTTGCCTTTTCTTTAACCAAGTTTTCAGGTCAACATTAGTATCAGTATCTTTTACAAAGAAATATTTACTTCAAAGATATAATCAAAACAAAGTAGAAAACTTTCCCTCAACACTTCAAGGGCATAATCCTCCTATACCACCTTGGGCTCTGGGAGAATAGGACTGAAATTTAGACCAGTCCCACCAGTTTCATGTCCAGACATAGCACAAAATGCCAAATCAATCCTACTGGATCAAAGTCCAAAAGGTCACCTCCTAAGATTGCTTTATACTTCCCAGAGCATCAATGATGATGATGAAATGAATGAGAAACCTGATCTGCACTCTGATTCCTAACTTACTGTGGCTTGCACGCCTGACCTTTTGAAACTCTAAAGACTGCAAACTGTACTCCCTTCACTGGATACCATTCATGAAGGAGTCACTAAGATCCCACGGAAGCAAAAGAGGCAAAGAGATAGTATTTCAAGTTGACAAGCCTATTCGAGTGACTACAGTCAATCAAAAAGCTTCCTCTCATTATGTGGTTAGAAGACCAACCAGTTACAGAATGTTCATATCTGCTCTACTCTCTCCAGAGCAATTTTTTTTAACATGACATCAAGATTCTCCTGGAAGTAATCAATCTCCCTCACATCCTCCACAGGGAGAGACAACGTCTGAGGTGGGCTGGGAATATGCCAAACTCACATTACCTTCTAACTGGCAGACAGAGACATGCCCTACAAATTAATATTATTATAGCAATATTCACTTCAGCTAAGTAGCCCAGTGGATAGAGCAATGTCCTTAAGTCGGGAATACCTGAGTTTAAATCCGCCCTCAGACAATTCTAGCTGTGTGACCCTATGCAAATCACTTAACTGTGTTTGCTTCTGTTTCCTCATCTATAAAATGAGCTGGAGAAGAAAATGACAAACCACTCCAGAATCTTTTCCAAGAAAACTCCAAATGGCATCATGAAGAGTTAGACAATTAAACAATTAATTGTTTAATTGAAATAATTAAAACAACTGAAAACAATTAAGCAACAAAAAATATTCACTTTTCTTCTTACTGTAAATCCCTCTTGACTATGAAAATTCTAATGACAAGATGTGATACAATTCTGTATCCTAGAACATAACAAAGTTAAAGTCATTTCCTATGCTCAAGAATGCTGACATAGAATATGGAGTCCACCCAACAAATACAACATCCTCTTTCTGCCCATTTCCAATCTATCTTAAAATATTTCCTGTATATGTCACCTTCTGTCTGGTTGCACAGCTGCCACTCTACCTCAGGACTTCCTCACTTTAACGTCTACGCAAGAGCCTTCTAATTGTTCAATTTATTTTGTGTCTCCTCATTCTAATCTAGCCTCCATTTAATTGCCAAAGTGATTTTCCTAAAACTTAAATCTGATCATGTCACATGTTTCATGACTTAAACTCAAAAAAATCTAGTGACTCCACATTACCCCCAGGATCAATTTCATGTTTAAAGTCCTTCACACCCTTGTCCTTTCATACCTTTCCAGGCTTCTCACACTTTACCCCTTTGCATACTCAGTGATGCCGCTGCACCAGTCAATTTCTGTTCTTCAAAGGTGGCACTCCATCTCCCAAGTCCAATTCTTTTCACTGGCTGTCCTTCACTTCTGGAATGTTCTCTCTCCCCACCTCCACCTCCTAGTTTTCCCAGTCTTTTTCATGACTCAGTTTAAACTCTACTTTCTGCAAAAGGCCTTTTCTATCCTCCCCCCACCCTACTCCAAGTGCCTTCACTTTGAACCTTTATACTGCATATAGCCCATGTGTACATAGTTGTTTGCCTATTTGTCTCTCCCATTAATAAGAGCTCCTTGAGAGCAAGGGCCATATTTTTGCCTTTTTAGCCACAGCATTTAGTATGGTGTCTGGTACATTGTAAGGACTTAATAAATGTTTGATTGTTTCCTCAAAATCTAGTACGCCTGTCAGCCTCAGCCCTTATTTCTTCCAATTCTGAATTGAAATTCTAGGATGGAGTAGCTATATACCCTTAAGATTCTTTTTATTCCCAACTTAGGAGCCAATTTCTCTTTGTTGGTAAGAATAGGACCTGAAATTAAATTTTGCCTTGCCTGTTCTACGTTTTTAAGGAGGAAATTATCACTAAGGCAAGTCAAGAATCTATTGGCTGTTCTGCTTATGATAGAGAGAACACTTCAGCAGATATATATGGATAATTGAAGACCCCATCACTATTGTATCTTGCCTGTCTACCAATTGTGATGTTGCCCAAACTGTTCATCTATTTCCTCTTTCTGCATAGGTCTGTACCACTTAGCTCCTTCTGTCTTCTAGGAATGCCTGAGGCATCCATTTTACCAATTAAATTTTAAGGGAAATTACAATCTTGCATTTCAACAGAATTGTTGTAATCAACTTTACCACTGTCTTTAGGGACAGTAGAATGAAAATTCAGAACCTTTAAGAACAGGTTGGCTGAGACTCTGGATTTGTGTAAACTATATTTAAGTAATCCTTGATGATCTTCCTTCTGCTGTCATGTTCATTGGGGAGGGGGAAGGGAATAAGGATTTATTTATTTAAATAGCACTTACAATGTACTGGACACTGCACTCTGTGCTAACTTCTTTACCAATATCTCACTTGATCCTCACAACAGTCTTGCAAGTATTTGAAATTATCATTGTCAATTCACAGCTGAGAAAGGAAACAAACAGAGGTTAAGTGACTTGCCCAGTGCATCACACAGCTACTAAGTGTCTAAGGCTGGATTTGAATTCAGGTCTTTTTGACTCCAGGCCCAGTGCTCTATCCATTGCTCCATTTCCACTGGGAATTTTTTGAGCAGAAACCATGGCCCATCTTATCAGACTCTATTAACATCCTATACCAGGTGAGGGGAACCTGCTGCCTTGAGGCCATATGTGGCTTTCTAGGTCCTTGGGTGCAGCCTTCTAACTGAGTCCAAGTTTTATAGAACACGTCTTTTTATTAAGGGGATGTGCTCTGTGAAGTTTGGATTCAGTCAAACGGTGTACTTGAGAACCTAGAGGGCCACATGTGGCCTTAAGGCTGCAGGTTCCCTACCCTTGTCTTATACCAAACATCTACATGAGACCCTGTTGAACCGCACTCAGGTACTTATTCACTGTATTGTGTGTGTTCATCCTTCGTTGCTGAAGAAGACCAGGTCATCAGAGAAATAATGACATGACTTGCACCTGACTTTGTTTTGAGTGAGGAAGGGCTGTGCAGGTCACCAGTCTCACTTCTCCTCCAGAGCCATCTGGATCCAGTGACCAGATATTCATCAGAATGACCTAGGATGAGGCAATTGGGGTTAGGTGACTTGTCCAAGGTCACACAGATAATGTGTGTCAAGTGTGTGAGGTGAGATTTTGAGCTCAGGTCCTCATGACTCCTGCACTGGTGCTCTGTCCTCTGCACCACCTAGCTGCCACATTCAATGTATTAAGTCTGATAACAAAAGGTATCAGAAGCTTTGCCCTGACAGCCTGACTTCCCTTACCACAATCTCCATTTAGAAGTCTGATTTCACTAACATGAAGAAAATAATTCAAACACTAGTGGAGGAATCCATCCTAAGGCCTAAGTAACCACTAGCATTACAGATCAGTGTTATAATCACCAAACGTGGACCACTCACCCCACTGTAAATAAGCATGCCCACCTGCCCTTACAACCAGACACCTACCTGTTTTATATGCTGGTCTGCCTAACTCTATCAGATCCCTGGAATGAAGAGCCCCCAAAATGGACATACTAGCCTGTTTCTACTGCCTCCAGGATGTCTTATCCTCTGTACCACACGACAATCACAGATTACAGCTGGACTCTGATGCCTGGAATTCTTTGACTTAGATTTCTCACTCAAGGGTTCTCGATCTAATAGCAAAATTAATCTCTATCCTTTTTGTGCTTTGGTTTTCCCTTTGATGGGGCTCCAAGTGACTTATCAGAACTCTGTCACCCCAAGGTAACATCCAGTGTCTCCCTCTAGCTCCTGTTATGATGTCTCTGAGTGCTGATTGTATCTGTGGAGATACTGAACAAAGGAAACACGGAATGAAGCTATGAAAGCTTTTTTTTTCTTTGTTAATAATTAATTTGTTTTCAGTTTTTAACAATCACTTCCATAATTTTTAAATTTTTCTCCCCCTGGCTTCCCCCTCCCTTCCCATGCTGACATGCAATCTTACATGAATTCTACACACATTCATATTAAACACATTTTCACATTAGTCATGTTGCATAAAAGAATTAAAATGAATAGGAAAAACTAGGAGAAAAACAAAACATAACAAAATAGAAAATAGTCTGCTTCATTCTGAGTTATAACTCTATAGTTATTTCTCTGGATGTGAATGGCATTTTGCATCAAGTTCTTTGGAAATGTTTTAGATCCTTGCATTGCTGTGAAGAGTTAAATCTATTATAAACAGTCCTCACACACTGTGGCTGTTACTATGTATAATATTCTCCTGGTTCTGCTCATTTCACTCAGCATCAGTTTATGTAAGTCTTTCCAGGTTTTTCTGAAATCCTCCTGTTCATCATTTCTTTTAGCACAATAATATTCCATTATATTCATATACTACAACTTGTTCAGCCATTCCCCAACTGATGGGCATCCCCTAGATTTCCAATTCTTGGCCAACACAAAGAGTTGCTATAAATATTTTTGTATATGTGGGTTACAAGAGCTTCTAATGAGGTGTGAGATGTGGAGTCAAAGAGAGAACTCCTTTGTTTCTTTCTTCTTTTGATATGATTACCTTCATTTTAGAAATTGGCCTTCATTCCAGTCAAAACAAGGAGTCATGTTTTCTTTTGTCTCAGTTCTTGGAGCCCTTCTAATTTCTATCCTTGCTTCTAGGTTGACAGTCCCATTTTTGGAAAACTAGATTAGCCTACCTGCATGGCCAGTGCTAATAGAAGCCACCCTGGTTTCTAAGGCTTAAATAAGCTTTATGTAAGTTTTCTTCAAGCCCTCTCAAAGGTAGCTGCTTTCTTAAAATGACCTCCTCATATGTTTCTGTGTCTTCTGTATGACTTTAAAAGACACTAATTCAAGAAGGCAAATTTAATCTCTCTTTCCTCTCCATTAAAAGCAAAATACATTTTATTGATTCCTTTTGTCTTTGCATCACACTTTTTTCTAAAGGAAAAATCCCTACTCCCCATCCAAAGAAATTCTACCTTATAACAAGGAAAAAAATAATGAGGGGAAAAAATCTGAGATTATACACAACATTCTGACCCATTTCTCCATTGAGGAGGGTGGGATGTTTCTTTTATAGACTCTCTAATTCATCAACGTCCTTCTTAAACTGTGTGGGTGTGTGTGTGTTCATCCTTTGTTGCAGAAGAACATCATGCCATCAGAGAAATACTGGCATGTCTTGCACTTGACTTTGTTTTGAGTGAGAGAGGGCTGTACAGGTCACCAGCCTCACTTCTCCTCCAGAGCCATCTGAAGCCAGTGACCAGATATTCATCAGGATAACTGGAAACGACCCAGGATGAGGCAATTGGGGTTAAGTGACTTGCCCAAGGTCACACAGCTAGTGAGTGTCAAGTGTCTGTGGCCAGTAACTGAACGTGGTACTCCATTTGAGATCTGACTAGGGCAGCGTACAGTGGGACTATTACCTTCCCAATCCTAGAAACTATTCTTCTTTTAATGGGGTCCAAGACCGTGTTAGCTTTTTTGTCCACCACGTGGAGACAGCTATTTGGTGCAATGGATAGAGCACTGAGCCTATAGTCAGAAAGACCTGAATTCAAATCTGAAACTTAGTAGTTATCTAACCTTGGACAAATCACTAAAACTCTCTATGCCTTTGTTGACTCAACTGTAAAATGGGGATTTTAATAGCATCTACCTCAAAGATTTGTTGTGAGGATCAAATGAGGTAATATTTATAAAGCACTTAGCGTAGTTGCCTGGCATGTACCCCCTCCCCTGCTAACTCACACTCAAAAAATCAAGTTGATTTTTTTTTAGAACAATTGTTGTCAATCCAAGTCTCCCTTGTCTTATATTTGTAAAGCTGTTTTTGTGTACCCAAATGTAATATTTTACATTCATCTCAATTTAATTAAATCTTATTAAATTAAACCCAATACTCTATCCTGTAAAGAACAGTTTGGATTCTGATGATCATTCACTGTGTTAAATATTCCTTCCATCTTGGTGTCATCTACAAATTTGATAAATGTATCACATATGGCTTTATCATTGATAAAAATATTAAACAACGCAGGGCTAAGTGGAGGTTCTTAGGGTACTACATTGGAGACCCACTCTGGTGATACTAAACCATTTACAACTGCTCTTTCCATCCAGCTATAAAGCCAGTTCTTAATCTATTTGATTTCATGATCCTCTAATCCATATCTTTCTATTTTCTGCACAAGAATAGTAAGAACTACTTAATTTACAGCTTTGTGAAAATCTAGGCAAACTATTCACAATATTTCCCTCATTTATTAATGTAGTAATTATGCCCCCCAAAAGTGAAATCAGATTAATGTGACGTGATTTGTTCTTGGTAAAGCCATGATGGTTCTTTGTATCATCTTGGAGACAGCCCTTTCCACAGGAGTTGATTGTGTCCTCTACCTCCACATAGGAGTGTCTTCCTTGGATGGATAACCCATAAAATCAAGGAAGCTCCTGAGGAGGGGGCACCACCCCTACATGACTGATCTCTTTGTTGTGTGCATGATCCCATTTCTACTAATACCTCATACTTGCAGTTGTCCCAACTGTTATTCATCTTCGGTCTTCTTAATCCTTCTATCATATTCATTATCCCATCTTTCCAGTCTCCTTAGCTGCTACAGTTCCAGAAAAAGTTGTCTACAACCTGTCTTTACTACCTTCTCTCTCCTCAACCTCATGCAATTGAGTTCAAGCCCAAGGCACCGATCTGTGATCTCAGCACCAAATTCATTGGCACTTTATTATTTCTCAATGTCTTTGACTTTGTTTCTGTTGACCTCTGGCCCCCCCCCCAAAAAAACCCTACTAGATAATTTCTCTGACCTGTCACTTGAGCGGCATTATACTGTCTTGACTTTCTTCTTTCTTCTTTCTTCCACAATTGTTGCTTATAAATCTGCTGAAAAATTCAAGGATCTGAGACTGCCCAAGATTGTAGAATAAGAGAAAGCAGTCCCTCCAGTTGTCCCCCATCCAACAAAGATCTGGGGTAGAATAGAGATTGTGAAATCAAGATAAAAACACAATGATTCATTTTTCAAGCCTAGTGAGCCACTCCATCATCAGAGTTGGATTGCAGCCATCATGGACTAAGGAGGAAATGTGTGAGTAGGAGCAAGACTGGGTTGTAGTTACGTAACAAAACAGGAACTGAGTCTGACCTTGTGTTTCTTGCACAGTCAGCAACTATCTCTCTGACCCCAGAACTGGGTTGTGGATCTAGCATGGACAAAGCAGGGGATGTGTGACTAGGCTGGGCATCAGGACGTTGACTTGTTGCTGTATTCTGGGGCAAGGAGAGATCATGCATGGAACAAGAAAAAGATTACCTTATAGACATATGGATAGAGGAAGAGTTCATGACAAAACTAGAGGTAAAAAGGATCAAAGAAGATAATAAAATAGATAATTTAATTAAACATATTTCAAAAATTATATGCACAAATAAAACTGATAAAACTAAAATGAGAAGGGAAACATTTAACTTGGGAAAATATTTTGCAGAAAGTTTCTCTGGAAAAAGTCTTATTCCCAAGATATATAAAGAACTGATTAAAATTTATAAGAATAAGAACATTCCCCAATTAATAAATGGTCAAAGTATGTAAACAGGCAATACTTCTCCCATAAAATGCGTGAAGATTGCCATGTCATGCCTTCGATTTTCCTTTTATTAGCCCTACCTTATTTTTTCAATCTTTTGACTTCATATTTCTTGTTGTCTTCTGGACAAGTTCTCCCACTGCATCCTGGGCCATCTCCAGTCATCCTTATGAATATCTGGTCACTGGATCCAGATGGCTCAGGAGGAGAAAGTGAGGCTGGTGACCTTGAACAGCTTTCCCTCACTCAAAACAAAGTCAAGCACAAGTCATGTCATCATTTCTCTGATGTCATGGTCTTCTTCGAAAACAAAAATGAACACAACAATCTGTCTTCTAGAGTCATTGGCTTCATTCTAATTTTCATTGAATTTATTTCTTGGGCAAAATTTTGTATATCTTATGTATATCTTTTGTATGTGTTATGCCAAGCTATCAATTCCCTTTCTAATGTCTCACTCCACAGCTGTCATTCTCATCCCACCCCCATTAACAAATGTTCTCATTTCATTTATAAAAACATTTTAAATTTGTTTTTGAAATCCTTGTTTCATCTCTTTCTGAAATTCTAGATGAATTTTTGCCCAAGATGTGTGGGATTTTTTTAAAATTTTGCTTGTAGATATTTTGGAATCATTCTCTTATTTTGCATTTGTCTTAAACTATCCTGTCACCATAACAGTGGGATTCTTTTTTGTTTGCTCATTCTTACAGCCTACTTCCTGACTTTGGACTTTTTCTTAAGGCCAGGCTCTGCACACATTTTGTGGGAAGGTCTAGTATGATCCTGCTGCTGTGTTTGACTGGTAGTGAGTGTTGAATTATTCCAGGATCTCAGGGGCAACTCCGGCTAAGGGTCTGCAAATTTTCAGTGTTTCCATAGTGGTCTGATTCAGTGAAAGATATGATCTCCGGCATCCTAGTCTGATCTCTACAAGCTCCTGATCTGGGTTTGGATCTGAATAACAACAGGGTTCTGCTGGTCTCAGCTACATCAGGTGGAAAGCACTATTCACAGTGACAAAATTACAGGCCTTCCTTTTGTCTGGGATTCCTGCCTCAGTTATTCCTCTGCAGGCTTCAGAGGGGGCTAGAAACTGGAAGACTTTGTTCTACTCTTGGGATCTGGACCACATGGCTGCTGTTTATTTCTGAATTTGTTCCTTTCCAGGTACACAACCAAGGGCTCATGACCATTCCTTACCTTGGAATGCCCAGACATCACCCCTGCACACAGGTCTTCTCTGTCATCTGCTCTGGATCTATGACCTTGGCCTACTATCTTCTAATTTTTTCTTTCAATAAATAAGCATTTATTTTCTCACTTTCCTAATTTTCCCAATTTGAAAGAAAATGAAAACAGAATTCTTATAACAAATATATATTATCAAACAAAACAAAATCCCACGTTGTCTTTGTGCAAAAAATTCTGCACCTTCAATTTCTTAACTTTCTGTCTGTACATGGATACCATGTTTCTTCATGAGTCCTCTAGAATGATGGAAAGTCATTGAATTGATCAAAGTTCTTAAATCTTTTGACGGTATTTGTTTTTGCAATGTTGGTATTGTATAAATTGTTCTTCTGGTCCTGTTCACTTCAACTCCACATCAGTTCATGTAAGTCTTCCCAGGTTTCTCTGAAACCATCCTTTCTTATATGGCACATTACATTCATGTACCATAATTTATGCAGCCATTCTCTGATTACTGAGTACTTCTTTGCCATTACAAAAAGAATCACTATAAATATTTTTGTACATATGAATCCTTTTCCTCTTCCTGTGATCTTTTCAGGAATACAGACCTAGTAGTTGGTATCACTGGGCCAAAGGGTATGTACAGTAACTTTTGAAGCATAGTTCAAAATTTCCTTCTAAAATGACTGGAGCCCTTCATGTTCCACCAAAAGTGTTTTCCTACAGCCTTTCCAATGACTATAATTTTCTGTTACTTGTGAACTTTACCAATCTGATGGGTGTGAGGTAGAAACTCAGTTATTTTCATGTACATTTCTGAAATCATTAGTGATTTGGAGTATTTTTCCATATGGTTATTAAAAGATTTCTTCTTTTTGAAAACTGCCTGTTTTTTATCAATGACCTTTGGTGAACTCATGAACTGGTCTAGACATTCTGGAAAGCAATTTGGAACTATATTCCCCTAAGTTACTAAACTATGTGTGACCTCTGACCCAGTAGTGGTAACATTACTGTGTTTTTATCCCAAAAAAGATCAAAGAAAGAAGAAAAGGGCCCATATGTACAAAAATATTTATAGCAGCTATTTTTGCTCTGGTAAAGAATTAGAACTTGAAGAAGGACCCATCACTTGGGAAATGGCTAAACAATTTATGGTATATGAATGTGATATTATCGTACCACAAAAAGCAATGCAGATAGTTTCAGAGTAACTTGGAAAGACTTAAACAAAGTGATGCAGTTCGAAGATAGCAATTTATACAATGATCAAATTAGACAACTGATGTAAAGTGTTTAGCATAGTGCCCGACATAGCGTAGGTGCTTTAAAAAGCTTGTTCCTTCTTTTCCCGCAAATAATGCCAATATTGTAAAGACAAATAACTCTGAAAGACCTTGGAAATTTAATCATTGGAGTGGAGATGTGACATTGTGTATGAGCACCAGCAGCCAAAGCTCGGGGGCCTGAAAGAAAGGGATCATCAACTACATCAAGGTGATGCAGAGAAAGCAGGGTCTGGGCAAACCGAACCAGAAGGATCCCAATGAAAACTTGGCAGTGACTTAAGGCCTGGTACACATGATCATGGAGAACCACAAGCTCTTCCAGGTCCCACAGGAAATGAACCACTGTCAGAACTCGAACTCGGAGCATGAGCTGTGACCCACCTCAGCCTTGAAGTCTTGTGTCACCTGAGCAGCCAGGACACCTCCGACTATCAGTGCTTCCTCCAGGATTGTATGGATAGCCTGTTTGTTTAGGGACAAGGTCTTCTCAGTATTACTACTACAATATCCCACATTCATGAGAAGTATCTATAAGCAATTGACCTGGGGTACACTGGAAACAGCCCTATACATCGATAAATGCTGTTTGCTTCTGTTCCTCATGTGGAAAATGAGCTGGAGAAGGAAATGGCAACAACTCTAGTATCTTTGCCAAGAAAATCTCAAGATAGAAAGATGAAAATCATATCATGGAAATAATTTGAATAGTTTACAGTGGTATGGTTCAGATTTCTAGGCAAGAATCACCAAATTTATCAATGAAATATGCTGTTTCCTATTTCACATTTTGATTACATTCTAAATATTTCTAGTTCTTATGAACTTTTCTGTCTTTAAACTATGCTATTGATTTGGAACTATGCCCAAAGGGCTATAAAACTGTGCATATCCTTTAATCTAGCAATACCCTACTATGGCTATATCACAAAGAGGTCATAAAAAAAAGGAAAGAACCCACATGTACAAAAATATTTATAGCAGCTCTTTTTGTGGTGTCCAAGAATTGGAAATTGAGGGGATGCTCATCAATTGGGAGAGGGCTGAAAAAGTTGTAATATATGAATGTGATAGAATGCTATTGTGCTGTAAGAAATGATGAACAGGCAGATTTCAGAAAAACATGGAAAGACTCACATGAACTGATACTAATTGAAGTGAGAAGAACCAGAAGAACATTGTACACAGTAACAGCAACATTGTTCAATAACCAACTTTAATAGACTTAGCTCTTCTCAGCAATACAATTCCAAAAAATTCATGATGGAAAATGCTATCCAGAGAAAGAACTATGGAGTCTGAATGCAAATTGAAGCCTACTATTTCCTCATATTTTTGTTTTTTTCTTTCTCATGGTTTTTCTCTTTTGTTCTGATTTTTCTTTCACAACACAATTAATGTGGAAAGATGTTTAATATGATTGTATATGTATAGCCTATGTAACATTGCTTGCCATCTTAGGGTAGGGGAACTCAAAATCTTATAAAAGTGAGTGTTGAAAACTATCTTTGCATGTAATTGTGAAAAATAAAATGTCATTATTAAGTAGAAAATGTTAAAATTAAAAAATATGGAATCTAAAGAAGTTAAAATGATATCCATTAAGAAAGGCCTGGTGTCCACCAAAAGGTCACAACAGTCTAGTTGCATTCAGTCCTAACTAGAACACTTTGGGAGGATTGTGTTCAATTTGGGGTTACACATTTCCAGATTGACAATGATAAGTTTCAGTGAATTTTGATGAGGCATAGGAGAATTAGTTGAAGAACATGGTATTAGTGCAAAGAAGAAGATCTTGACATCATGGATGAACAGATCTTAAACATTATCTCATAAATTTCATATATTTTATAAAAAAAAAAATGAAGGCCAGAGAGGTTAAACGTTACCCAGAATATCACAGGTCCTAAGTAGCAGATATGGCAAACAGACACAGATCCTCTAACTATACAGAGTCCCCCAAACATCTTAAAACCCCATATAACTTAATGCTTTTTTCCATTTCAGTACAAGAATGCAAGATTTGGGACGGAAGAGTATGTGGGGGGAGGGGCGGTAATTGAAGCTTTTGTCAAGTATTTGAATGATTGTCACAAAGAAGAAGGATAGACATTTTTGCTGCATCACAGAGGAAAAGATCAAGCGAGATGAATGGAAATTGTAAAGAGGAAACTGAGGCTAAGGTAAGGAAAATTTTTTCTAAAACCAGAGGTATTCAAAAGTAGAATAGTTGCCGTAGTATATCTTGTGACCCTTGTGTACACATTTTTCTCTTAATAAAATATAAATTATTTATTGACAAAAAATAAAAAAATAAACTATACTCTTTAACAGAATTTGCAACTTTCAGTGTCTGCTGTGTGATTTACTGAATCCAAATGAGCTCTTAACATACTTGCCTAGAAATATTTAGATATTTATAATTAAAATAATTAGCTAATATTTAAGATAATCATTTAACCAGAGGAAAAATACTGTCTCACATGAATATTTTGACTATACAATATTATTAATTCACAAATCATCCATATCACTCATATCATTGAGGATCCAGTGTCTTATGCATCACATTCTAGATATCATTCCCAAATATTAGCAGTACTCCCTTATAATACTTTTAAAAACAATATTTCAAGGATCTTATAAATATGCTGTCGAGTCATTTCAGTCATGTCTGACTCTCCATGGCCCTATTTGAGATTTTCTTGCAAAGACACTAGAATGGTTTGCCATTTCCTTCTCCAGCTCCTTTTATAGATGAGGAAACTGAGGCAAGCAGAGCTAAGTGACTTGCCCAGAGTCACGTAGTCTGAGGTCAGATTTGAACTTAGGGCCTCCTTACTCGAGAACTGGTGCTATATCCACTGCTCCACTTACCTAGCTTGTTACAAATATAGTACCACTATAAGACAGTTTTGTAAGCAACTAAATTGTAAACCCTAAAACAAAACTTACTGTTGTCAGTCTGATAGGAACAATTTAGTTGAATGCACGTGCAAATTTTCTTCATTGAAAAACGTTCTACAAATATATCTCTTAATTTTAACCTTCTAAGTTGGGTGACATCCAGAAACTAGAACATAGTAGTTATTACTTTTAATTTTATGTCTACAAGGGTAACATCATCTTCTAGCAATTACTATCCACCACACAGATCAACCATGTCATGAATAATAATTGTTCCCTAATATCAAATTCAATATAAATCCAAATTTCTAAAGGTTCTACTTCCCAAATCCATTAAGGTACCAACCTCTATGAAATTAAGTTTGAAAATCATTAGAAATTTCAGCTCTGACTCCCAGGGGATGAACTATCTCTTCAGAGTCAATCTCCTGCCCCAGATAATTTCTAAAAGGTAAGTTTCCTGTGACAAATTCCCTTTTGTCACTGGTCTGTTCTGTTCAAACCTGCCTTAGATTTTCTTCGTTGTTCTTTTGGTTCTGGAATTCTATATGAATTCCTTCTGTATTGACACCATGCCTTTACCAGGACTAAGTATAGCTTTCCCTTTGTAAATAAAGTACACCCTTTTAAAATAAACATTTCCAAGTGGAGCTCATCACTCCATAAGTATAGCAATTCCATTCTCACTATTCTCCTCTTATCTCCATGAGGTCTAAAAACTTCCTTAACTAGGATGCCATTTCTGGGCTTTCTTTCCTTTTTCTTTTGCTTCCTTTTCACTTGTTCCTTTCTGAAAATTCCTATAGCTAGTGCCAAAGTGAGGACCTGAAATTAATCCCCATTCTTACCTCTGTCTTTTTGCTGGGGGAGAATAAAAAGTTAAACCACTGGCCTGGGCTTTAGTTCACTTAATACTTGTTTTCTGCTGAGTTGCACTTAAAATCTTTTTCTACTGTAAAGAGCATCTATATACATTTCCTATTGTCTTTTAACTGAATTTCCTAACTATACAATGCTCATTAAAACTACCTTTATTTCTTGTAATCTTTTTTTCCAGTTCCTAAATCTGATTAACCCAGAGTGTCATTCAAGTCAGAGAATTGCGTTTTTCTGTATTGATTTAGTTTTTCACTTTCTGATGCCTTACAGATAATTTCTTAACTTTATGCATCTGTTTTTAAATGTTCCAAATGAGCCATTCATTCCAGTTTTTTTCCTTCATTGAATGTCTCTTTTGAGAATAAGCACTTTTTTTCCCAAATAAAACCCACACCACCCATAGTATCTAAGCTACACTAGATTCCTTTTTGGTTTCATGTGGCTTATGCTTTTTTCAAATTTCTGGAATTCATTTTGTAATAGTGCTACTAGGTGAGTAACAGGGAAACTTCCAGGTTAACAGATAACAATTTCTTTTCCTCTGCCCCAACCTTCATTTCCTCTTTCAGAAATATTAAGAAAGCATTTTAAAATCACCTACTCTAAAAATTAACAACTTTCTTTTAGGAAAGCATATAAAAGGTTAGAAATGAAAGTTGAAGTAGCAATGGGCATGACCGTGCACACCTATCATCCCAGCTACCCAGGAGGCTGAAGCTGGTGTATCCCTTTAGCTCCAGGGTTCTGGGCTGCAATGAGCAGTAATGATAAGGTGTCTGTACTAATTTCAGCATTAACTTGGTGAACCTCTAGGAAGGGAGAAGGTATCAGGTTGCCTGAGGAGGCACCAACCTAAGTCAGAAAGGGATCAAGTCAAAGCTCCCACACCAGTCAGTGGTGGAATAAGATCTATTAGTAGCCATTGCCTTTCCAGCCTGTACAAGAATATGTGTGTGCTTTAATAAAAATGTGTGTGTTTAATAAAAATGTATATGTAGAACCTATATTATATTGCATACCATCTTGGGGAGGGGAAGGAAGTAGAGAAAATTTAAAACTTATGGAAGTGAATGTTGAAAACTAAAAATAAATTCTTTTAAATATATATGAATTTAAGATACAAGAATATGGTTTATTAGTGGTAAGCATACTTAAATTGGGAAATGCCTCAATCTAATTAAGGTCATCCTCTAGGAAAGGCTTAGATTTAAAACTAAGAACTGATAAGTTTTTTTAACCTTTTAAAATATTTTATTTTAATTACATATAAAAACAATTTTTAACATTTTTTTAAATTTTGAGCTCCAAATTCTCTCCCTTCCTCTCCTTCTTCCTCCTTAAGAAGGCAAGCAATTTGACAATAGGTTATATATGTGTAGTCATGTAAAATATATTTCTATTTGTCATCTTGTGAAAGAAAACACAGTCAAAAACAAAAGAAAAATAAAGAAAGTTGTTTTGTTTTAAGTATGCTTCGATTTGCATTCAGACTCCATCAGATCTTTCTCTGGAGGCTGAGAGAACTTTTCATACATCCTCCAGAATTGTCTTGGATCACTGTAGTGCTGAGAACAGCTAAGTCAATTCACAGTAGATCATTGTACAATACTGCTCTTACTGTATACACTTCACTTTACATTAGTTCATGTAAGTCATCTGAAAGCATCCTGCTCATCATTTCTTATAGTACAATAATATTCCATCACAATCATACACCACAACTTGTTCAGCCATTTCCCAATTAGGGAGCATCCCCTCATTTTCCAATTCTTTGTCGCTACAAAAAGAGCTGTGATAAATATTTTTGTACATAGGGGTCCTCTTCCTTTTTTTAAATCTCTTTGGGAAACAGACCTAGTAGTAATATTGCTGGGTCAAAGGGTATGCACAGTTTTATAGCTCTTTGGACATAGTTTCAAATTCTCTGTACAATAGTTAAATCAGTTCATAACTTCACCAACAAGGATTTAGTGTTCCAATTTTCCCATTTCCCTTCCAACATTTGTCACTTTCCTTTTCTATTATATTAGCCCAATCTAATAGATGTGAGGAGGTACCTCAGAGTGATTTTAATTCTCTGATCAATAGTGATCTAGAGCATTTTTTTTTATATGACTGTCAGTAGTTTTGATTTCTTCTTCTGAAAACTGCCTGAATAACAGACTTAAAGTTAAGGTCAGTTTTAAATTGGGAAAGACCTCAATCTAGTCAAAGTCATCCTCTAGTTAAGGCTTATCCTCATGAAAGGACTAGTTAAAGAAGGACTGAATGATTTTTAAAAAATGATTCTCCAAGGGTGTGCCAAAAATTAAGTGACTATTGCCTGATGAAGCAAAATGTTAACTGAACTTTAGCCTAAGCACTCTTAACTATGCTTCATCTAATTGTGGAATTTTACCTATTGTCCAGGAATGCTATAACCATATTTCTAAAAATAACTTGTCGGAGAAAGATTTTCAGTCATACAGTAATTGTTCATCTTTGGTAACACTTGTTCTCCCTCCCCCTTTCCCTCTCCCTCTCTCTGTCTCAATGCTTATCAGAATAATCCCTATTAATAAAAGGGTTTCTCTTTCACATAACATAAACCATTTTCCACTTTGGTTCCTCACTTAAGAAGTTGCAACTGAATGATCTATACTAATATTTTTCTTCTATGTAGCTCCTCTTAGATAACTTTGCTTCTAATTTATTAGACAATTAAATTCTGCCAAATCATTCCAATTTGTACACTCTGGTCAGGTAAATTGATGCTTTGTAGAAAAGTGAAGTGAATTTTCTCACTTTACTTACTTTTCTCTTAAAGCATCTTCTTTCCTCAAGATTCTTTCCTAAGAGTTAAAAAGATATACTTTGTTCTCTTAAAGAAAAAAAATTTTAAATGATATTAATTTGGGGGTAAAATTCTTAAATCTAAGCTGAAAACTATAAAAGTTTTCAGCACTTTTTCCCCCCATTCTACTTTTGAAGATGCTAAGAGTTTTTACAAACTTACCAAACTGACTTTCAAGGGCTGTGGTGGTACCTGTACTCCCCACTGCCAGGGTGGCTGAGGCTGATGGAGCTCACCTTTTGAGTTCAGGAATCCTGACTATAGTAGAGTTGAAGATGGTCAGTTGTCCTCACTCAGTCTGGTGTCAGTATGATGAGGTCCTGTGAGAGGAGAGTCATCAGGCTGCTTAGGGAGGGGCAAACAGGACCCAATTGCATAGCTAGTGCTTCTAGCCTGGGCAAGATAAGGAAAGAGTCTCCAAAAACCAAAAACTCCAAAACTTACTTGCCTTTCAGTTCTCTTAGGGCTAAATATCTTTTTGCAAAACAAAAATAAGAATATAAAATTCATCACAGACACACAAAAGACAAGAATAAACTTTTTTTGTGGGAAGGCAAATATTCACACAAATAAAAATCTCTTGAGTCACTATTATTTTTTATTTTTTTCTCTTTTTCCTACCTTTCCTTGCTTCCTTTAAGTCTCAACTAAATTCTATCTTCTACAAAAAACCTTTCCCAGCTTCTCTTAATTCTAAGTGTCTACCATCTCTCGATTATTTCCTTTTAATCCTACATATAGCTTATTTGTATATACTTGCTTGCTTATTGTCCCTCCATTATATTAGAAGCTCCTTGAGGATAGGGAGCCATCTTTTGCTTCTTTTTGTATCCCTAGCACTTAGCACGGTGGCGCCCAGTGGGGTGGTTAATAAATGTTGGACTGACTTTTTTTTCTTAGGTTAAAGGATCTTCCTTTGGAACTCTTTTTATGCCAATTCAATTTGACTGAGAAGGAGTTAAGTTTTCCTGTCTAGAATGGGTGGAATATAAAATGCTAGCATTTCTTTTCTAGGCAGAGACACTTCAGAGGTCCCCATCCTACTCTATAGACTATTCCAACAATTTCTGTTGACCAATTTCTGTCTATCCTGACTTCCCCTCAATAGTGGAAATCTAACCTCAAAGTTCACTGTTCTGGGGGAACTTCATTCCAGTTCTACCTGTTCAGAAAATATGGCCTTTGATCTCAAAGATCAAAAGTGCCTGGTTCTAGACTTTGTGACTGGGAAATGGTCTGCACTGAATCTAATAATAATAATAGAATTTATATAACATCTGCTAAGTACCAAGCACTGTGCTAAGCACTTTACAAGTATTTTCTTATTTCACACCAACCTTTGGAGAGCGTTGCTATTATGATTCCCAATTTACACTTTGAGTAAATGGAAGCAAACAATGTTCCAAAGGCCCACAGCAAGTAAGGATCTGAGGCAGGAGTTGAACTCAAGCATTCCCAACTCCATGCCCAGTTGCTGTCTACAATACCATCTAGCTGCCTCTGAATAACATGGAACAGGGACTGATTCCTGCAGTATTTTCATGCAGTTCTCACCAGATTTGTCTAGACAATCTTACGACTGTGACTGGTGTATTTTGTATCAGAAGGGAATAATTCCAAATACACTAAAGAAGCTACCCACAGATAGTATAGGGGCAAATGCCAAACTTTCCACTTAGGTGTCTTTTGGGAAACCCTGAACACAGGATTATGGGATTTATTGACTTTTCAGTGGAGCTGGGGGCAATTAGACTCCTGCTCAGTAACTGAGGCCATTAATTCCTGGTTTGATTATCTCACCAAGTGTAAGGAAAAAATCCCCATCACCATGCCACAGGGCTGGGCTAAATGCTCTTGCTTTCAGAGCATGTTCAGTTCTTTTCCTAATAGCATCACAAAAGTCTGGGGTGGCTGAAATTGGCTTAGTTCTAGACTAGTTAGGTGACTTACAGCATTATAGGAAAGATTTAGTAACTGGTGTGCTTTTAACTTTACAACATGAAACATAAAAGGCACCTGCAAACAAAAAAATGGCACTGAAATGTTCGCAAATGTGTCTCTTAAGGGGTCTGACACGCTTGGCCTTTCTTAAATGGTCAGATTTTGTGAGGCTAAATGAGTAGTCAGCAAGACTGGGCAACTCTGTTTATTAAAAACCAACAATAACAACCAACGACAACATCCTTATGATTTTCAATTACTTCTATTTTAGTTGGCCATGAATTTTTTAGAAAACAGAATGGTCTGATATCATGATGGTTTTTCTCAGGTGTTAGAATCTGATTCCTCTGGCATTATTTAACTAAAGAAGAAAAATTCATTTAGCCAGTGATTCTCAAAGACAATTTATTATCGAAGTCTGATGAGAGAGAGAGAGAGAGAGAGAGAGAGAGATCCAAAGGCATAGAGTTTCATCCTTATTTGAAAATCTCTATGCTACAACCAACATTTTCTTGCATATTAATCATTACCCATAGGGCTTCACTTTTCTGCATTTCATCAGTGCTCTCCTTAATCTCATCATCCTGCAAGATCAAATCGACTCTGAAGCTCATATCTCTTCTGTACCCCGGCCCTTCCTTCCCTCCGACTAGAGAGGTTGGAGGCTGGTCAATGGTTAGCTCCTCTCAAAGCCACCATTTAAACAGGGTGCTCAGGGCAACTATCTCATCATTTCCAATCTAGCTGAACTTCTCTGGAATTCACCATGCCCCTATGCTGGGCACTATTCTCCACTCCCAATCCCTATTTTTCGGCTTCTTTTTTATATATTATCTTCCCCAATTAAATTGTGAGCTACTTGAAGAGATTTTTTTTGTCTCTCTTTGTATCTCCAGCAGTTAGCACAGTACCTGGCAAATATTAGGTGCATATAAATGTGTATTCAAATAACAATCATATTCTGTTATATCTCTCATAGATGCAACAGAGTGTGCCTTATCAAATTAAATTTCACTCACTCTTCTTTCAACGCTTTACTATCTTCTCACCTTGGAATCCCATTGATACCACTCTCAGAAGTCAGAGTTGTCCCTGCAGATTCAACATTCCTTTCTCTCCTTTCTCCAGAACACCTAGATAACAATCTCCAACCTCCAAAGCAAGAGAACTATATTCTCCAACTTTCAACATGTCCTACACAATAGTAGCATACATTTCCAGACACTAATCACTGACATTCCAAAATGATTGCACCCAACAAAGAGAAATTTTAATCAAAATATACGTTAAGCAATTTCTGGGAGCCAAGACAGCAGAGTAAGCAATAAATTGCTGTAGCTCTCCTATATTCACTTCCAAACAACCATAAGGTAGCACCCCAGCACAAATCCTGGAACAGCAGAACCAGCAGCAACATGCAGTGAAGCAGTCTTTTAGCCAAGGAGACTCTGAGGGGCTAAAAGGGTCTATCTCCCTTGGGTAAAAGGGGAGTGCATTCCAGGACAGGAAGCACCCCAGCTCAGCACCAGGTAAGCTGCCAGACACCTACAACCTCCAGCAGCACCAACCTTCTCCCACCCTTCCACTTCAACACAACACCAGATACAAAAGTCCCCTGTGGATCACAGGGCAACATTAGTGTAGCACCAGGTAAACAGCCAGGTAGCCCAGTAGCACAAGAAGCCTGAGACAGAGCCCCTTCCCCCTTGAGAGTATAGATCAAATTTTAAAGAAAGGAAAAAGATCCCCCCAAAAAAGATGAGCAAAAATTAACAACGACAACAAAAAAGAATCTGATAACTGAAAGGTATTATGGTGACAGGAAAGACCTGTCACAAGACACAAGCTCGGAAGAGGACAATAATGTCAAAACATCTATGGGCAAAACTCTAAAGAAAAATGGGAAGTAGTCTCAAGCCCAGAAAGAACTCATGGAAAAACTCAAGAAGAACTCAAAAAGAAGCTTAAAAACCATGTAAGAGAAGTAAAAGAAAAATCAGGAAAAGAAATAAGAATGATGCAAGATAATTATGGGAAAAGACTCAACAGCATGGAAAACTACTGAAAAAGTTGAATTAGTCAGGAGTCAAGGTGGCAGAGTAAGCATTAAGTTGCTTTTACTCTTCCTCACACCTTGAAAAACTCAGAAAATACCACCCCAGGAAAAATCCTGGAACAGTGGAGCCAGCAGAAAGACCAGATGCTTCTAGTTTTTTGGCTTATAAGGCTAGGGTGATTAGCAAGAAAGGTCCCTCTTGCTGTGGCTGAAGGGAACTAGTACAGGACAGGAGGTGTCCCAGCAAGCCAGTATCAAGCTCTCCCTCAGCAAACCAGTGGGAGATCCTGATTCCTAAGGTGGTAGAACAGGCAAGAACCAACACCAGGACCCCTAGCATTCCTTCACACAGACAGGGGAACCAGCAGACACTAGTGCAGAGAACTGCCACTTGTACAATGGACATGTGCCAGCAGCCCTCCCACCAGCAACTAAGCCTACCTATCTTCTAGTATAGTTCTGGGTAAGGAGGCCACCTCCAGCAGCCAGACCACCCCTACCCCCACAGCTCACTCTACAAGCTTCACTGTAACCCCCGGGGAAATGCAATTAAACCCCTCCTTCTCCACCACCACCCCCCCATCCACCACCAGCAGCTTCAACTCAACACCAGGTAAGCTACAACCTCTATAGCCTCCAACTACCAGAACCTGAGACCCCAGCAAACAAAGTCAATAACCAGACCCCTACCCCCCAGCACAAGAAGTGTGGAACAGTACCCCCTCTGCCCCAGAAGCAGAGATCAACTTAAAAACCAGAGAAAAGGCAAACACCATGAACAAGAAGCAACGTAGGAAAACGAAGACCATAGATTCTTATTATGGGGACAGGGGAGATCACAATACAAATTCAGAAAAGGACAGCATTGTCACTATACTCACATCTGAAATATCAAAAGGGAATATGCACTGGTCTCAAGCACAGAAAGTCTCCTTGGAAAAGCTCAAGAAGGATTTTAAAAGTCAAATTAGAGAGGTAAAAGCATAATTGAACAATTCCTTTAAAAATACAATTGACAAAATGGGTGAGGGTTCTGTACACTGAAGAAAACAACTCCTTAAAAATAGAATTAGCCAAATGGAAAAGAAGATACAAAAATCCACCGAAGAAAATAACTCTTTAAAGAGTACACCTGACCAAATGGAAAAGAAAGTACAAAAGCTAATTGAGGAAAACACCTTAAAAGTTAGAATTGGGCAAATAGAAGCTAATGACTCTGAGACACCATCACTCAACCAACTTCAAAGAATGGGAGGGAGGGTGGAAGAAAATGTAAAATTACCTCATTGGATCAAGGAAAAAATATTACAAGTGACCAGAAAGAAACAATTCAAATATCAGAGAGTCCTAATCAGGATCACACAGAACTTGGAAGCCACAACATTAAAGAATTAGAGGTCATGGAACATGATATTCTGGAAGGCAAAGGAGCTTGGACTATAAGCAAGAATCAGTTACCTGGAAAAATTAAGCATAATACATCAAGGGAAGAAATGGTCTTTCAACAAAATAGAAGGATTTCAAGCCTTCATAAGGAGAAGACCAAAACAAAGCCAAAAATTCCACCTCCAATATCAATACTAAAGGGACAAATAAACAGGTAAAAGGGAAAAGAAAACATAAGGGATTCAATAGAACTAAACTGTTTACATCCCTCCATGAGAAGATGATACTTGTACCTCTTAAAAATTGTACCACTAACAGTACAGAAGGACATAGACAAAGAGTACAGGTATAAGGTAAATTTGAGGGAAAGACATAAAAAAATTAAATGATACGAGAAAGAAGTACAATGGATGCAGAAGAAAGGAAGACGCAGAATGGAGTAGATTACCTCACATGAAGAGGTGAGAAAGAGCTATTACAATGGAGAGAAAGAGAGGGAGAAGGCAAAAGAGAGGGAGAAGGCAATGGGCATTGACTCAAAGAGAGGATAATATGCACAATCAGTTGAATAGAGAAATATATTTTACCTGACAAGGAAGTAGAAGGGGTGGAGATTAAGTAAAGGGGCTGGGGAGTGGGAAATGATTGCAGGGAGGGCAGATCAGGGGAGGTGGTAGACAGAAGCAAAATACTGGAGAGGGAAAGGATTAATGGAAAGAGAGGACTAAAAGAGGAATAATATAATGAAGGGAAAATACTCAGCTAGTAATTATAAATGTGAATGGAATGAGCTCTCCCATAAAACAGAAGTGGATAGCAGAGTAGGTCAAAAACCAGAATCCTATGATATGTTGCTTATAAGAAACACAAGCAGAGAAACACACACAGAGTAAAGGTAAGGGGCTGGAGCAGAATCCATTATGCTTCAGCTGAAGTAAAAAAAAAAAAGCAGGGGTAGTAGTCCTGAGGTTAGACAAAATAAAAGCAAAAACAGACCTAATTAAAAGAAATAAGGAAGGAAACCACATCTTACTAAAACTTACTATTGTTTCATAAAAAATGAAACAATCAGATTAGAAAAGCAAAGAACAATTTGCCCTGCCAGATCTATGGGGAGGTGAAAAAGTCATGACCAAACAAAAGATAAAGGGCAAGGACTTGGAATATGATATTCTGGAGGTCAACGGAGCTAGGATTACAACCAAGAATCATCTACCCTGAAAAACAGTAAAATCCTTGAGGGGAAAAAATGGATATTCAATGAGATAGAGGAATTCCATGCATTCTTGAGAAAAGACTAGAGCTAAATAGAAAATTTGACTTTCAAATACCAGACTCAAAAGAAGTATAAAAGGTAAACAGGAAAGAGAAATCTTAAGGCACTTATTAAAGTTAAACTGTTTACATACTTACATGAAAAGAAGATATGTTTAACTCAAAAGACCTTTCTCATTACGAGGGTAGTTAGAAGGAGTACATATAGACAGAGGGCACAGGTGTGAGATGAATATGAAGGGATGGTATCAAAAAATAAAATTAAGGGATGAGAGAGGAATGTGCAAGGAGAAAGAGAAAGGGAGTGGTAGAATGGGCTAAACTATCTCACATAAAAGAGGCAAAAAGAGCTTATGCTGGAAGCGAAGAGGGAGGAGGTGAGAGAGAGGGAGTGAATCTTACTCTCATCAGAATTGGCTCAAAGAGGGAATAATGTACACATTCAATGGGGTATAGAAATCTATTGTACCCTACAGGAAAGTAGGGAGAAGGGGATAAGAGAAAGGTGTGGTGATAGAAGAGAGGGAAGATTAGGGGAAGGTGTAGTCAGAAATGAAACACTTTTGAGGAGGGATAGGGTGAAAAGAAGGAGAGAACAGAATAAAGGGGCATGGGGATACGATGGAGGGAAATACAGTTAGTCTTTCACAACATGACTATTATGGAAGTGGTTTGAGTGACTAACCTATATTGAATTGCTTCTCAATGAGTGGGGGTGGAAGGGAAGAAGGGAGAGAATTTGTAACTCCAAAAGTTTTAAAAATGAATGTTGAAATTGTTTTCTCATGTAACTTGGGAAAAATAAAATACTATACTACACAAAAAATTTTTTAAAAGAAAATTTTAAAAAAAGAGAAAATGTTTTGTAATGTAGAATAGATAAGTCTGATCATATTAAATTAAAAAGCTTTGCTTCAAACAAAACCAATGCAACCAAGATTACAAGAAAAACAGAAAGTTGGGAAACAATCTTTACAGGAAGTGTCTCTGATAAAGGCTTCCTTCATTTCTCAAATATATAGAGACTGAGTCAAATTTATGAGAATACAAACCATTCCCCAAGTGATAAATGATCTGAGGATATGAACAGATAAAGAAATCAAAGATATCTATAGGCATATGGAGAAGTGCTCTAAATCACTTTTGATTAGAGAATGCAAGTTACAACAACTGAAATACTACCTCATACCAATCAGATTGACTAATGTGATAAAAAAGGAAAATGATAAATGTTGGAGAGGATGTAGGAAAATTGAGGCACTAATGCACTGTTGGTGGAGTTGAGTACTGATCCAACCATTCTGGAGAGCAATTTGGAACTATGGCCAAAGGGTAACCAAACAGCATACCCTTTGATTCAACAATACCACTACTAGGTCTATGTCCCAAAGAGATCGTAAGAAAGGGAAAAAGACCTGTATGTGCAAAAATATTTATAGCATCCCTATTTGTGATGGTAAAATACTGGAAACTGAGGGGATACCCATCAATTGGGAATGACTGAACAAACTGTGGGATATGAATGTAATGGAATACTATTGTGCAGGCACAATGAACAGGCATATTTCATAAAAAAATCTGGAAAATGTGTATGAACTAATGCAAAGAAAAATGAGCAGAACTAGAAAAATACTGTGCACAGTATCAGCAATATCATTTGATGATCACCTATGAATGACTCAGCTTTACTCAGCAATACAATGATCTAAATCAAGATAAGAACAAATTCCTCATAAAGGAAAATTATATCCATATCCAAAGAACTGATGAACTCTAAAAGCAGATTGAAGCATTTTTTTAAGTTACTTTATTCTTTCTTGTGCTTTTTTCTTTTTGATCTATTTCTTCTTCCACAACTATGATGAATATGGAAATATGCTTTACATGATAACATTAATATAAACTGTATTAAACTGCCTACCATTTTCAGAAGAGGGGAGGGGAAGGAGGGAGAAGAATTTAGAATTCAAAATCTTGTAAAAATGAATGCTAAAAATGTTATTGATATGTAATTGTAGGAAAACATAAAATACTATTCAAAGCTATATATATGTATGTGTGTGTGTGCATATGCATGTGTGTGTTTGTCTATACACACACATAAACACTTGAAGGATAAAACCTTGTTTTTGTTGTTCATTGCCCTGATGTCAAATATTTGGTGGCAACATGAGAATTAAACTCAAGAGCAATAATCTATATCTGATACTCCCCAGGGTTACTTTTATATTAAGATCTATTTTTATTCCTCACCTCTTCATTTACAATTTTTGACAACACGACAAGCCCTAGGCATAGATAATTCTTTCTTCTTGCCTTTTCCCTCAGAGACACATTGAGCTGTGTCTTTTAAACTCATCCATTACAATCTATTATAAAAGAGATTAGAAGATCCTTCAGTGGAAATAGATCGAAGATCAGAATTTTGGGGTAGACAGTATAAATGAACATAATCTACAAATTTTAGTTTTGGCACCCAATTAAACCTGGATTTATAATTTATAATATTCAAAATTTATTCTTAAAGTTATTAGAAAAAACATAATTACTTAAAGGCAAGCTACTTAAAAGCACACACACAAGAAAAATTTAACCCAAACTAAGCCTTACTTACCTTCTAAGTGTTTTTCCAAAATTAAACCAATTTCTTTCGAAGTAGCTTTAGCAAGTTATTTAACATTTGTTAAGCTGCTAGTAAGTACCTTGACCATGATGAACCCTGATGAGGTCAAAAACAAATTTTATGAAGACCTAGAGACCCTTATCAGTGTGGTGAAAGAGGTAAAGCTTATAATTCTAGATGACTTTAATGCTAGAGGCTCAGACTACCAGACTTGGCAGGTAGTCCTAGGGAGGAATGGAGTTGGAAACAGCAACAGCAATGGTCATTTACTGCTGAAGACTTGTGCATTGTGTGACCTTCTCATCACCAACACTGTCTTCTGTTTACCTAAATACAATGAAACTTCATGGACGCACCCTCGCAGCAAACACTGGTATCTAACAGACTATGTGTCTGTAAGGAGAAGCAACAGACAAGACATGAGGATGATGAAGGCAATATGTGGTGAAGAGTGCTGGACTGATCACAGACTTTTCTCTTCCAAGCTAAATATTCTCATTCATCAAAAGTACCACCCCCAAGACAAAATGACTACCAGAAGAATTAATGTCAACAAATTAGAGCTCTTCTCTGAGTGCAAACAGTTTGCTGCTTACTTGAAGGGAAAGTTGAGCCCATACACAGTTGGCAGCAGTGGAGCAGAAAAGAAGTGGGCAACTTTCAGAGGTTTGGTGTACAGTACTGCATTTGCTCATCTGGGTCAGAGCACTTGCAAACACCAAGACTGGTTTGATGAAAATGATGGGGAAATTCAGAAGCTGATAAATGAAAAACAAGAACTCCACAGGATTTACCCGCAGGGTAGTTCATCCACTTCTAGGAAGGCAGCATTTAATTCCATAAAAAGTAAAGTACAAGCAAAGCTTAGAGAGATGCAGGATTCCTGGCGTAGTAAGAAGGAAGATGAAATTCAGTTTTATACTGATAATAACAATTCAAAGTGCTTTTATGATTCCTTGAAAGCTATTTATGAACCAAAAACCTATCGTGCTGATGGAGCCACATTGATTAGTGATAAGGACATGATCCTAGAGAGATGTGCTGAACACTTCAATAATGTTCTCAACAGACCATCATCAATCAATGCTGAGGCCACTGACCATTTGCCTCAGATTGAAGTAAGTCCTTTCCTAGCTGAACTTCCAACTGAAAAAGAGATTTTGAGGGCCATTAGGTTTCTTTCATTTCACAAAGCACCTGGTGCTGATTCTGTTCTAGTTTAAATTTACAAGGTAGGGGGTACATTGCTCATACAAAAGTTGACTGAAATTTTCCAGGTTATATGGAAAGAGGGGATTATCCCCCAAGAGTTAAAGGATGCCTCCATTATCTATCTCTAAAAAGGTAAAGGAAATAGACTGTCCCATGACAATCACATGGGGGTCTCTCTCTTAGTCATTGCTGGCAAGATTCTTGCTGGAGTCCTCCTTAATAAGTTGATCGTTCACCTGGAAGATGATCATCTCCCTGAGAGTCAATGGGGCTTCAGGAAGGGCTGAGGAACAGTTGATATGGTGTTTGCTGCCCAGTAACTCCAGGAGAAATGCCAGGAGCAGAACAGAGGTCTGTATACAACATTGATCTGAACAAGGCCTTTGTCATTGTTAGTCATGAGAGTTTATGGAAAATAATGTCAAAATTTGGTTGCCCAGAGAAGTTTATCAGTATTATATGTGAATTTCATGATGGTATGTGTGCCCAGATTCTGGATAGTGGACAAGGCTCTCGTGCCTTCCCAGTCACCAATGGAGTGAAACAGGGCTGTATTTGGGAGACTCCAAAGAAAAGTATGGGAGATAAGAGATATTAGACAGACTACCAAAGTGTTATGTTGACCTCATTGTTTTATGTCTGTGAAACATGGACAGTCCAACAGTGCCATGCTAGGAAATTGCATCGCTTCCATTTGAACTGTCTTAGAAAGATTCTGAAGATCACCTGACAGAATGAAGTATCAAACATTAAGTTTCTTACTCAAACCAAACTTCCAAGCATTCAAACTCTGCTTCAGAGAGCACAACTCCATTTTTTTCAAAATCCTTTTTGAGCTCTTCCATGGCCTGTGCCCATTGGATAGCTATTTCAGATGTTTGGGATACAGAGGTCTTGACTCTTATGTCTTTACCTGATGGTAAGCAGTTTTCTTCTTTGTCAGAGAGGAAGGTTGGAATCATCTGTTTCCCAAGAAAATAACCTTCTATGGTCTT
>CM053769.1:423449466-423464852 GCA_028658325.1 Potorous gilbertii
GGATGACTGGAGATGACCCTGAATGAGGCAATTGGGGTTAAGTGACTTGCCCAAGGTCATACAGCTAGTGAGTGTCAAGTGTCTGAGGTGATATCTAAACTCAGGTCCTCTTGACTCCTGCACTGTTGCTCTATCCACTGCCCACCTAACTGCCCCTCTTCTTTAAGCAGTTACTCAAGGGATGTCCCCTTTAGTAAAAAAAAAAAAAAAAAAAATTCAATTCAAACCTCAGGATTCCTGGGTAAAAGAGAAACAGTTAGTACTTAATAATTACATTCACTCTGTGCTAGGTGTACATATAGCTGTAGTGAACCACTAAGGATGTGTATGGCATTTAGTGGAGGGCACTTCTGCACCTCCTGAGTATTACAAGTCATATTATAGTTATATAGAAGCTAGAGTCAATGCTCTTGGGCACTGGCTCTCCATGGTTATTTTTACCTCCATAGTTTCAGGGCAGAGCATGGTCCTGTAGAAGCGGGTCACATGTTAGCTATCACTTTCCCCTAGAGTCTAATATGGATGGGGGCATGGTTATATGCATCCTTGACCTCAATTTGTTGCATTGGCAATCTCTCATGGACATTTCCAGAAACCCATCATTCTAAGCACTCACCAGGTCCCAGGTCAAACCAGCATTGTTAACATCATATTTGAAGAAATGAGCATGTTTTCAAGACAAAAGATTAAGATTTTTCCTGACACTGGTATAGTTGCATTAAATGCTTACCAAGCAGGGAAAGGTCCCATGCGCTGGGAATCATGAGATAGGGGAGTGGCAAGACGTATTTAACAGATGGAGAATAACGTCCTAAGATAATGCAGTATTTGGGTACCAGAGGCAGTAGAAACAGAAACCTTTGTCCTTCCTCTTATGGTCACACTATACTTTCTCACTATTTTGTGACAGGGTTAGTGCCCCGAGCCCCTAGCGAGGAAGGGAGGGTGTCTCAACTTAGTCAACAACCTTCCTCTTCTCCAATTAAAGAGTAATGTTTACAGCCAGTGAAAGAGAGTCCTGTCTAAGGGAATCTTGTTTAGTCCTCAGTTGGAATGAACAGTGTGTGCCACATGGGGACCTCAAAAGGGAATGTGTGTTTGGTAGGCATGGAATAACTTGGGGCTGTGGAAAATTATTCACACACATTCCTCTTTCTTGAACTAAAATAATAATAACAAAACTGTTAAAGAACATTTCCCTCTCTTAAAGTGGAGACAGGGCTCCTCCTCAAGCTTCCTGTCCGAGTTACCCCTCCTGCAATCAGGATGTGTTTAGCTAGTATTAACACTTGACAAGCAAGAGCTGACTGAGAAAAGCTTAACTCCTATAAATCATCTCTTCTGTACCACAAAAGTGGTCAAAGAGAAAAAAAAAGAGACACAAAACAGAAGACAACTTGAATTAGGCCAACATTTATGGGCTGGCAAATGAAGCAGGCATTATAATGAATGCCTGGATAACTTTTTATGTATAAGTGCCTAGACTAACGTGTACGCTGAGCTCTGGCTTTGGAATCAGGAGGAAACATTTTCTGTATTCCAATATGCTATAGGCTCAATTCTTATGAGTAGAAACAGTGGGAAGGGAAAGCCAAGCTCCTCTGCTTGCTTTTCCCTGTATATCATATTCCATCTCCTGTTTCCATCCCTTTGAACAAACTTTACCTCATGTCTTGTAAGGTCCTCTTCTTCTTACCTTCACCTTACAGAAGCCCTAGCTTGTTTCTAGTTCTGCCAGTTTCTAATGTCCAAACCTACCCGGCCCAGCCAAATTATTTTGTGGCCAATCTGCATTTGATGCGGAACAGACTTGGGGAACCTCCATGAATCTTCCCACTTAATCTGGTTTTTCATACCCAAATCTGTTACCCTTAACCTAGCCTGGCCCTCCAGTGTCAGTGGCCTCCAGATTGCCTCTGGCTGATTGCCATCCTGGATTACTTCTCACCCAAGCCCTCCATAGTCTGATACTCCAATTGCCTTCAGCTGTTTCCCACCCATGATTACCTCACTAGTTACCCAGTCCCATCAAGATCTTCTTTAGATCCCTCCTCCCAGATCCTTCTACAGTCTTTCTATATATAAATTCCATCTTGCTTCCATGAAGGTGCTCAGATTCATTCCAGCTCTGATTCTGTCCAGGTGAGATTCTATCTGGCCAGCTTGTCAATATAAGCGTCAAAAATGGTTATTAGATTTCTTAAGAGTCAACCCAATATGGTGAATCTTTAACAAGCTTTGTTTTACTTTGGCTGAGAAAAGGTTTGAGTCAAATTTATTTGGCAGGACCTGGCACGTTGGTATTTTTGGGTCCTGAGTACCCTAAACCTCAACATTATGGTTCCCTGATCTCATCACATTTTTTTTTGGTATTTTTTTTCCTTGTTTCTATTATTCTCCCACGGTGGAGAATAAGTACCTTTGAGGGCAAGTGTAATTTACTTTTACCTTTCTATCTATTCTGCTGAGCATACAGTAGGTGCTTGTTGAATGAAGAAATGAAGGTGGGGAAGCATTATCTTATCTCTATTTTAGGAGGCTAAAGGGATTCTCCACTCCTTTCCTCTCGCAGCCAATCATGCCTTACCTGAGGGTGTTCTGCCCAAAGGAAGGTTAATTTTGATGGCCAAAACCTACCTATAAAAGGTGGGGTTTACTGGCTAGATTTCCTTCTCAAAGACCAAGCCTTAAACCCAATTCCTTCAGGATGTCACGGATTGGACAACAATAGGCCTGCCCAAGCATCACTTAATGCTTATTTTGGGGGCCCTCCAGACTCAAAGTGAATGTAAATAGAAAGTGCTTTTCTTTTGACCAGCAACTCTAAGGGTCTGCCCCTAGCAGTTTGATTTTTTTTTTTTTTTTACATTAAAGGGGCCCTCCCTTGACTCACTTCTTAAAGAGGGCTGTTCACTGAATGGGTGTTGTTGCCTCACTCAAAGAGAGAACTCAAGCAAACCTTAGCTTTAAAAGGCCATCTCCAGTTGTCCTGATCTATATCTGACCACTGGGCCCAGATGGCTCTGGAGGAGAAAATGAGGCTGGTGACTTTGTACAGCCCTTCCTCACTCAAATCCAATTCAATTGCAAGTCATGTCTCCTCTTCTCCCTGATATCACGGTCCTCTTTGAGATGGATGAATCACACAGGATAAGGGATCTCCTGTGTCTTAATCCTGGACTCTCTTCTCCACTTATGAATGCTGTAAACTTCTTGGGAGTACCCTTTCTAATTTCCTTTTTTTAAAAAAAGACAGCACACATTTACATACACATATACAGGCACAAAAGAAACCCTAAACTGCAAGGGGTTCAAGGTGGCACACAGAACTGGGAAAAGGAAAGTACAGGTTACTGGTCAAAGGGAAGGTGAAAACCATTATAAATGGTTTGTTTTCTCTATCTGGCTTTCTGAATAGGCTTTTCTCTAAAGAAACAACTGAAAAAAACAAGGACATAGGAAAAAAATTTCTTAGAGTAGTTCAATATGTAGTTGATCAGGTGTTTGACAACTCAGGCTGAAATAATCTGGACAAATAATTAGTTTTCCAGGCTGTAAGGGGGAAGAAACATGGAAAAGTGAGAAGATGGGTCATGGATGAGGATGAAATTAAAAAAGCTAAAATTAAAGATCAAAACAAATTCTTTTCTAATTTGAGGAAGAAAGCAATGGGAGCTTCAAGATTGGCAAAAGACTTTCACTGGGGATTTGGTAGAGAATTTAACTTTGGCCTTGACTAGAGGCCACAGCTGCAGTGCCTTATGGACAGCTGGTGAGGTCATGAAAGGGAAAGGGGGAGTGGGAACAAGGGGAGAGAGCTGGAATTCTGCAATTTATATCTTCCTCCACATAACCCAAGGTTCTCAGCTGTCAAAGAGTTGGCATAGCCTACAGACATGCCATTTCATGACTTATTCATTGTACACATAGATAGTCCTTTATAATACTTTGTAATCTCATTTTATGTCTAAATCATGGAGAAATCCTACCTAACTTGATTTATGCAGGGAGGTAATTTTGAAAGCTCAGAACCTGACACTATAACCTTTGCGGAAAGACAGAGAAACCTTAGAAACCCTAGACTACAATTGCCCATATGACCCTGCACCATTCAGATATAACATGCCAGTGCATACGTATTCCAAAGATCTAGGACTTTTTCCTCTTCACAAACAATGATTCCTCATATATCATATTCCTAGTAGGTATGTCCTCAACACATCCCATTAAATATAGTTCTTATAAAAATTGTAAGTCAACATAGAAATATACAACAGTGTATAAGAACTGTTCACACACATGCATGCATACACACTTTTTCTCTGTGTCTTTTTATCTTTGTCTCTGACTCTTTTTCTTTCAGATTCCATGAGCCAAGCAGTAGAATATTTTATTCTAAAATGAAACTATTGAAAATGTTAAGAACCAGCTTGGGTTCTGTGCACTCCCTGATTCGTTGATTAGGGAATTTTTTCACAAGAGTCAAGCATTCATTCTTAAATCAAATTTCTTGATTTTATATGAATTCTTAGACACTTCAAAAGACATGCTAGTTTTTAGTTGGCCACAGTATTGTTCTAATAGGAAGATATCAGTTTTACACAAATGTTAAGAGTCATTTCTAAATCAATATGCACCAAGGGTCTCAAAAAGCTTGTCACTACTCACCTCATGAATTAGACACTTGTCTATGAGTTGTAAATAGGAACTTATATTTTCCTCATCAGGTCTAGAGACCAGGAGCTGTGTACACACTGCAAAGGGAAGGAAGAAGTTAGAAAACTGCACGTTTTTCTGAAATATGTTAGTTGTGCCAACCAAAAGAGAGGCTGGGGCGGGAGAAGTGCATGTGTGATTGTATTTTTAGGTAAGCTTAATGAACTATACACAAGAACTTAAGTTTCTCCATTCTGTCAAATTCAAATGAGCTGGAGGAGCACTTGTCTCGAGCAAACCTCTAACTTAATCCCAGTTATACCATTCTATTTTAAGCCCTTTGCTGCTGACCATGAGATGAGAAATATGGTGGCTGCCTGTAATGCACCTAATTTATATCTTTGAAATGAGCTAACATTCTTACTAAAAGGAAAAAAAAAATCCAAGAACAGTTTGGAGGCATAGTTTCTTCCTTCTTTCTGTCTCTGTCTCTCTCTCTCTCTGCCCTCCCTTTTCTCTGTCTCTTCCTCTTCCCTCCCTCTTTCCTTTTTTCTCCCCTCCTCTCTCCCTCCTTCTCTCTATTTCAGTTGTTTTTATGGATCAAGTACATGCATTCTGTAAAGTCAAATAGAATTTTACTTCTCATTTGTAGGAACTTGGACACCACATATATCTTTCTTTAAAATATGTACATACCTATGTTCCTATTAAATTAATACTTTTCTATTTTATACTAGATGAATGTTTATCTATCCACACAACTCAGAACTATTGTTCACTCACAAAGCAATAGGTTAATAAGATATCCAGAGTGCAAAGTCAGCAAGTGCAAAAATGAAGATTCCCCTTGTTTTATTGGCTTAATCTCTCTCTACTTAATTCAATTCAATTAAATAATTCAATAATAATTAAGTACCTAGAATGTACAATGTCCCTCAAGAATGGTTTACATTCCATTTGGAGGGGGAGAGGGGATGCAACAATTAAACAGATAATTAAATAGAATTTGAAGAGGGTGAGATTGCCAATTAACAAGGGGATCCATAAAAGGCTTCCCATAGGGGTGGAAACTGACTTGTTGAAGAAAATACACACACGTGCATGTGCACACACACACATAGCTCTGTCTATACATATGTGTACATGTTTTATGATTTGCAACTCAGAGATCCAAAGTTGGCACTGTGACAAAATAGTACCCAATGACAGACACTCCCCACCAGACAGTACTGTGGACCTGGGCAAGCTCAACCTAACACTTATAGAAGTGTAAAGTCAGAATATTATTCCCTACTCCCTGGCCAACTTCTCCATAGTCTTGCCTTGCCATGCCAGGCTTGCCTCCTCCTCTACCTCATTCAGTTCTGGAACCATAATCAAATCATCTCAGCCATTTTTTCCTTAAAGGAGTGTGTTAATCTCCTTTTTGACTCTACTCATCATCTCTGTTACTTTCTGGACCAAAGCATCTTTTCCTGGCCCCCACTCCCTTTTGAGAATCATCTTCCTGTTACCTTAGAAGGTAAGTTCCCTGAGGGCAGGTATTTTTTGCTTTTGGACTTTTGTTACTAGTGCTTGGTACAAAGTAAGAGTTTGATAGATGCTATTTCACTTACTGACATTTGTTTGTTCATTCATTCATTCATTTATCCATTCAAACTGTCCTCTATGTACCTTTTAAAATAGCCAGAAATAAAAACTTCCTGAAGGAAGAAAACCACTTTGGATTTTTGCAAAAAGTATGTGGTTTCCAGTATGTAGGAAGACTTTGGATTCAGTAGGCATATAAGTTAAGGCAGCTTCCTTGCATGTGGGCTTACTATGAATGCATTTTCTCACTTTCCTGAAATCTCTTCACTGAAAATCTCTTTTCAGACTTAGCTAAGCAGTTACCCCTCTGCAGCAGGCTCAATTTAAAATACACAGTGGGAAGTTTAGGTATAGATTAAAAAAACATTGCTTGTGAGGAAAATGACACTTGTTCTTACGATGTCACCGTGGGGTTGGTTTCATACACAGAGAAGATCTGTCTTTGGAATCATTCTATAAGAGTCAAGTTTGTTTAAGAAATATTAAGGGCCATTTGGTAGGGGGTACAACAGATAAGAGCACAGGGCCTGGAATTAAGAAGTCCTGAACTCAAATTTGACCCCATCCACTTATTAGCTGTATGACCCTGGGAAATTTACTTAACCTGTCTGCCTATAGTACCTACCTCTCAGGGCTGTTATGAGCACATAACAGGTGCTCAATAAATGCTTGTTTCTTTTCTTCTTATATAAAAGTGAGCCTTTGTAAGGTATGATTTTTTTTTAACAAAAATTGGGTTTTTAAAAATTGCTGAATATTTGATATTAAAGATAAAAATCTTCCTTTTCCTCACTCTTACAAAAAAAGGAAATGTTTTTGGATGCCCTCCCCTCATTTTTAAGTGACTGAAAGGACTTTTCTAATCTCAGTGTCCTATTTCTAGGTGGAAAACTTTTCTAAATCACTTTACCATCATTGTATCCTTCCCTTCGGTCTCAGAAGATGAGATGAGGCTTCTAATTTCTCTTGATCCTAAAAACCAAGGTCTTGTTCCATTGATCATATTCTCTCTCTCCCTCTTCTTCCTTCCTATCTCTTTTTTGTCTCAATGTCTGTACATTATTTCTCTCCCCTCCCTCATCTCTTTTTCCTCTTTTGCTATCTCCCCATCTCCTTGTCCACCTTTGGCTTTATGCACTTTTGTTTACAAAAATGATCTAGTTTCCCTTATCCTAAAAGCAAATAGAAAAAAACTCAGAACAACAAACTCGTAGCCTTGATCCCCCTTGCATATACCCCCTCACCACCACCAAACCCCTCCCCCAGAAACCAACGCACACACGCAAAAAACCTCCCCAAACCAAATCAAGCTATCATCCGATGGTTGGTTTGTCTTCCCTTTTGTATCAAACTTCTAGAAAGAGTGCCATCTCCACTTTCTCACCTCCAGTTCAATCTTCAGTCCCTTCCCATTGCACTTCTACTATATCATTCTACTTAAACATTTTTGCTCTAAGGTCTCCAAAGACTTAAAAAAAAACCAAACAAAAAAACCAAATTCAAAAACCTTTGTTCAGTGTTCATCCTCTACTTCAATTAAAAGCATTCTCATAGTAAGGGGAAAGTGGGGGGGGGGGGAAGGGAGCTGGAGCAGAGAGGGGAAGAATGGGGATAGTTTAGTGATTGAATTCCCCACCGTCATCTGGCCTTGTGCTGACCATGGAGGAAGAAGCTCCTAGAGGGATGAAATCAGCCACTGAGGATTTTGTGTTTCCTAAATTACCCTTTTCTGAATCTCATACCTTGTGAGGTACAAATGGCAAATGCACATTCTTTTTCTGAAGGACCATGCAATTACCTCTCTCTATGAAAAGAAAAGGGGGGTAGTGCATAGAGGGAGAGAAAGAAAGAAAAAATTGGAAGCAGAGCAATATCACATTTCACCTTTTCCCATGACTCTTGTGAACTGTCCAGGGAGATCACCTTCGGGCAGAGGTGCCCCTGCAGATTCTCCCTCACAGCCACTCATGTGGTGCTGCTGAATTCCACCTCCTGCTGCAGAGTCCTTACACTCAAGGGCCTGGTTATCAGAACCTATCAGAGTAGGTTGATGACGAGGCTCTGACTCCTGGCTGTGTTCCTCTGTGTTAGAGCTCTGGGAGCAGTAAGCTTTTATTGGGGTAAGGATCATCTGGTGCAATTCTTGCAGTGGGACACGCAGGTTGCCCCCTTCTAAGATGTCCTGAAAATTTAAAGATAAAACACAACAGTTAACAGCTTGAACCATATGCACTCTATTTGACCCATGCAAACTTTTGGTTTCAGTTTTCTGTTTGGTAGAGAGGGAAACTGAGGGTATAGGAATAATTGTATTTCTGGAGCTTTAATGAAGGAAGAAAAGTAACTGAGATATGCAGAAGAAGTTCATAGGAGAAAAAAATTCAAGAAATGGAGCCAATAATAAAACTTTTGGTCTCAGATATCTATACATAAATGCTCAAAGCTTAGATAACAAGTTAGAGGAATAAGAGCAATGAAAGACAAACTCAAAACCTCGGTGTAGTTTGGTTCTATTTTGTTGGTCTTAAGAGGAGAGATTAAAAAAAGAGAGGAAAAAATGAGCGGGGGAAAAGAAAAACAAGAAAAGAAATGAGGAAGAAGGGAAAAGGGTTTAATTTTCTTATAATCAGGATATACCAGAAGAATGGAATACAGTTATGAATTCCTACAGAATAGGAATTTCATGAATCTCATTTTTACTAGAATCAGGTAAAGGAGAGTTAAATGCACATTTAGTTAAACATAAAAATAGAAATTCTGAAAATCAAATAAAAGATATATAAAAAAGCAAGAAAAAAATACTAAAGAATGGATAGGTAAGATCAGGAGCGTTTTTGGGGGAAGGGGAATCCTAATAAAATAGACAAACCATTCACTGATTTCATTTTTAAAAGGCAGTGATAAACAAATTATCCAAATGAAAAAGAACTCAAAGTAGAAGAAGAAATAAAGGAAATTATTAGAAACTATTTCCCCCAATCATATGTTAAACAAAACTAGATTTAAGTAAATATATGAATATTTACAAAAATATAAAATACCCAGATTAGCAGAACAAGAAATGATCTAATATCAGAAAAAGAAATGGAGGAGAGGTCACAAATTATTTTCCAGAGGGAAAACACTCCAAAGCAAATGGGATTTACAGGTGAATTTTGTAAAAGAATAATGCCAATATTATATAAATTGTTTATAAAAAATAAAAAAGGCATTCTATCATTCTATCTAACTCTCCAGGTCACTATGATCCTAAAAATCAAATCAAGGTGAGATAGATCAGAAAAAGAAAACTATAAACTAACATCTAATGAATATTGATACAAAATACTGAATAAAATATTAACAAAAGGGCTATAGCAACATATTGAAAAGACTACCTATCTCTCTGTCTTTCTCTCTCTCTCTCTCTAAAAATGTACACATAGAACCAGGTTGGATTTATGCCAGGAATTCAAGGTTGGTTCAATTTTAGGAGAACTATAAACATAATGTAGACCATATTCATAGTAAAATCAATGGAAAAAAAGCTTTTGGCAAAATACAATACTATCTACTTATGCTTTAAAAAAAACATATTTGGAAGCATAGGCCAAGTGGCCTTTACTCAATATATTCAACAATATCTATCAACAATATCTATTTAAAATAAAGAATTAGCATCATATGTGAGAAATGCTAGAGACTTTTCTAATAATACCACTGGTAAAACAAAAATGTTCATTGCTGCCACTATTATTCGATATACTGTACACCATAAAAATTTTTATTTTTTATTTAAAATAGTTTATTAATTTAATGCCATACCAATCAAACTAACAGTGTATTGCTTTAATACTAACAAAACTCACCTGGAGATTCTCAAGTTAAAAAAAAAAAGGAAAAAGTAGGAATGAAGGAGTTCAGGATTATTTAATTTCAAACTATGCTATAAAGTAGTAACCATAAAACCTTATCATATCAGTTAAAAAAAAAGAAAAATTGATCAGATTAGGTAAATAAACAAGACCTAAAAGCAACCTGACATAGTAGTATAATGTTCAATGAACCTAATAAAATCCTGACATCATTGTCACAAATGCTAAAAGAGAAAGAAAAGGAATGAAGTATCTAAACAGTGAAGGTACATCAGATCAATAATGAACTCGAGTTTTTAAAAAGGATTATGTATATATGTATAAGATATGAAAATATTGAAAGGTAACAGACTGCTATAAAAGTGATATAACAGAGATCTGGGGAATTAAAGGATCTTGTTCAGGGATGGAATATACCTTAATGAGATATTAAGAAGGACTTACCAGATCTGAAAGGGTTTTAAGCTGAAAAGGAAGGGGAAAGGTGAAACCTGCTAACATATATTGACCAAGCTAGCTACCATTGACACTTTTGTAGGCAAAAACATTGACTACATATACTAAACAAGCTAGATATCATTGAGATTCTCCATTATTGAGAATAACTACGACATAGGAAGAACAGCAATAAATCACAGGAGACAATACTCAAAGAAATCAGTAAAAATAAAAAACCTATGGCCTCAGATATAGACTTAATGTAAGGAAAAACTTCCCAATTTATATAAAAGTGGTGGAAGGGATTTCTTAGGGAGATAATGAAGGTCTTCAACCAGTCTCTAGATGAATGATAACAGGGGGAACTTTGTTCACAAAAAGAAAATGAAAGATCAAATCAAGTAAGAAAAACACTTGTAAATTCTTTTGTATACTTTAAGATGCACTATTGTTGTTCTGATTTATTATTATTAATGATCCTTCTCTCATCATAGCTTGAGGTTTTCCAATTCTAGTATGTGAAATATTTCCTATTCCCACTAATAGGAGGGGGATGAGAGAAAAGTATTTCTGAATTGTCCTCAAAGGAATAGTTTGATTTCTTTAAGTATGATGGCAATAATATAACTTTCCAGCAAATTTCTTGGTCAAGGAATTAAAAAACAAGATCTGCTATTAGGCTATTCATAATTTGTGGTTCTGAAATTTATTTGTAGTAGAAGATATTTTATGCTACTTCCAAAAAAAGACAATTTGTCAATTAACTACAGGAGCAGTCGAAAATATCACTAATGTGTAATAATGGCCATCTTTGCAGATAAGTGAAAAAAAAATCTTTAGCTCTGCAAAAACTTGTGCACTAATTCACAGATGTTTTTTCCTTTGCCTAAACCTTATAAATTTTTCCCTTGGAGAGTCTTCCATAACCATAGACTAAGAGACTACCTACCAGTAAGCATATCTCTATTATAAATACTTACAAAGCCTCCCATTATTTTTAACCTTTTCCCAAAGCACCAATTTCAATGAAATCTTAACCACATGGAAATAAAAAGAAGAGGAAGCATTTATCAAATTGCTTTAAAGCCAACTTATTCCCTTTGGGCCTTAAGACAAGCGCTAAATTTTCTGAATTTATGCTACCAATGAATCTATCAACATGTATTTATTAAGTGCCTACTACATGGCAAATATTTTGTTGGGTACCAGCTATATAAAGAAAAAAACAATGAACCAATCCCTATTCTCAAGGACCTTATGTTCCAACAGGAGATAACATGTATGTATATGAGTATATGCAGAATAAATGTAAAATAAATATAAGGGAGTTAAATTTAAGGTAGTTAGAGAAGGTACTGGAGTTGGAGGGATCAGGAAAGGTTTCATATAAAAGATGGTGCTTCAGCTTGGTCTTGAATTGAGGGATTTTAGGAAAAAGAGATGAGGAAGGCGTACACTTGATACAGCAGACAGAGAGTACAAAGGCACAGAGATGAGAGATGGAGAACAGAGAAAAGGTGGATTTGGCTAGACTAAAGAGAGCCAGGAGGGGAAATAATGTGTAATGAGCCTAAAAAGATGGGCAGTGGCCAAGTGGCAAAGGATTTTAAAAAACAAAAAGAATTTATATTTTATCTTAAAGTCAAAAGGGAGCTAGAGGTTTTTTGAGTAGGACAGTGACCTCATGTGCACTGAAGAAAAATAACTTTGGAAACTGAGTGGAAGAAGGAATTGAGAGCAAAGAATATGGGTACCCTCATACTCAAACTAGTGAGTTTGGTCCCCAGAGGGGTGGTTACCATTTCAAGGATCTACTCCCAAAACTATAGCTCACAAGTCCCCACCAAGGTGCTTTCCATTAACAGTCAGAGAAATATAATTAGCTCTTAATAAAGGCATTTACCAAGTTGACACACTAAGAACAGCAGCTAAAAATATATCCCTTCATAAACCTGAAGAGCATTCTCCCAGAAAGACGTGAGGATAGAGGGCACAAACATATAGAGTACAATGTTAGTGAGGGAAACATTTAGGGAATATATGTATCTAGGGCAACTTGCAACTCCAAAACGATAAGATTTTTTTCTCTCCTACTGGAGTCCTTAGAAAGCCTCCAGGCCCAAGTACATCTTCCCTCCTGGGTATGTGGTTCAGCTGAGTTCCCAGGGTCTGCTCCTCTCTCCAACTTGACTATTTATTCCCAGAGCTGGTTCTCTCTTTATTCCAAAGTCAGCTCTCTCCTCAGCTACCAGAGGTTCTACTCATACAACTGAGGAAGATGACTCCTTCTTCAAGTTACTATATCTCTATGGTATCCATATCTGTTTGGCATGCTCTGCTCCCTGGTAGATGCGATGTCTCTTAATGGGTTAAGAAACTCCACTTTAAAATGACTTGGCTGATTTAGTCGAAGGAAGGAAGGAAAGTACATTTCTTTTTCCCTACTCAAGAATGGTTCCCTCACAGGGTTCTAGGTTTTTTCTTCTCTCCTTACTCCTGGCTTGCATTAACTTAAAACTGATTCTCAAGCTATCTTTTAAAGCTCTTCAGGGGATGTGCCATCTTCCATCAGTCAATGATGTGGCCTCTTCAGAAAAGGTTCATACTTGTAAACACATCACCAGTTATTGACTGATTGACAATCAACATAAAAAGGGACAGGGGACTTCTTTATAAAACTAGTAAAAAAAATATTAATGGAAAAATTAAATAGAAAAATAAGTACATAAAAATATTAAGGAACACCTTAAACTTAAAGGGGGTAGCTAGGTGGCACAGTGGGTAGAATATTAGGTCTGGAGTCAGGAACACTAAATTCAAATCCAGCCTCAGACACTTACTAGGTGGGTGACCCTGGGCAAGTCACTTGACCCTGTTTGACTTAGTTTCTTCATCTGTAAAACAAGCTGGAGAGAGAAATTGTAAACCATTCCAGTATCTTTGCCAAGAAAATCCCCAAAAAGGGATATGAAGAATTGGACATGACTGAAAAAATGATTAAACAACAACAAAACTAAAAAGAAAAGCTGGCAAAATAGTTACTATCAAAACTATCAGGCACAACACACCAAAAACCTCTGAAAATGATTCAATGGAATAGAATAGATTTGCAAGACATCCAACCAAATTTATGCAAATGATTAGTGTTTGATGAATCTTTAGAAAATAAAGTTTAGGAAAAGTATTCATTAATTAATAAATGTACTTGGCAAAAATATTGTTGATTCTCCACTTTCAGTTTCTGTGGCAGACGTAGACAAAGCAGCACTTCAACTGAATAAGCCATGTAGATGACACATAGAAGTTGAATTTGGGATAGAGAAATTTGGCCGAATTTGGGAGAAAATTAATGGAAAATTGAAGAATTGCACTCTTTTGGGATGAAAGATACAGATCAAAGATAAGAAGGATTATAAAAAGATTAGGGGGAAGAATCTGAAGAGGCAGATTCAGGAAGAAGGAGAAAGTAGTCCCTAGTGTGAGGTAAGACAAGGTAAGTGGAGTAAGTAGAGGATTGCTGGGTGGGCAAATTGGTGAAACAGATAAACCTATGAAGAGTAAGTGGTTGTGGTGATGGTGGTTGTCCTTCCCTCTGGAAGAGGACCAAAATGACATCACTATGCTAGAAGTCAAGATACAATGTGTTAGACAGTGGCTGATCAAGCCAATACAAGCTTGGAATGTCCTAGTAGTGATATTGCTGGGTCAAAGGGTATGCACGTTTTTGTAGCCCTTTGGGCATAGTTCCAAACCATTCTCCAGAATGGTTGGATGATCTCACAGCTCCACCAACAATGAATTAGTGTTCCAACTCTCCCACATCCTCTCCAGCATTTATCATTTTCTTGTTCTGACATGTTTGCCAATCTTACAGGTGTGACGTGGTACCTCAGAGTTATTTTGATTTGCATCTCTCTAATCAGTAGTGATTTAGGGCACTTTTTTCATATGATTATAGATATCTTTAATTTCTTCCTCTGAAAATTGCCTGTTCATATCCTTTGACCATTTGTCAATTGGGGAATGACTTATATGGTTATATATTTGAGTTAGTTCTCTATATATTCTAGAAATGAGGCTCTTATCCCCGAGCTTAGCTATAAAATTTTTTTCCTAATTTACTACATCCCTCCGAATTTTGGATGCATTGAGTTTCATTGTGCAAAAACTTTTCAGTTTAAAGTAATCAAAATTATCCATCTTGCATTTCATAATGCTTTCTATCATTTCTTTAGAAAAAAATTCTTCCCCTCTCCATAAATCTGATAAATACACTATTCCTTGCTTCTCCAGTTTATTCATGGTATCAATCTTTATATAAATCATGTACCCATCTGGACTTTGTTCTTGTGTACGGTGTCAGGCATGGGTCTATGCCTAATTTCCGTCACACAGTTAACCAGTTTTCCCAGTAATTTTTGTCAAAGAGTGAGTTCTTATCCCAGAAGCTGCTGTCTTTGGGTTTATCAAACAGGAGCTTGCTATATTCCTTGCCTAGTGTGTCTTGGGTGCCATGTATATTCCATTTGTTTACCCCTCTGTTTCTTAGCCAATACCAAGTGGTTTTGATAATTGCTGCTTTCTAATACAATCTGAGGTCTGATTGCGCTAGGCCACCTTCCCAAGCATTTCTTTTCATTAGTCCCTTTGATATTCTGGACCTTTTGTTTTTCCAAATGAATTTTGATATTATTTTATCCAGCTCTAGAAAATAATTATCTGATAGTTTAATTGGTATGGTACTAAATAAGTAAATTAATTTAGGTAGAATTGTCATTTTTATTATATTAGCTCAGCCTACCCATGAACAACTGATGTTTTTCCACTTACTTAAATCTGACTTTATGT
>CM053769.1:423465352-423512434 GCA_028658325.1 Potorous gilbertii
AAAAATCTTGTTCAATGGAGGAGAAAAGGGAGGAGGTGAGAGAGGAAAAGTGAAGCTTACTCTTTTCACATAGGGTTTAATGAGGGAATAACATGCTCACTAAATTTGGTATGAAAATCTATCTTACACTATAGGAAAGTAGGGGAGGAGGTGACAAGTGGGGTGAGGGGAATGATAGAAGGGAGGGAAAATGGGAGAAGGGAGTAACTAGAAATAAACACTTTTGGGAAGGGACAAGGTCAAATGAGGGAATAAAACAATAAGGGGAGATAGAGTAGGATAGAGGACAATATAGTTAGTATTACACAACATGATTATTATGGAAGTCTTTTGCAAAATGACACGTATTTAGTCTGTATTGAATTGCTTGCCTTCTCAGTGGGGATGGGTAGGGAGGGAGAGAAGTGGGAATTCAAAGTATTAGAAACAAATGCTGAGAATTATTATTGCATATAATTGGGAAATAAGAAACACAGGTGATGGGGTATAGAAATTTATCTTGCCCTGCAAGAAAAGAGAGAAGATGGGGATAAGGGAAGGGTGGAGTGTGATAGAGTCCATTGAGGGAAGGGGTAATCAGAATGCAAGGTATTAGGGGGTGGGGGGCAGGGGAGAGATGGGGAGAAAAATTGGATGTTACAAAGTGATGTAAAAGCAATTAGCATTAAAACAACTGACTGAATTAATTACTGAGACTAAATCAGAGACATCTTTAGTTTGGGGAAAAGAATTTTAGTCTAAGTTTCTTAGGTAATCTTGGGTAAAATTTGGCATGGATGGAAAAGTTAAAGTTTTAATGGTAAATTTGATTTTATAATTGTTATTTAATCAGGAACAAGAACATGTATACAAAGGCATGTAAGCCACTTAAGACTTGCCTCAAAAGATGTTCCTTAGCCAATGTGAAAATATAGTCATATCTGAGAACTGGTTATTGAAACTTGTTATTTTAAGATGCTATGGGACTGTATTAACTGAGTGTTCTTCTGAGTCTAACTCCAGGTATGGATAGCAAGAAAGGTGGTCTGAGCCTCCAATCCATGATGCCAGTAAGCCTGTGAGATGCTCATATGAACTGAAAAAGGTGATCTCAAGGGAAGGGTGGGAGAGCAGCTGTTCAGCCTGGGCTGAAATAGGATTCTCCTGACTCAATTTCTCCACTGACACCTGGCAGACTCTAAGCCTCACTGAATGCAAGTTGACAATCTACTCCTGCCTGGAACTGACATGAAGGTGGGGAGATATTGTTTCTCTGCAATGTCCCTACTCTTAGTGGCAATTTCCCATAGTCAAAAGATTTATAAGCTTAATACCATTAAATCCATTAGATCCATTAAATTATAGATTGTTGGTAGGGGAACATCTGAGGTTAAGTCTAAAATCAAGCTATTAGGCTTAAGACTTTAGACCAACAGCAATAGGTTGGGGTCCTTTAATTCTTAGTAATAGTGTGAAGACAATTAGTACAAGGGCTTCTGAAGTTAGCATATATAGTTATTATTTGTGTCTCAGTTAATGTTAACAAAAAAAAAATTCGTTTGTGGTCTACATTGTAAATGCTTTAAAAGAAGTATCACCTGACCAAAAGTTGGAATTGTTTTATGTGATATGAACTGTATTAAAAATGAAAAAAAAAGTTATATTATTAACTATTTTAGTTATCAGTTCTTAAGAGGTGACAAGGTAGAGTTGAGATATAAACACGCCAATGGAATTCAAACAAACCAGACTGAAAATCTTAACCTTTAGAGAGAAAATGGTGTATTTAATTGAGAAGAGGAATTTGGAATCACAGTATATACACTATTTATCTGTGAGTATTCCACTTGGATAAGAGATTGAAATATTAAATATCTTTTAGAGATGTCTAGAAAAAATAGAAGAAAGTGGAATGAATATATTTATCTTAATTATGGAGTGAAGATTAATTTCCTGTGGTTCAATACATGGAAAAAAGTACAGAGGACAAGACAGATGTATCAGAATAATTTGTTTCCCCAGACAACAATTTATCTTTCTACAGGAGTACTCCCATGGAGGAAAATTCTACCAAAACATGTTGGCAACAGTTATGCAATTTGTTCTCTAGAGTTTCCTGGGGACACTGAAAGATTAAGGGACTTCCTTAGCATCATAAAGCCAGTCTGTGTCTGAGACTGAACTTGAATTTTAGGGCTGGTTCTCTATTAATGTTATGTTATAACTCTCATCCTAAGTGGTAAAAAGATTTTAAAAAATTCTGTACAACTAAGAAGAATATAATTAAAAGAAAAGCAACATATTGGAGAAAATATTCATGGCAAATTTGATGTATAAAAACAACACCTAAAATGTATAAGAAATTTTTAAAAAATCACTATTGTTAATCCCAGGTCTACTTTGAATAAATTGTTAAAAGATTGTTGTTTAGTTTAGTTGTGTCCAACTCTTTGTGATCCCATTTGGGGTTTTCTTGGCAAAGATACCAGAATAGTTTGCCATTTCCTTCTCTGGCTCATTGTCCAGATAAGGTGATGAGGCAAACAGAGTTAAGTGACTAGCCCAGGGTCAAACAGCTAATACATATTTGAGGTCACATTTGAATTTAAGAAGATGAATCTTTCTGACTCCAGGATGACATACATTCATTTTGCCACCTTTGGCTGTTGTTGAGTTGTTTCAATCATGTCTGACACTCTGTGACCCCATTTGGAGTTTTCTTGGCAAATTGACACTTGGAGTCGTTTGCTATTTTCTTCTCCAGCTCATTTTACAAATGAGGAACCGAGTCAGACAGGGTTAAGTGCCCAAGGTCACACAAGGTAGGAAGTGTCTAAGGCCACATTTGAATTCAAGTCCTTTTAATTCCAGAGCCAGCGCTCTGCCCCCTGCACCACTTAGCTGTCCATAAAAATGATAAAAAGGTATGAACAGGCAACTTTTCATAGGACTGTATAGTTAGAGCTGTAAAGGACCTTATAGACATCATGTCTAATCCCCCTCATTTTACAGAGGAAGAAACTGAGGCATAGAGAGGTTAAGGACTTGTCCAGTGTTGATAAGAAATACTAAATCTCTGAGATGGAATTTGAACATAGTTCTTTCTGATTCCAAGGCTTATATACTATATCTACATCATGTTGCCTTTCAAAAAGATGCAACCCAAAATGTTAACAATCAGTTGAAAAAATATTCAGCCTCATTAATAATCAAAGACACACAAATCAAAACAAACTCAAGGTACTTCCTCATGCCCATCAAATTAGCAAAAATAATTAAAAGTAAGGAAACTTAAAGGTGGTAGGGTTGTAGTAAAACAAATGTGGTCATTTACTGTTCATAGATTAGTACAATTAGCCAATTAGGAGAATATTCTTAAATAGTAATGTGGTAGTAAAAAATAAAACACACATTTTGACCTGTTATGAAAATACCCTGACATTGCTTCTAAAAACAACAAAAAGCTAGGTTTTTCAAAGATTTTTAAAGCTGTATTTTATATAATTGTGAAAACTGTAGTCCATTAACATAATGTAATACTCTCAAGTAATTATTGCAGACAAGTATATGATTACAGAATAACTTAGAAAGTATCTTTCTTAGAAAAATCTTTGTGAAAAAAATGCAAAACAAAAGAAAGTAAACTAAGTATGATCATACAGGGAAAAAAATGAATGCTTATCGACAGAATTCTGGCAGAGACTTAAGAGAAAGATACTGAAAGGGTGATTTGCTATTTATGTATTAAAATCAATTCATCTCAATGTAGTTCTTAAGCACAATTATTTGAACTAGTGGTTAATGATAAAATTTCTTAAAAAAACAATTGTCTTAAAAAAGAGGGAGTAGATCAATTTTCGTGTTTGGAAAGGAAGTGAAGATGGAAGTAGAGAGTATTTCATTTTCTATAGCTGCCTGCCATTTGAATAATGATAAATTAACACATAATTATTCTTTGAGAAAATATGAAATATTTTGCAAGGATATGTGCACATTCTAACTTGCAGAATGTAAATGTAATGTCCCTGAGGACATTAGTAAATGATTTTTTGAATGAAATAGTAAATATTTAAAGATAAATGCAGAACTATCACGTAACCAGTGTCAAGCATGTATCTTCAAATATTCCATTTGATGGTGGACAGGGGTTAATTAATAAAACAAATTTTAGGTGTACAAAGAAAAGAGAGTAGAGTGAAAGAGAGAAATAGAGAGAATTTGGGGTCCCTATGGCATAGAGGACCTGATGTTGCAATACTTTAATTTTCTGACTATAGTTAGGGTTAGAATTAGTAACTCAATAATATTCTCAATGGGCTATTGGTTAAAGATTTTCTCCTTGGCTACTTTTTTTCATTATGGAGGTATAAATATATCACTTACCCTTTCTAAAGACTTTAGCAGGTTCTGTCTCTCCTTGAGCTTCTGGATGCTGATGACAATTTTGTGTCTTGCACCTTTGGTAACATTCTATAATCAAATGGAAGTGTAAAAAGCACCAATTTTTAGCATTTTTCTACTAGCTTGAAAAGAAATACATTAAAAGAGACAGAAACAACCAGGGGATCACAACCTAGCAGGAACCTCAAATATTGTTTAGACCTTTCCTCCTCCTTTTTTGTACTTAAATGGTCATATGCCTACAAATTGTACTCCACTTCTTTCCTCAGGAACTCATTCTAATGCTGGATCCCTTACAGTAAGGAAACTCTTCTGTGTGTACCTAACTTAACTCCTGCAGTAAAACTTGTCTTTCTCTCTCCCCCTGCCTTAAAAAAAACAACAAAACAACCTGAATCCTTTAACAGACAAAAAACAGCTAATCACCATCTTATTGATAAGTTTTTCACATTCTTGAAATATTGTAAATCATACTGCCTACTCTGCTTCTCTAAGATATCTAATTTCACGTGCTCTTAAACTTCTCTGACAGTTCTCAGCTAATGTTAAACAACATGGAGAGCGTGTGTGGGGTGGGGTCCCAAAAGCCTTTTTACGTTTCTTTTATAAAGGAAAAGGACATAAAAATAACTAGATTTTAGGTTTTGGTGCCCAAGAAATGCCCAGGACTCCATCAACCCAATTTGGTCCTATATTTGAGGTGCCATTTTCTCAACTTCATAGCAATGGTTGACCAAGGAATCATTCAATAAACATTTGCTGAATGTCTTTGCTATGTGCAAGTCATTAGAATGGTTCCTTTAGGTACAGAAATAGAAAGTCCTTTTCCTAATCTCATCTCTAATATAAGTTTCCCATGACTTACTATACTCTATGCCAAAGAAGCCCTTTTTTTGAGGAAGGAAAGGGCAGGGATATCCCTTTGACTTTGAAAAAGAAGACATTATCAAAAAATGAGCCTACTTTCTAAAATAAATCATGGGCTAGTATGTTTTTTATCTATACTGGACAGTGGTTCAACAGAATTAAAATATTTGGAATAATTTCTGCCAAGCTCTTGCCCTTCTTTCTATGTCACTCATGTTTAACATAACAAGACCTGGGAACCTTCCCTTGCCCCAGCCCCCAGTTCTGACCCACACACAAAAAAATTATTTTTAGAAATGATCCTCTCATCAACCCCAATATCCCATTGTGCAATCCAGCATCCAAAAAGATGTGGGTGGAACTAAAGTTGAAATCAGTGCACTTCATGATTGGCAGAATTCAACTGAGTTCAACATTCGTCTAGCTTCTCAGTGTTGATATTCAACCAAGTCTTAACAGGTCAGCTGAGGGCAATGAAAATGGAAGCTAAAGCTAGCAATCTGCTGGGAGGTACACGTTGAAATCAGGGACACTAAAAATATTGTTAATATCCTCTTCCTGCAAGGAAAATATTATTAGCCCATTATATTCATTTATTCATCTAAATCATTGTTCAGAGGAAACTGAAGTAAATTCACAACATGCAAACAGGATTTTAACCAAGAAGAAACAAAGACAACAGCCAAATCTATTTACACAAGCACAGCATGGAAGGAAACACACTCATTCTTAGGGACTCTGTTGGCTTGCCTCTGGCAGGGTCATTTTTGAAAAGATGCTTTTTAGGGAGAAGGAAGAAGTTGGCTCCTAAATATAATGCAGAGGCTAATAAAAAAAATGAGCAAAGAACGTCCAAATCTCGTTGGTTGACCCAAGTTATTAATGGTAGTAGCAGAAAAGCTGGTATAAATCAAAACACAGTAAACTCTACAAACTAAAAGATATGACTGGACATGATTTTAGAAATGACTTGCTGGTAGGTCAGACCTCTTATAAGGAAAATGAGTCATGTACTCAAGACCAGGATGCCATGCCCAACTTGGTGCCCAAAATGAAAGGATTTAGTCATATGACAGGAACCTACCTGAGCCTCCAGCTGGCATTCTGTGAGAGCCATCATTTCCTCATAGGTCATCTGGGAGAAAAGCGCAGCATATTTGTGCAGGCGAAGGCTTTTTAACCAGGCGGGAACATCTATAGAATCAGAGATGAGAAGAAGGGGAGGAAATAAAGTGGAGAAAAGAGAATTAAAAAAAAAATGGGAAGGGAAATGTGAGAAAAAGAATGAAAGAAGAAAAGGGCAAGAGAGAGAGAAAGAAACTTCTGTTATTGTATGTTTTACTATTCAACTTGTATTCATTTCATCTTCAGATTTCCTAGTTGACGGTAACACAAGGTAATACTCTGGATGAACCACTTCATCACAGCTATGGCAAGAATTCATTTGTCAGTCAGCTAACAAGCATTTATTAAGAAGTTACTTTTGGTAATGTGTAAATTACCTGTTGCTTCAATATACTCCTTTTAAAGATTTCAGGTTAGGCTAGCATGTTGGGACTGTTCCTCCAACTTCTATGAAACTTGGGGTGGTAGAGTATTCCATCATTGTAGTATGTAAGTCTGATTACTACTGAACATGTCTTTTTACTCTGTGCAAGACTAACAGGTGCTTAGATCAAAAGAACAGTAAATGAGTGATGGGCTAGGGATGTTTTTGTTACTTCTACCTCCAAAGCATGGCATGAAGTTGATTATTTTTTGGTAAGTTAAAAAATAAACCACCAACCATTTAGAATCAAAGGCATTCGAGAGAACCCAAAAGAAATCAATGGGCTAGTGAGCTTTTTTCAAGTCAGATTACACCTAAATGATTCTCTTCATAATGCAAACTCTAATCTGAAATGACTTAAATTTGATGAGTTAAAAATTCCAGACTTAAAAATTAGCCAATCAAATTAAATTAAAACCATGTTAAAAGTCATCTTATAAAAAGCTATATAATCCTGCTATGAATTACTAAAGACAAGGCAATCACCTACATCATTTCAATGCCACAGACTTTTAGAGCTGCAAGGACTCTTAGACATAAATTTTTCCAGCCCTCCTATTTTCTAAAGTGGGAAACTAAGAAGTTAAGTGATGTGCTCAGAGTCACATGGTTGGTGGCAGACCTGGGATGAAGTTTCCTGCACACTCCAGCCTAGGGGTTTTACCACTATACAACCTTTGGTTTCTCTCCCTAGAACACGCATAAGGCCACGAGCAGTCAGGAACAATATGAAGAGATAATACCTGCAAAGTGTTTTGAAATGGCAAAGGATCAGATCATCATTCATGATGATATCATGAGATACAGAATCACAAAATTTGAGAGCCATATGGTCAAACCTAAATCCCCAAAAGAATCCCCACTCTAACATACCTGGAACAAAGTTTATTTTCTTCTTTTGTTGTTAGGGGCCACCAACAGAAAGTTCTGATTTTTCTGAGGTCAGAAATATTGCTTTAATAGAAGTATCAATATTAAATATTAAGAGGGGATAAATTTTGTATTAAAAGGCCTGATTTTCCCTCAGGTAAGGACAGTACACAATTACAAAGTATTTATGAGATTTGCAGAATGCTTTACAAATCTTTTCTTTTTTTGGTAAATAGTATATACAAATATCATCTTGGTTGATCTTCCCAATAGCCCTGGGAAAAGAGGTGCTATTATTGAACGCATTTCACAGATGAGGAAACTGAGGCTAGAAGAATTTGAGTGTTACACAATTAACAAGTGTCTAAGGTCAAATCTCAGTTCAGGCCTTCCTGATTTCAGATCCAAGGCTCTATCTACTGAGTCACCTACCTGCCCAGATCAACTATTGATTTCAATGTGGTTCAGAAAAGTGGTTTAAATGTAGATTACTACATTGGTCTAGATTCTCCCTAAGTGAAAGTGAAAAAAGAAGGAGAGCAATCAACACAAGATGCTTGTATGTTTGGACCTGGTGATAGGTGTAAAAAAGGCTTCATGATCAGGTTCCCAACTCACCCCAAAACAAATGTAAGTTGTCTATTTGATAAATAATTTCTAAACATAATGAAAAGCTAAATAATACTAAATGATGTCCAAATGGAATTACCAGGATTCACAGATACTTCTATACAGGATTCACATACTTTTTTTTTTTAATATTGAATCTCTTCATCTCACTGCAAATGACATTTCACAGAAAATATTAATTCATATAAATCTTTCTAGAGCTTGTCAAGCATAGAGACAAAAAGAGAGTAGATGGAGAATGCTGAAAAAATATGTTGGGAAAAGAATATTGGAAAAGATTGATGGTAAAAGGAGAAGGGGACAGCAGAGGATGAAATGAATAGATGGTGTCATGGAAGCAACAAACATGGGCTTAGACAGACTTTGGGAGATAATGGAGGATAGAAGGACCTGGCATGCTACGGTCCAGGTAGTCACAAAGAGTTGGACACAACTGAACACCAATCTTAAGGGGGTTTGGTTAAATAGTTAAATAATCCAGAAGGTGCCTGTTCAAGAATTTAGTGTCATTTTCTCTGGGTCCATCCTCACCACTATTTTACTTTACAAAGTGACTAGACATCAGCTTAGCTACAGCCTACTAATTCAGGCTTAGTCCATAGATTCCAAGTTTGTATCAGGCTTATTTTGGAAAAACACAAGTTGTCATTCTCAAAAATGTGATTTCCTGGTCCAGATAAGTCTGGGCCACATCAAGTTCACAATATGATATAATTTTACCCCTAAAAAAGTATAAAAGTAGACCCCATGAGGCCAAAGAGTCAGCAGGTGACCTCTCTGTTTTAAGATTATTTCTTGCACATTAACTGAAGACACATGTAACAGGGTGATACAAGATGCTGCTGAGCTGTGTGGCCAATTAGCTAGTACTTCAGGAACAAGGGCTTACAGAGTCTACTAGAAATCTGGAGGAAGCTAACACTTAGACTGAAGAATAAACATTTCTGACTATAGCACCACAGAGCTACTCCATACCCAGTGCTTAATCAGAACAGTGCCTGACACAGAGTAGGAGCTTAATTTGATTTTATTGATTGATTGAAACACCACAAAACCTGAAAACCTTAATGCTTTATCTCTCCTGGATAGTGCTAATGTAGGCCTGGGGCATGTAAGTTCTCTTTGGCTGTAAAACTCTTCAAAGACAAGATTTCTGCTCTGGTATAGATCCTTTCCAATTTGGAAGTAGGCATTTAATAAATGCTTATTGACTAACTGATCCTTATCATAACAATACTTGAGGAGGAGAAAAAGGCAGAGTAAAGTTCTGTATTTTAAGCTCATACACCTCTGCTTTTCATCATTTAAGTGCTGTGGGGTACCTTCCTTTCATCAGTCCTTAGAACATAAAAAATAAAGAGCATTTCCTAAAAGTTTTGATCGTTCTGTCATGGTCAGAAATCCAAACTCTTTGGATGCAGGACTTCGCAAGATCCTGGTTGAACAAGACACTATCCTAACAAAACACCCAAGTTTTTTTCCTCAAAGTTCAGATTCTAAATCTCAAATGAACAAAAATAAGAATCACAAATAATTAACCCAGGATCTTCCTTTTAAATTCTATTAAACTCTTTTGGGGAGATAAACAAGAAAACATTTCCCTATTTCCTAGAGAAGTTGATCCTTTTTTTGAAGGAGTATGTCCCTTCTGGACTCCTGAATAATGGCTACCACACAGTTGTGCCATTTTAACAGGACTGCTTTGTTAAGTGAGTCACAAGGCACGTAAAGGGTTCTTATTAATATGGTCATTACAGCTCAAACACACTAGGTAACCCAAGCATTCCCTTGCTCGGTGTGCAGGGGACAACTGCTAAACCAAATGGTACATTCCTGAGATATGTGTTATATATAATTAGATATATATCCATGTGTGTCCTTATACACACACACACACACACACACACACACACACACACATAAAACTTTTACCACCCAAGGTACATAATGGCTAAATTCTGACACCAGAATAATCAAGCTTTTCCTATATCAAAGAACTTCCAGCTGTGGACCATAAACATAATGAGCTTTCTTTCCCTCAACAAGTGTCTTATTCCTGAGAGGGTCAATTTTTATTTATTTTTTGCGGGTGGGGGGAATGGTTTAGGGAGAAGCGCCTTGCATCTGTCCAAATTCAAGTGTTCATTTCTGACAGCTGCATGAATTTTCCCCATCTGTGCCAGGAAGGGGATAAGGATTCTAATTTATTCTAATTTATTTCCATTTTGTAGATTAGATAAACTGGGGCACAGAAAGGCTAAGTGTTGAAAACAAAATTATATTCACATTTTTGATTGCAGATGACAACTAGGGACTCTAAGCTCTTGTCTTCAATGACCAGTGACAGTCATGGGGTGAAAAGTCAGCACCTTCCACAGCTCCTTATCTTCTCTACCATCACAAACTGGCATAAACATAGTCTGTTTTTCCAATCTGTCACCTCAAGGGATGTCCAGATCTCCTACTCATGAATCAATAATGCAATTTAATAGAAAAAATAATGGAAAGATCACTGGATTTGGAGTAGGAACACTTGACTTCTAGCTTCCTTTTATTTATTACTTACTGGTCAAATCACTTAAACCTTTCCGTCTCAAATTCCTGATCTGTAAAATGGGGATAATCATGACACCTGCTCCACAAAATTGTTCTAAGGTCGATATGCTCATGAGACTTGTAATGCATATAAATTACCTTGTAAACCTTACAATGATATATGGTCCAGTTATTAGCATTGAGCTGCATCGGAGATATAGAGCTAAAATGATCCAGTGACAACTCACCCCACTCTCTCAGTTTATAGATGAAACTGGTCCATGATTCTTATAGGTGGATATAGGATAAGAGATCCTTGCACCCAGACTCCAAATCCAGTGTTCTTCTACATCCCCATTCTAACTTAAAATCCTTTGAGAATTTCCATGAGAAATTCCTTGCAAGAAGAAGAAGTTCAGAAAGATATATCTAAAATACACCAGCATCAGAATCAACAGAAAGAAGAGGACTGAATCAAATGCATTACACCTGCAATGAATGGATCAATAAGTATTTATTAAGTATGTATGTGCAAAGTGCTACAGATATGAATACAAAGAATAAAACAACTATTTCTCTTGAGGATTCTACAGTGTAACAGGAAAGACAACAAATACATTTAAAAGAATAAAGTATTAAAAAAAATCCAGGATAGTTATACATAAATTAGTTTGGTGGGGCACTAGCAGTTGGGAGAATAAGAAAAGGTTTCATGTAGAAAGATGTACTTCATCTGTGTTTTGAATGAAGACAAGAATTTCATGATATGCAAGTGGGCATAGATTATATTCCAGGCATATGGTGTCACAGAGATGGAAGATGGAGGGCCATGTGTGTTTTGCTGGATTACAGAATCAGAGAGGAAAGAGAAGTATACACACTGGAGCTGTAAAGATAGATTGGGGGCTAAGTTGTGAGGGGCTTTACAAATCAAACCAAGATGTTTATATGTTATCCTGGCAGAACTGGGGGTCACTGGAATTTACTGAATAGGAAAATGATTACTTATATGGAAAATTACTTTGGCATCTGAGGTGGATGGATTAGAGTGGGGAAAGCCTTAAAGTGGGAAGACAAAGTATAAAGTCCTTTAATAATCTCGTCAAGATGTGATGAAGCAAGAGAGCAGTTGTGTCTGTTAGAGAGAGGAGGTCAGATGGAAGAAATGTCATGGAGGTAATGCAACTGAAGGATCTGATTGAAATAGAAGATACTTTGACCATACCCTTACTCTGTCACACCTCATAGATGTAAAAAGCTACTTAGGAATTATAACTGAAAGTCTTCAGGGGTACATTCTACCATTTAGAAAGAAATATGGATGTGAAATTTCATCACTATACAAGGAATTTTGGTGTAGAAACTCCCTTCACTGCTGCTAATTAGCAAATAGTTTATAAATTATAGCACAGATTCTCAACGAAGGATCCATGAACTTGAAAAAACTTTGATAATTCTAATTCAATACTTTTGGTTTCCATTATAGCCACATTATTTTGAAGAGTCCATAGCTAGGTGGCACGGTGGATAGAGTGCCAGGCTGGAGTCAGGAAGACATGAGTTAAAATCCAACTTTGGATGCTTCCTAGGTATATGACCCTGGAACAAGTCACTCAACCTTGTTTGCCTCAGCCTCTTCATCTATAAATGAGCTGGGGATGGCACATCACTCTAGTATCTTTGCCAAGAGAACCCTAAATGGGGGTTGGTCATTAAGAGTAAGACATAACTAAAACGACTGAACAACACACCATAGACTGAACAGACTGACAAAGAGGCCTGTGACAAACGAAAGGCTAAGAACCCTTCCTTTATAGTCAGTCACAGAGAGCTGCTTAGGGCACTGAGAGTTTAAATAATCTGCCCAGTTACATAGCTGGTATATATCAGAGACAGGACTTTGTGATTTCAAAGATATTTCTTTGTGAGCCACACTCTGCTGCCACAACTGTCTACCCTTTATGGAAAGACATACAAGGTGTCCTTTGAGCAAAAGTTGTTCAGCCTTGATGAAATGTCTATCTAGATGGACTAAATGTGCACAAACAATTTAAATGCTTGTTTGTAGTTTATGCTAGGTTTGACATTCTTCCATTCATTTCTATAAGGCAAAATTTTAATAAGCCATGAATAACTTCCATGTACCCTATACTACTATACTTAAAGTACTTCAGCTTTATGAATAAAAAGTGAAAAACGCCATGACCTTTGGGATTTTCTACAACACCTAAGTTCAAAGAATTTAGGACTTTTAACTTGTTTTGGAATCCAACCCTGAACATACCAGAAGATGTGTCTAAAGTAATATGCTGGCAATTGGTTAGAAGGTAAATTAAGCAAACATACCAAATATGTTTCGGTAAACAAATGAATTCAAGTTGATATATGGGAAAGCAAAATTCTGCCTCTATATTAATTCCTAATGATGGTTGTAATTAGTCACATATTACTTTAATTCATTTGATTAGGTCCTTTGTGACCTAAGATTTCTGCTTGAAATTCCTTCTAAAGAAAGTCCATTTACCTATTCATTTTATGGATAGAAAAAGTAAGGCTTAGAGATTTATTCAGCCAAGATCACACAATTAGTGACAGACCAAAGATTCTAATGCAGGCTTTCCAACTCTAAATTCGACACTTGCTTCCCTGCACCATACTTCTAACCACTTACTTGAACCAATTTCAGGAGCAAGGGACTCTTTCCTTTTGCAGTGGAAAAAATGATGTGAAAATATTACCCAGGATCAATTTTATCTAAGGGCATCTAGGTAGACCACTGGCTAGAGTTCTAGGCCTGTAGTCAGAATGACTCATCTTTCTGAGGACAAATCTGACCTCAGAAACTTAACTAGCTGTGTCACCCTGGGCAAGTCACTTATCCCTTTTTGCCTCGGTTTTCTTATCTGTAAAATGAGCTGGAGAAGGAAATGGCAAACCCATCCCAGTATCTTTGTTAAGAAAACCTCAAATGGGATCACCAAGAGTTGGACATAACTGAAAATGACTAAATAACAACAATTTTACATTGATCTTGTAAGATAGAATGATATAATATGTGCAAAGTACTTGTTACAGTGTCTGGCATATAATAGGCATTTAATAAATGCTTATTCCCTTATAAAAAGCTAATATCAGAAAATGGTAGCAACAAAAGGAAGCAAATTTCAGCACCATCTATGACAACTTTTGTCCCTGGTCTTAGTCCTTCCTCAGATTATTTTCTACCAAATTAGCAATAGGGTTGCTGTTTCTGACATTTCATATTGCTACAACCTCTTACTTCAATGCAAGCTTTATGTTTCAGGGTCTAATACAGTGCTACCAATCACGTGAAACTCAAAATTAACTAGCAATGAGGATGTATAGGAACAAAATGAAAAAAAAATTATCCGACACACTTTTGGTTTAAACAAGTACAAATTGCACTTTCCACAGGGGATGTTAAAGAGAAGAGTATTCAGTTCAGTTTCTTACTTTCTCATGGGTCTACTTCAAGTAGACTAATTCCATTACTTTCTGAGTATTAACATCACTGTTATTTCAAGGCACATAAAAATGTGTACTACAGAGTACACAAACTTTTATGTTGGCATTTGCTGAAAAGTAAAAAGGAAGAAAGCAGATAGGATATGCTGATAAATTTTTGAGTCCAAAAGTTGGTCTTTTGGGGAAAGAAACTGGTGAGCAGTTTTGGATGATTCTAGGAAGAGAAGGTGGTGAATTCAATTTCTGTGTAAAATGAAAGAATGAAAAACATGGTTTATTTGTGGAATCTTGATTATCTCCTCCCTAAGAGGGATTTTAAAAAGCATTGTTTGTATATTTGAGTAACATTATCTGGATCAGTGCCTATCTAGTTTATACGGTAAAGGGTGACTCAAATGCAGAGAAAAAGTGAGCTTGTAACACACTCATTGTGAATAAAACTAATTCATGAAAAACTAAATTCCATTATGGTTACTTTTTATTATTTTCCCAGGGAGACAGGTTTTTTTCCTGTAGATCTGAGGATCTTTAAAAATTCTAATAAAGATTCAGTGTTATTCTTATAAACCAGGCACATGGAAAAAATTGCAGGTAGAAGGTAGCACACCAACGTACTAAAGTAACATAAAAAATAATACTTGCAAAAATTATTAAGGCACTAGGGAAAGAGGGAGCACATCTGTATATATGTTTGTATGTACACACACACACACACACATACACACACACATATTCCTTCCCCCAAACTTTTCAAAGAGAAAAGCTATGTTCAGAGGCAGTCTAATTTGTTTCCTATTTCCTCTTCAAGCCAGTACACAAAAAATTTAAATTAATTTTAGATTTTTAAACTGACATTCACACTTTGAAGTGAGAAACATCACAGGACCTTGGAGTTGAAGACACTTAGGGCCACTTCTGATAATCCACAAGGAATTATCCATGAACTAATTGAAGAACAATTCATTAATAAGTTATTTTTCCCATGCTGGAGTAGGCTATCACTCATTCAATTGCTTTAAGATATGTGGCTATGTCATTTAATCTGTCCACAGGGGAAAGGTAATTAGTCCTATTATAAGGAAATGGTGCCAACCCAGAGTAAATGTGCTTTTCCCACAAAAAAAATCTTTCTTATTCCATTCTTATCTTTTCTACACATACCTGACTATACATTTTCTTCACATAGTCTGCTGATGAGGTTTTTATAAATACCTCAGTTTAAACCTTTCACATAAGTTTGGGGAGAGAACCAGAAGGGTATGGGGACAAACAGTCATTTATCCCCTAATGTGTCCATTTGTAAGACCATTCTCCCAATGTGCGCGCGCACACACACACACACACACACACACACACACACCCCAAAAACCAAAAATGAAACTAAAGCAAAAAAAGTGCCTGGATTTGCTACACTGTAAAATTTAATAAACCTAAATGGGATATTTGTAGACTCTCAGTGGCTTAGTTCCTTGAATATACTGCTATCCATAATATTCTTTCAATACTTCACTAGAACAACCCCACATGAAATGAATATCCCTGCCCAGTTTTACAGGACCAATAGTCCAGTATAGGGTGATAAACTGTCCCTTGTATAAAAACCAAATACTGGCTTAGTTAATTAATACTCCTTATTACTTGTCATTCTATTACATTAAATAACATTCTATTACTACCTACTTTTAGGTAGGTCAGAGGATTTCTGAAAATCAGTCTTATAAGTGCAGATTCACATTTTCTTGGAAATATGATCTTAAGATATTGAATTCCTACATGCAAGGTAGTCAAAAGTGATGGTTGCTGCAACAGTCTGATTTCTCAAAGCCATTTAATGACCCTGTTTCACAAATAATCAAGCTGAGTTGAAGGACTGTAGACAACACCTGGTACTCAGGTTATTTATGATCCAGATAGGAAGATGAAACATATTATTAATTAATGCACTATCATGAACCTAGGGGTACTTTAGACTCATAGATAAGACACCTGAGCTTCAGTAGAATATAATAAGCTTCTTGAGGACAGGAAGTGTTTTATGACTTGTTTTTGCATTCCCAGGGCCATGCACATAGTTAACCCTTAATGAATGTTTTTAGGCTTGGACTGGAGTGGATTGCTAGTTTGAGGGCAAAATGTAATATGTTCCCCTAAGCATGGTTAAGAGGAAAGAAGGAATTATTTCTCTATACATCTCTACATATCAAAAAAAAGAAAAACCTTTAACTTTAGGTTTAGTGTCCTTCAAAGGCCAATTTCTCAAGATCAATCTGAAAAGAAGAGAAAAAACCAGAAATATCTTCCACATGATAGAGGAACTGCAATTTGGAACATGGTAAAACACCAGCTATCCCACACCTCAGGAACAGCTCTAGACTGGATGACCTCTGACAAAAGACTTCAGGTAAAGCAAACTGCCTATCAACCAGTCCCCTCTTCCTAGCCCAGCAAGCACTAGCCACCTGGATAATGTTACCTTTGTGTGCTCTGCTTTGACAGCAGTTCATTGGGGGCTCAGGATTTAGTCTTCCATCAGATATTATTTTCAATTGAAACCACAGAACTGGGAAATCTTTTCCATGTCCCTGAAATTCAGAGAAAAACTCTGACTCATTCTTACATGTATTGCCTTCTCTGATTTGATTGTGAGCTCCTTGAGAGGAGCAACTGTCTCATTTATCTATTTGTATCTTCAGGATTTCACACAATGCTTGGCACACAGGAAGCTCTTAATAACTGCTTTTTCATCCATCCACTCATTGATACTCTTTAAGAGCTCTAATACATCATCCTCCTCAAATTATTCTTAGTTTACATCTGTTAAGCACTTTCCCCTAAAGATTTCTAGATGTGTAAGCAACTCCATAGCTATAGCTTTAATTCATACACATTGCCTTTGAACTTCCCAATCCTCTGCTTTGCCCCATGACCTCCAACACCCTTCGTACTTGCTCCTGACTTGATTTTTTTCTCTTTCTAGCCACATTCCCTCTCTACTACAGAATCCCTTCTTCTCTCACTCTATCTCCACTAGTCCCTTGCCAATTCAAATCCTTGACTACTCCCCCATCATCTTCCTCCTTCACTCACCTCATCAGTTGGAGCTATAGGAGGTCACACAAGATCACTACAAATTCAAGCGATCAAGTACAGAACGTGAATATAATGGTGTGGTATTGCTCCATCAAAATAAATAAATAAAAGAGACTGATTCAGATAACCTGAAGACTTGTATAATAAATAGATAGAAAGTGAAAGGAATAGGGAAGCAAGAGAACTCTTCATGTAAGATCACAACATTGTAAAGGAAAAGAACTTCAAACATTTCAGAATTCTAATTAATGCAAAAATCAATCATATCTCTAAAAGACTGATAAAGAAGCATTCCTACGAGTCTTTGGTGGAGAGGTAATACAATGGATACAGAATACATTTTCAGATATGACCAACACTACACAAATTCGCTTTGCTTGACCATACGTAATTGCTACAAGGTAAAGTTTTTATTTGAGGGATGGGGAGAATTTGAAGGGAAGAATGGTGGTAATGATAGTGATGTAAGTAAGAGAAAAGAAAGAAAACAGCACCACAGATCATTTAAATAACAGAAGAGAGGAAGTTCAGAAGGGAACAAAGAAAAGCAGGGCAAGGTTGATATGACCACACTAAATTCACACAGGTATAACTGTATATAATGGAGTCATGATTTTCTAGACAATGTACTTTTTCTGGCCTTTGTGTGTGGAAATAATCTTGCTTGTTGAAGATTTTTGAAACAAATTTATGTTATGTAGCTTCAACTTCCCCTCACTGTAGAGGAAGACAATCCTTTTATCTCCTTTCTAATTAATTCCTTATCCCATACCCCACAGATGCAGTTTGTAGCTTCAAGTCACTCACATCTATTCTTTCTCCCTCTGTCTCAGCTGAGGACCAAATCTTTCATTTTAATGAGAAAATCAAGAGCACTTGCCATGAGCTTCCTCTTATTTTCATCTTAAAATCCTTGGTCTTCCTCCTCCTCCTCCTCCTCTTTCTTCTCCTTTACTCCAATGTCCGATAATAAACTGTCCTGTATCTTTGCCAAGTCTGATATATACCCTTGATCATGTCCCTTTCTCCAGGAGACTACCTTCTCAATTACCTTTCTTTCTTTCTAGGATTCAAAGTATCTCCACTGATTCTTTCCCTATTGCCTTCAAACATGACCAAATCTCCCTTCATCCTTAAAAAACTAAACAAACAAAAAAGCCTCACTTGTCCCTTGGCCCTATTGTCCTCTCACATAATCATCTTTTATCTCAATTTCTTAGCCAAATTCCTAGGAACAGAGGTCTACAGTCATTGCTTCTACTTCCTTGACTCTCATTCAATTCTCATCCTTTGTTTTCTGCCTTCTGAATTCATCACTCAATTGAAACTTTTTTTTAAAATTACCATCAGTCTTTTAATTGCCAAATTTAATTACTGTTTCTCAGTCCCACATCCTCTTGATCTCTCCTGCTGCTTTTGAAATTGATGACCACTATTCTCTCCTCTATGTGTGTCTCTCATCTCTCTCTGTCTCTGTCTCCTTTTTTTTGGTGATTTCAACAGCAGCCATGGGTTTAATAATTATCTCTATGCAGATGATTCACAGACACATATGTATATCCAAAACACAGTCTGTCTCTGAGCTTCAATCCCACATCACCAACTCCCCACCGGACATTTCAAACTCTGTGTCCAGGGAATACCTCAACTTCAACATATCCAAAACAGATTATCTTTCTCTCCAATCTGACTCCTCTGAAAAACTTCCCTATTTCTGTCAAAGAAACTCTCATTCCTCCAGTATCCTAGGTTTTTAACTTTGGTTTTACCCTTAACTCACCATATTCTGCTATCTATTCAATGGGCATATCTAACTTTTTATCTCTGGCACACTCCTCTCATCTCTCTACTCACACAGCCACAACATCCTAGTTCAGGCCCTCAATATCTCTTACCTACACTATTGCAACAGACTCTTATTTGTTCTTCCTGCCTCCAGTCTCTCTATAATTCATCCTCCCCACAGCTATTAGAGTGATTTTCCTCAAGCACAGATCTGGTCATGCCACTACCCTCCTTCAATAAACTCAAAGTGGTCCCTGTAGCCTCTAGGATAAAATATAATCTCCTTAAGCACTTACCTTTCCAGGTTCATTATCTATTACTTCCCTTTCCTCACTCTACATTCTAGTTAAACTTGTTTTCTCTGTTCTGAATACATGGCACTCCATCCCCACTGCCATGTCTTCACACTGGCCATCACCTATACTTGAAATGCATTGTTTTCTCATCTCCTACTCTTTTTTCAAGATACTTAAAACCTTTTTTGATCCCCCAAGTACTCCTGCCCTCTCTCCCTAACTAGCTTGAATTTATTTTGCATCTGTTCTGTATAATTTATTTTGTAAATACTTATATGTACATGTTGACTCCCCAATAGAACGGAATCTCAATAGCAGGCATGTTTCATTTTTGGCTTTTGTAGTCACAGCACCTAGCACATAGTAAAAGTTTAATCAATGCTTGTTGATTGGTTGATTGCTAAATGTCTGTGAAGGGAGCTGACTGGTAAGTGTTGGGGCATTTGTTTATGTTGCACAGAAGGCTATCACCTATATCTTCAGATCTAGATATCATATTTAACAATTTTACCAAATACACTTAGTGATATGTTCATGTCCTTAAACAGATTCATAGAAAAGATTTTAAAGGGTACTTTGGATAAAAGGGGACAACAGGGGGAAAAAGAAAGCACCGGTGCAACTCTTTGATATGAGCGATAGAAGAAATTTTTTTCTCTAAATTATCAACAGCTCCTTGATTAAAAGAACAAGGTAGCACACTGTAGTAGTATAGCATCTTTCTAAAGCAGGACATTGTGAAGGATGGGTATATCTGCCATGACAGGCCCTATCATGCCTGCTATATATAAGCCATGTAGTTAGTCTGGAAGCCAATGCTTAAAAGGGTACCTTGACCTCTCTTTCCTCTGGTTTCTGCCTCCTTGGCTTTAGGGTTATATGAAGCCCTATGCAGAGAATACATGACCACATTTCAGAGTTCCTTAAGGATGGGATGGAAACTTGCTGTCATTACTGAGACCTTGGGAGGCCTTCCTCTGACTAACTCTCCTCTCCTTTTAGGCTTCTACCTATAAATAAAGTGAGGTAATCTCTCCAAGTGGGTTCTTATTTTTTCACTCACCTTTCATACCACTACCTTCTTCTTGGAATGTGTTACGAGCAGTAGTCTGATCTTCTAAGTGTTCACTCCCACCACTTCCTGAAGAGGCTACACTGCTTTGTGGAGACAGGGGGGCATGATCGGATGGGATGCACTGGGGTCCTCTAGCTCGTAAGTCCTCATGAGACATCCATCCATGTCCTAGAGGCTGGTTTGGCACATTCATGGGTGGGGTAAGGGATACAGATCGTTTCAAAGGGCTGTGATGTGCCTGGCCTGAGAGAACTGGAAAAAAAAAATAAAATGAAACAGGTTATTCCCCCCCCTTTAGTCCTGGGTTGCAGAAGAACCCCCTGTAACAATTAACCATGGTGGGCAAAACTAATCTCTTAACTACCATGATGTTGCTGCTGCCAAATGAGAAGACAAAAATCAAGTCTGGCTATTTCTTTTGGGGAAAAAAGATCAAGTACTTCCAGCAGCTTTGATTTTTTGTTTTTTGTTTTTTTTACTTTAAAGCACACCTATATCTATCAGGCATTTAATCTTAACCTTTAAATGCTTTGGTTTTTAAGCCATCAAATCAAGATTCTTAGAACAGGGCTATAATAACTTGAAAAATAGCCATCTGACCATAATGAGTGAGGTGCATCAGGAAATTCTAAAAGATGGTTGACATCATTTAGATTATTAGAGTAGGGTCAGCTGATAAATTGCTTTTTTTCAACTCTGAACAGCATTAAAAGAAGACTGAGCATGCTGCTCTATTGTGGATGTTTATTTTTCAGTTGAAGCCACAGAGACTTGTCAATGGATAGTGCAGACTGAATGGGTGTCTACATCACTACATACTACGACTAGTCTGGGCTAAACAGATTGAAAACTGGCAGCTGTGAAAGGACTGATTCTTTCTCCTGTTCCAGCAAGTTAAAGTCAAACTTATACTGAAAACATTTCCAGGTTAACAAGGATACCATTCAGAACCCAGGGGCAGCCTTAAGTAAATCCTGAATGATCCTTACCACCATGTATTATCCTTGTGTGCACTGCATGGCATCTGTTCCCTAAGTTTATTCTCTTTTTGAGAAAACTTGAAAAAAAAAGCAACAAAACTCATGCATTTAGCTAGATCCTGTTTATGGAAGGGATAGTTCACTAAAATCACTATTTGAGAGATTTGGTTCTTCTGGGTATGCAGTTAAAGAGGCAAGGAGACAGCTTTTAAAAGAAAGACTATTCATACAATTCTTTTAACACTTTTCCTAGAGGCAAAGTTTATTTTAATTACTGTTACACTACTATGGGATTGGGCCACATGCATTTTTCTTTTCCACATGCATTTTAAAACATTTTTTTTCACTGCAACCATTCAATTCCATCTTAGGCTCAACCTTTTTCCCCATAAAGTCTAACTTAGTTTTTACATGGCTTTTCTGACATTATTTCCTCTACATTTGGAAAATAAAAAAAGTAAAATTCTGAATTCATTCGGCTTTGTTTTTGTTAACCTGCTTTTATTAATGTTGTAGCGTACATATGCATCCATCCACTCAAGAAAATAAAACCCAGCTCAGAAATGTTTGGATGTTTCTAAATGTCCAAGAAAAATGTATGTAGGTTGCATTACATGACAATAGCGAGGTGGTTAATGTTAAAATTCAGTTGGTATTAATTAGACTTCACTTCTCAGAATCTATTGCATTTGATAGTAGGAGTTAATATATCTCTTGCTTTTATTATTTCTATTCATACAGATGCTTGCTGAAAGGAAGCATTGTACAGTTTAGTGGTTATATAAGCACCTAAATGAATAAGAGTGTTGAACTTGTAGTCAGGTAGACCTGAGTTCAAATGCTGCCTCTTGACACTTTACTTGCCTGATCACAGGCAAGTCACTTAACTTTGCTCAGCGTCAGCTTCCTCATCTTCCAAATGGAGGTAGCATCTACCTTCTGGGTTATTGTTACGGGGATCAAATATGATAATGAAATGTAAAGCACTTTGCAAACATTAATATGCTCCATATAAATGCTAGCTATCATCACTGGTTTCACTATTACTATTATGTGTAATTCCAGAAGGATATAATGTCTTAAGGTGGAGAAAGTTAGGTGCCTTCTCCAGAATTTGAAACCTATAGGAATTTACTGATGCTACAGCTTCTCATTTAGGGCAAACACTGTCAGAGACAAAAATTATATGGGTCTCAAGATAAACGACTTACTGTCTAACACAGACATACGTGTATTGCGGGTGGAGGATGGCAGTGGGAATACAGGAGAAGGGAATCAACTCTGTTATACTGTCGGTTTTAATTTCCGCTAAATATCCTAGCTACAAGACTTTCAGAAATGACCTTCCTAGAAATGGCATTATTGCCTGATTTGATCAGAATCAACCAAGAGAAAAAAGAGGGAAAAAGGAAAAAAGGCATAGCAAAGTTAGAAAAGCAAGTTGAAAAGAAAACCAAGAAATCTAGAAAACTCATCTCTTGCCTATGCTGGGTAGAACTGGACAGTGAGCACTAAAATCCCAGAAGCCCCAACTTTCTTTGTCTGCTTGTACTCTTGCTTATAAATATTTTTGGACCATCTAAGAAATGTTCCCAATGAATATTAGTAGTATGTGAGATCGAGAATATAGAAGTCAGCCATTGAGAGCAAGGTCCCTGTGTAGCCTGTAAAAGCAGAACACCAAATGAATAGTACAGAAGACTCTGAAAAGAACGGATTGTGGCAGCTAACTAGCCATCAGTCCTTAAATACTGCATGATGGCCATAGGTTGTCATTTTTGAACGCCAAGGACAATGCTATATATCCTGATTGTTTGACTACAAATCAAGACTGGGGGAGCAAATTCAATTTTTCTTTCCACTAAATCTGCCTCAATTCCCACACTGACACAGGTGATTAAGTGACACTAAAGGTTTATTCACTTTGTAGAGCTTATATGGATTTAAAAAAAAATGAGAAACCTATACTATGTTCATGATGTTCACTTGAATTTGATTGTTCTTAGGGGAAAGAAAGAGAAATTTTGTCTTTTGACACCTTCCAAAATCCAAATTTCATCTGAGGAGTCAGGTCTATTTTTCATTTACTTATTGTCATGCAGGGGTATGCTGGAGTCAGTTCAAAGTATATGTCAAGAGTCAACTGTTAAATTTTTCAGTGTAAACAGTTACTCCTCAGAAATTGGCAAATGCTACAAAAATCAGGGATTGACTTATTGGTTTGTTAATTGTCCAGACTTAAGAAAGGGCTGGAGAAAATGTTAATAATGTAGATTAGACTTAAGAGTGTGCCATGGATACTTTGGGATTTTTTTTTCCCAGAGATCTGGTTGTTAAAGATTTACCAGCACACCCCTGGTTAAGGGCTTCATCTCTATATCCTAGAAAGAACCAAACATTATTTCAAAAGCTGGCACCCAACACTGAAACCTCATAGGATGTAATCAACCATGGCAACCAGCTAAAGAAAGTGGTATTAAATTTGGTGTTTAGCAGTGACGAGACTAGAAGTGGTGCTTTAAACATAGACTAATAGTTCATTTCAATGCTCCCATAGGAAGCTCTGTGAAGGAGACTTTTTATCAGAACCTCTGGGATGTCAAATGATTACCTTTCCCAAGTAAAAATTGACAGGAAATTATAATGACTAACCAAGGAAACCCATCGTAGACAGGCTGCAGTTCTTTCGGGTATGGGTTTAGGCGGGCGTGATGCTGGCAACAGAGTGTGTTGGTATGGCTGACTTTGTCAGAGCCCTCTGCTTTCTCTCCACAGGACTTGCCAGAAGAGGCAGTTATTACTTACCTCTTAGCATAGTGTCAGTATGAAAAGTTAGGCAACGCAGTTAAGGAGCAATCAGACAGCTAACGGCAGACTGTCAGCTACCATTTTTCAGAGAAGAACGAACTCCAGTGCTGACCACTTGGAAAGAGTACTATAACTCAAAAGAACCCAAGTTCCTATTCAATGAGGGAGGAAGGAAGGGGAGAGAAATGGGCCTTTGAGAAGCTGTTCAGAAGTGCTGTTAGGTACTAGAGACAACTTTTGAATGCTCTGCTTGTGCTGCGCATCATGCCAAGGAACCAGAAAATACTTTAGTTAACTTGTTTAAAAGTAGGAGTAGATGCTATAGAAGGAAGCATTCATTGAAAAAAAAATCTTAGCCCTTGTTGGAAAGAAAAGCATAAATATAAAATGCCTACCATGGAATTTTATGTTCTATGCCTTCTTTGTAGTAGGAGCAAGGAAGAGAGGAAAGTATTTAAAATGGGCACGGCAAATGAGAAATCATCCCACAGATTTCCAAAAGGAACAAAATAGTACCTTCCAAGTGCTCTTGAAAACCAAAGCTGAATTTTAAGTTATTTATTGATTTATGTTGAAATAGCTTGTCATTAGTTTCCAAAAGAGAATCCAGGTACATCTGTATTCCACTGGGAGACTTCGTTTGGAAATGTTTATTCAAGTGGACTTTTTATAAAAATCATAATACTAAGTAAATCTAATAAAAAGAAGAGGGGAAGAACTTAAAGAGGAAATCTAAATAAATATATGTGTTTTGTTTTAACAAGGATCTCAAGTTACGGGCTCAAAATAATCCAGGTAATCAAGAAATGATACTTCACACATAACTCTAGTGCTAGAAGGCTTCTCTGACCTTAGATAACTTCATGAAGTCTTTTATGCTGAAATATCTCCAACAAAATAGACAAAAATGAGTAGCCTTTCAATAAGTCTTAGAAGAAAAACTGCATTTGGATTTTGATCTTTGAAATTTTTTCCATTTCCTTGATTTAGTTTAAATTTTTAATTATTAAAAGAAAAGGTAGGAAAGGACTTTCTAGGATATTTGGTGCCCTCCTGGGGAGGAGTTCTATATCCTCTTTAGACTTTCTAATTTGAGAAACAATGTGGTTTCTCTTTCATTTATGTCCATGCAACATTGTCCTACCTCTAAATTAAGTAACTTACTTATCCAGGACCACCGGTTATTTCACGAGCGGGTTTCTAGTTAATTGAAGTTCACCCTTTTATTCACTTAATTTAAAAAATTAACCACTTTTGATGGCAGTTTTCTAAGATATTTACACAGCTGCCTGCCTTCTTAGATAAAATATATGGAACATCACTTAACCTTTGTGTTGGAAAACAATATTACTATTAATGTCATTAATGAGTATTTATTACTATACTGTTCTACAAACAATAGGTTGCTGTTGTGAAAGGACTGATGGATAGATACAACAAGATACCTGAAGGAGGAGAAACTACTAAATTTGTGGGGGAATTCCTAGACCTTATTAATACTTAAGAAAAGGTAAATAAGAAAATATTAGTAATTACTAACCTATATACTTTCTCATCCACACAAAACCTTTAGGAGAATCAGCTATACATGAATTGAAGGCATCCTTGATACAAATATTAGTAGGTAAACATACAGGTTTCCATAAGAGATAATCAACAAAGGACTGCATCATCCTTACCACTGCATAATTAACTGAAAGAGGTGAACAATATAAGATCCCATTACGCTATTTCTTGATTAGAAAAAAAATTCATTCTAAAGAACAAACCTTATAGGTTCTTTTATAACAATTTCATTCATACATCAAAATCCTTCATGATTAGTTGGAAGACACAGCAATAAAAAATAACCCAGTCCTTTACCCTCTGATAATAAACATGAGGCAAAGCATAAAACAGAAAAAATGTATTCCCTGAAAAGATTTTCACTCGTGTGGGCAGGATGGACATACTGTTCAGAGTTAAAAGAGGTGAATGTCCTTAAAAAGTTCCTATTTGCATATAACCTTGGGCTACTGACTTTATCCAACAATTCAATACAGAAATGTCTCTTGGAAAGGTTCTGTGATCCTTCAAGAGTTTAGCCTGTCTATCCATAGAAGAAAAACCAAATGGAAGAATACCTATTGATCAGATTTAAATGTACATTTGGATGGATGCCCAGTGGACCTTGTCCAACAATAACATCCACACACATACACATAAGAATGATGAACTGGATCCAAAATAGGTGGAAGAGAGGGACTTTTGGGCAATTACAAAGTTCCTTTACTGACTTCAAGTTTCTAATAAAGACCCATCTTTTTCAATACTAACCTTCTCCTGGAGCTACTCCATGCCACTGAATCATGAAATACAACTGTCTCCAAAAGGCTAAATGGATATCACATTCATTAGAAGGCAAGGCATGAGTGTATTATGATAGATGTGAGCAAACTGTAATATATATCCAATGAGGAACTGAAGAACAGGTGTCAAGTGTCCAAAAGTGGGGATGACCAGAATGTTCCACTTGGCCTCTTTGTGAATGTCAGGAGCAAATGCAGAAGATCCCCAGAATGGTGGGAGGACTCTCTCTGGGAAACTATGGGAGGGCATGGACAAAAATGAATAGGCATGAAAGGGCTGTGATCTGCACTGTAGAGTTCCCAAATTGATAAGACAACATATTCATTTGAATACATGAGCTAAAAAATAATTGAATTCTTTCTGGAGTCACTGAGGTTAAAAATTGAATACTTTCAGGAGTCAATGAGGTGGATAGGACTGACCCTACTCTAAATGGGTTTATCCAATTATGCCTTTAAAATTTTTGTCTCTTCCTTCCTGTTATTTCTCACTGCTGTGTCTGATATTTGATGCAATTTTCTAGGTGAGGGCTTGGGAATAACTTTGTACGCCTAATGGAATAAATCAGATGGGTTTTAGGGGAAGGGAAGAGAAAGGGAATAAGCTTCACATGATGATAATTACATGAAATTTCGAGTGTCTTTTTAGGTTGTTTTTAAACATTGGTTGAGAACCTGCAGATGCAGGGACCCATATATTCACAACAGTGAATATAGAGGTAAAACATAGTTCTTGCCATCAAGAAGTTAGCAGTGAAGTCATTCAAGTTTCTTGGCTGTTTTCTGGAGGGCTGAAGTATGAATTCCACTTAAGTGAAGGAATTAGTTGTAATATTTTTGTTTTCATTCAATTGTGTCTTGACTCTTTGTGACCCTATTTGGGGTTTGACTGGCAAAGATGCTGGAGTAGTTTTGCCATTTCCTTCTCCAGTTCATTTACAGATGAGGAAACTGAAGCAAACAGGGTTCAGTGACTTGCCCAGGGTCACATAGTTACTTAAGTGTCTGAGGCCAGATTTGAACTTAGGAAGATGAGTCTTCCTGACTCCAGGCCCAGCATTATATCCAGCTGCCTTAGAAGTAATCTTTTAAATTACTCCTAATTCCAACCTTTTATATCAACCAAGTAACAAGTTTCTCCTAAACTGGGTTTGGGGGTGGTTCCTATCCCTTCTCAAGTCTTCATTAATCACCACTTATTTCCTTTACAAAAACATGATTAGCTTATTTAACCTTTTTTGCTGTTGCCCTAAATCAGCATCTTCCTTTCTAATTAAAATACTATTCTCACAGTAAAATTTATATTTAATTAATTTATCAAAATTTTAGATCCTTAGGTTTTGGGAGTTGATTCGGTCCTTAATACAACTTATGGGAGCCTTAATAGTTTAATGATTCATCATAGAGTCTGTTAGAGGTAAGGGCTAAAAGAAACCAAGTGACAGAAGAAGAACATGAAGAAAATTTTCTTCCTAATCAAACTGTTTTAATTCTTCTCTTACAGAGAATCATTCAATATAAAGAATATTCCTTAAGGAATCAATCAATAAAGATTTAGAATCGATTCTCAACATTCACCACACTGTTTTGGGACTGCAAGCACTCCATGATTTTAATAGTAACTTCATTTTCATTTTCGAGTTGGCAATTGTGCACATTCATGGCTAAGTGCAGTAGAGAGAAAAAATGAGAGGCAATGAAGGCAAGTTTGTGGAGTGGTTGGTATTCTAGTAGGCTGACCCTACCATTGTAAAGAGCCCCCCATGCATTTGTTGAGTATTTTCATTGCTGGCCTTTAAAACTCAAGTTTTATGTAGGACTTATGCCCTCCCAAAGCACAGTGCAAGTCCTTTGCGCTCTAAGCCCAAGTCTGTAAAGTCAGTGATGAGGCTTAGTGAGAAAACAACGGTGTTGGATAAACTTTGTTCCAGAATGCCTGTATCCACCATGGAATACAAGGTTTGATGTTAGCAAATCAAAGATTCATTATATTTGCAAAAACAACACAGGTCACAAAATTCTTGGGAATTACTAATGAGAAAAAAATGTTTTGCATGTTACCAATTTTATTTTGTGTACTGCATTTTATGAGTTATTTTGTGGTTACTGTGTTAGGAAAAGTGCATTATCACCACAATTAAAAGTTTTGTTATAAAAATTGCATGCAGACAAGTGTATTTTCAGCAATCTTTTGAGAAAGATTGCAGTTTTTGGTGGTCATGGAAACCTAACCCTCCCATTTCCTATAGGTTCAATACAACAATATTCGAATTTTTGACTTTTATGCTATTTTCTAGGACCTTTCTACTCTCCCTCCCCCAGGTTGAGGATTGGCTGTATTAAACACTTACTATTTGCCAGGCACTACAGAAGTGAGGAGATGGGAAAGTTTTAACTGTTGCTTTGGAGCCTTACCAGTCATGGCTGGAGAGAAACTGAAAAGACTGAGAGAAGTAACTAATATCTTATTAGGACTGAGTTTATATTGTAAATAAATAAGAAAGGGATTCTTGAGAAATTTTGGCTGCTATCTGAACATGCTGAACGGTGGGACTGTGTTTTAGGAGTAAGGAGAATACAAGTAGAAGTAATAAAATTGACTACGGATGGCTGTGATCTCACAGCTAAAATATTACAAATAATTATTTATATCTTTGTTTATATTATTTGATACCTTGTTAATAAGTTGTAAAGCCAGTAACTCTGATATTTACTTAAGATTAGGAGACTGGGGGTTTTGACATATAGAGAGATAAACAACTATTTATAGGCAAAGAAGTTTCTCTAGTATATTAAATAAAATTTAGTAAGTTGAAGGAGGGGCTAATAGCTAACTAATTAAAGAGAAAGCGCTTTCATTTTTAGTAATTAACAAATATTCAAGCAAACCTCTGAAATATTTTAGAATTCAGAAATATGAAATGACTGTGGTAATGATTTAAGTAACAGGATGATGGATGATGACCATCCCTGTAGGATACACACAAGGGTGGTAGACTCAAAATCTTACTACATATATTTATATTTAAACTAAACTGCTCAGAAATGGCTATTTCAGAAATCTGAAAAAGGAATATGAGATGACCAAATACATTAAAACTATTTTTATGTTAAAGAAAATTAATCACCTTATTTAAATTAAGTAAAAATTATTTAAATTATTTAAACTTCACTTCATTAGAATCAATTACTTAAAATCAAAATTAATTATTCTTACATTAGTATAACAAGTTCAATTCTGTATTACTCTAATAATGTACAAATTCCGAAGTCTGTGTTCCTAGGGTTGCTAAGGCTAACACATACAGCAAAAAATATGGGAAATATATCACAAAAGGAAATGTTGTGAATAATACAGTGTTAGGATAATAACTAGCACAGTCCCCAAAAGAAAATCAGGACAGAGTGCTTGCTGCACTTTCCAATTTATTTTCATTTTGCTGAAGAAGATGGTCTGTAATTTGTCAAATGGGAAGGGGAAAAGCTTGATTGACAATTTTACAAAGTATTTTCCTACCAAAAAAGGCTTTTGTTGCAAAGTAATCATGGAATGTTTATAGTTTATTCTTTTGTCTTAAGCTTTTAGTCTCATAAATGCTTTAGGTTCCATCCTACTGTCTCATTTTGGACTCTTAGCTTCAGCTCTTCTCTAAAAAGGATGCTATAGGGGGCTGTTTTCAGACTGAAGTTCTGGTAATGCTACTTCTTCGAAACTGTTGGCATTTACTCAAGATAAGAGCATAACTTAGAGGTGAAAAGCCATTACACATCAGTGTCTAGAAAAACACTTTGCACATAGGCACTCAAGAAAATATGTTGACTATTTACTGTTGACAAAGCAACAAGTATAAACTCATTTTGGTATGTGAGACTCCTTATAATCTGGCTTTAACCTCTCTTTTCTATCTTGTCTTATGCTATTCTTGGTCCAGCCAAAGTAGACCACTTACCATTCCCCATTCTTGTCCAGCCCTCTCTTAACTTTGCATGTTTGTTTACACCGTTCCCCATCATACAGCCATATCTCTCAAAATCCTTAATTCAGAATAACTTATTCACGAAGGCTTCCTGAGGGGAGGGATCTCTCAATTAATTCACATTTCTTTGAATCTCTCCTGAATTTAAATCACTTTTTGCCTTGTGCAACAATTATTAGTATTTCGTCAAGCCCGTAATTAGACTTTAAACTTATGAAAAGCATGTTTTACCTTATCTTTTTAAATATACTTAGCTCTTAGAAGGTACTTAACAAACGTTGAGCCAAACATTACATATTCTTCTTCACTGGTCCTGTTAGGCAACAATCAATTTCTTAATAGTCATCAATAGACTGAGTCATTGATACTATTTTGAGAGAAATGCTCAACAATACTAGAAAGCATATATATTTTTAAAAAACATACTAAGGTATTTCATCAATGCCATTATCATACAAATAAAAACATAAAAGTAGTCACACATTATGGCCAAATACAGAACTGTGGGAGTAATGAAAAGGTATTAATAACTAAGGTTAAAATTAACTTGATCTTCTTCATTATTATTTCAGGGAAAAGGTTAAGAACAAATCTGGAGGATCTAACTAGTCCTGAAGGCTAATCCTCAATTCTAGATTTTTAGTCTCTATATCTTATTCAAAGAACTCATATTCATAATATCTGGTTCTCAGAAGATTATTACACAAACCAGATTGTCATATTTTTTTATTCTAGATAAGGAAAATAGAATATGCTCTTGAGTTATGATGTAAATGGTGGCAGAGGGATTCATGGCAAGCCCATAGGGGAAACTATATACTCTTTCTAGGATAAAATACACATGTACAAAGTTATAGATTAAATTGGAGAACATGGGGGTGGGAACCTTAAGGTTATGAAGAAAAGCAGTGAGATTTATGCTTGTCCATTGCTCAAAATCTTACTCATTAAGTATAATTTCCATACTGTATTACAATAAAATAATCTAATTCAGGAAGAGCAGCACCTGAACTAAATCTCTTATATTATGACTTCTTGTGACTGGAGTCAGCTTCTATTACAGAACATGGCATGTCAGCCTTTAGGCAGGACAAAGACTTATGACTCTCTTTCTTCACATTAACACTTAAACATTTGAACTTAAAAAAATAAATTAGAATGGTTTTGACAGATTTTTATTGCTGCATTAATCTTTGGTGACAATTCATTTGTCCTCGCTTGTCAGTTTCCATAATGCAAAACTAGGTGTCACACAGCAGGAAATTATTTTTATATGTGTTCGACTTTTTTTTTGGTCATTACTTATGTCACATGTTAGACAAAATGCCAGTACACGGATAACAATGGGACTTTACTTTCATAACTTTCAATCAAAGGGAATTTATAAATAGAAAATTACTAAAACATTTTTTTTCATTCCAACATCTCAGATCTGATGATATCCCGCACTACAGCCATTTGATAACCCTGAAGTATATGTTTGTGCCAAATCAATAGGACTCGTGGATTCCCCCAAGACCCTCCACATGAGGGGATTTTTATCTCTATCTTCTAAATTACATCTTTTTTGCTTCCTGGGCATATGAATGAATAGAAATTCGGCAAACATGGAGTGAAGACAAGAAATGCCCACAATTTGACTTACTATGCTTATATCTGAATAAAAACTGCAATTTGGTCATGAGCTTGAAAAGGGAGTGGAAGAAAACTTAAAAAACAATCCACTGTTTTCCCTGTTGCAGTTGTTTCAATTGATTGCCATAGGATAAGAACAATAGAATGGCTTAGGGGGAGAAAAAACACAAAACAACTTTGCCCTGAGCCCTACTCTCCTTTAAATTGAATCACACTCTGCCCACCTGGAACGCTATCTCAGGAAAGTTCCCAACAATATTCCATTTACTTCCAACTATCTAGGTGGTTTTTTCCCCCCCTTCTTGCCAGTATCCTCCATCTCCCTTGCCAGGTTTCTCCCATTAAAATGTAAATTTCCAAGCAAATTGATGCACTATTGGTGGAACTGTGAATTGATCCAGCCATTCTGAAAAACAATTTGCAAATATCTCCCTCAAATTATTAAACTATATATACCCTTTTACCAACCCAGGAATACTATAAATAGGTTTACAGTCAAACAAGGTCCAAGAAAGAGGAAAAGGATCCATAAGTACAAAAGTATTTATATAGTTATCTTTTTTTTTAATCATTGTAACAAATTAGTGGAAATTAAGGGGGTTCCCTTAAACTGTGGAATGGATGAACAGAACTATGGTACATGAAAGAATTTGAATATTATTGTGCCATAGAAATGAATTATTTCAGAGAAATCTGGAAGACTGGTATGAACTGATGGCAAAAGTAAAGTAAGAAGAACCCAGAGAACAACATATACACTACTAACAACATTTTAAAGAGAAAAAACTTTAAAAGATTGGAAAATTCTGATCATTGCAATGAAAAGCAGTGACTCAGGGGACTAATGATGATGTATCCTAGCCATTCCTAATAGAAAGGTGATAAGACTCAAGATGTAAAATGAGATGCACATTTTTGGATATGATCAATGTTGGAAATTTGTTTTAATGGAATATGCATATTTGTTATAAAGGTTTTGTTTTCCTGGAGGTTTTTCCCCATTGGAAAAGGAAGAACAGAGAGAAGAGGAATAATTCTTAATGAATAAAAATAAAATAAATTAAAAGAAATTTTAAAATTTGAATACATATTTCTTAGAAATACAATCAGGGATTGTCTTTACTTGCTTGTATCTGTATCCCCAGAGCTTAACACAATGGCTTAAACATAGCAAGTACTTACATGTTTGTTGACTAACCCTTTGTATATATTATAGCATTCAAAAACCAGTATCTTTTTTAAAGATAAGAGAAAGGCTGTAAATAACTTTATTACATGGTTCTGACTATTCCATAACTTAGCTTTTTCATAATTTAATAAGGGAACAGATTCTCAGGACTGTGGACACCAAAGCGATTTAATAAATAGAAAATTGTGAGGTGTTTTTCAGATTCATTAGAAGATTCAGATAAAATGTCAAATGCAGCAATTCACATAAGATGACCACTTAAAGAAGACACAATTTGAGCTTACACTACTAATTACAGCTCTTTTTTGGGTTTAACCAAGAGAGATAGTTAAGACTCTCTAGTTTGTCTTGATAATTAATTTGATTAGTTCTAGAGGATCAATTATTACAGCTTCACATATTCACAATTTCTACATCTTCTCTCTCTTCCAAAACCCTTAAACTGTCATAACCTGGCACAGAAGTTCATGTGAAATGTGCCTGCAATTATAAAATTTATATATAGATTATAATTAGATATAATCAGAATTTTTCACGTATTTCATTTTTCATTTAAACTATAGGGCATTACAGTGGAGTTAGTGTATTGCTTTTATTTTGTTTTATTAATTATACATTACAAATTAGTTCTATTAAAAAACACTTCAAAAGATATTGTAAGTAAATGTTCCCCAAATATAGTGTTTCCCAGAGCAACTCCAATATGAGAAGTATTGACAAACATAATTGATATGAAATGGTGAACATGTACCCAGCAAGAATACTGCCTAAATATAGAAGCACCATTCTGTCAATAACAGTTACTGGCTAGATGGAAAGTGTTATATTTCTTCATTTAATTACTTGTTAAAAAATAAATTTAATTGGAAGTTAAAGTTACAGGCTCAGGCTTCCTCCTCTTTTTTTTTGCACTTTACTTCCGACTCCTTCCTTCATCTTGTCTATTAATCTTACTTCTAATTAATCAACAAACAAGAATAAATTTAGATGCTTAGCCAGTCCTTAAGTCAGGGAGGTTTTAACAAAAGTCCTGCCTATAATATATACTGACAAAGGGGAAGTCAATTAATTATTTGCAAACTATATTTGTTTCTTTCTCAGGAGTGTTTAGTTGTTTTTTTTGTTTTTTTTTTGTGTCATGTCTGACTCTTTGTGACCCCATTTTAGGTTTTCTTGTCAAAGATATTGGAGTGGTTTGCCATTTCCATCTCTAGTTCATTTTATAGATGAAGAAACTGAGGCAAACAGGGTTAAGCAAGTCAGCTCAGGGTATGGGACAGCTGCTAGTAAACATCTAAGGCCAGAACTTAAGGAAGCTGAGTCTTCCTGACTCCAGATGCAACACTTTATCCACAACACCACCTAGCTGCCCTTCATCAAACGCACCCTATGTCCATGAACTCGCAGGTCCAGAACAACAATAAAAACCATGCTAGGCACTGGGAATACAAAAATAAATACACAAAAGTCCTTATCCTCAAGGACTTTTATAATCTATTAGCGTAAACAACAAGTTCATATAGAAATAAATATAAAGCAATATGGGGGAAGTGAGAGAAAGTATGAAGTAGTACTTGAGGTGATCTTTGAAGGAAAGCTAGGGGAGTGAGTTTGAGCCAGTCCAAGTTCCTAATGGAGAAACTGAGGCTGGAGTTACGAATAAAAAGAAAAAAGTGCCAAACTCAAAGGAAAACTACTTTGGGACTGAGAAAAAGTCCAATGTGTAAAGCCAAAAGAAGAGAGGAACTCCACAAGTTCAAGTACAGACTAGTAACAAGAATGTTCTGAACACAAAAGATTACAAGAATACCTAGAAAAAATGAGCCAGGAGACACAAAATAGAGTACGAAAAAAGGAAAAAATGGCAGAGAGATAATACCTTTTAATGAGGTGGTGATAAGTGTTAAGGATTAAACTCCTAAAAATTAGCATGGGTCTGATAGAAAATGGCTCCACTTGACAAGAAATATTAAAAGAAAATCAGTTTTGTTAGCAAATATGCCCCTATATAATGGAAGAGCTAGATCTATTCAACAAGTGACCAGACTACCCTCCTACTCTTACTGGGGGAAACTAGAGAGGTATACACACACATATAGCCAGATAACAATGCTCAAGTTTACCCATGTAATGTGGGCCTTATAAGTGATTGCAAATTTACTGATGTATTTGTTCATTACACTGCATGTTTTAGGTATATTCACTATTTTCTTGCTCATATTTATTTTCTTTGGTGTTGGTGTCCTGAATGTACTGTAGGTACATTTTTCTATTAACAATGCATAGTTTCATTATGTATAGCCTGCTCTTTCTGTATGCTTTATTATCCTATACGTCTACTAATGTTATTATAGTTTTACTTTTGTTCTGCTCTGGACATATTTGCCTTGTGTTCTGTGGGGTATGCATGTGACACATACCGGTAATATCACTTGCATGTAAGTTATGCCTGTATCATGAAGCAGTTTGTCAAGTGATGGTGTCTATTACATGTATAGTTGATGCATGTGGTACTGAATGGCACTCAGGATGACTACCTAAGACACTAAGTAAATCCTTTTTTTCTGTTAAGTACTCTTATTTTGGCGTAAAATGTGTAACTACTGAAGTCAAGTGAACTGCAACTGATTTTTTTTTCAAAATTCTTTTATCATTTACTCATCTATATGAATCTGGTATAATACCTTTAGTAGATCTCTTTGCCCCCACCCCTACACAATCTCCATTTATTATTTTGAAAACTATTTCTCCAATTTTTGAAATCATTTTTATTTTAAGTTCTGAGTTCTAAATTCTATCCTTTCCCTCCCCTCCCTGAGACAGTAAGCAATCAGATATAGGTTATACAGGAACTGCAACTGGTTTTGCATATAACTGTTGGAAGGAAGGCTGCCAAGAAGTTGGAAGAGACAAAGGAAAGCCTCACAAAAAGGAGATATGAGCAAATGTGCTAAGGATGACATCAGAGAAGCACTGATACAGTGAGATAAAGGTGACTCCATTAAGAGAAAATAGTCCTACAACCTACTAGAGCTGGAGTCCTTGTAGGGACAGGTAGATGGGGAAGCTGCCTTTGCCCCCTCAGTGCCAAGTAATGAAAGAATTGGCTTAGAAGCAAAGGGAGCAGGACACACTGAGACCTCCAAAAACTTTGTGACTTCTCTGGATGCTGAATGGAAGGGTAGCAGAGCTGAGAGAAATCTATGGACAGAGAACAGAACACATGAACCCTGTTCTGATTCTTTATTTTACTTCTGCCTCTCCTATTCTTTGTTTTTATATAGTCCTGGTTTTTAAAGTTTGTTTTGCTGTTTGTTGTTCTTTTATTTTTTTAATAAATAGTATTTTTCTTTCAACTACATGTAAAGATATTTTTCAGTATTAACTTTAATAAGATTTGAGTTCCAAACTTTTCTCCCTTCTTCCAATCCTCCCACCTAAGACTTGCCATTCTTTTGCCTGGTAGGGGTAAGGCAATCGGGGTTAAGTGACTTGTCCAGGGTCACATAGCTAGTAAGTGTCAAATATCTGAGGCCAGTTTTGAACTCAGGTGCTCCTGACTCCAGGGCCAGTGCTCTATCCACTGTGCCACCAAGGTCCTCCTTTGCCATTTGTTTTAAAAGGAACTGGCTTCTCCAAGATAACTTGGTCATTCATTCAAATACTGATTTTATGCATTCCTAGGGAATTAAGTACAGTCAAAATGGAGGCTAAAGTGAGGGCAGCCTGTAGAGATAGAGACTGATAGAATTTATTACCAGGGGAGGAATTTCTTAGCACAAGACTGGGGACATAATAAAAGAGATTTTATTGATGCACATTTTCATAGCTTCTCAAATGCAGAGATGATGTGTGAATTTAGAACAATATCATGACCTAATGAATCTGTCATGATTTAGGCATGTTCCTCTTTCCCATTATTCCTTCCCAAGGCAGGTTTGAAAGGAAAGGCATACCTCCTAGAGGGGAAAGGTGAAAAGCAAAACCAAAATGAGTATCCCTCCTGGAGAAGTAGCACAAGGAGTGCCAGAAGACAAGGAACCAGCCAAGACAGAGAAAACTAGTTCCCTTCCTCAGTCAAACACCTTCCAAAATTGCAACTGAACAAGACATTTCATTACAATATACCCAGGTACCCAGTCTCTGTGTGAAAATCTCTAGTGAGCTCCGGAGGCAGCCCACTCTCCTTTCAAATTGCTCTAATTGTTAGGAAACTTTTCCTTACATAGAGACCAAATTCCCTCTTTGCAATTTTCACCCATTTCTGAGTTTCTCTCCCTGGAACCAAGCAGAACAAGTGTCCCACATGAGAGCCCATTAAATGACAATTACGTTACTGTTGAATCACAATGAACATGTCATAGTCCACTAAAATTCCCAGATCTTTAGAGGAACAATTATCTGATCACACTTCTCCCATTGTGTACTTGTAGTTTTATTTTTTAAATTCAATTCAAGACTAAGACTTTACATTTATGTCTATTAAATTTCCTCTAATAAGAAGTGACCTCCTATTTCATCTAGTAAAATTTGACCCAATGTTCTAACTTGTCAGGGTTTTTTTTTTTTAATCAGCATACTCATTCTCCCTTCTAGCAGAATGTCACCATCAAATTTCATAAACTCACCATCTATGACTTTATTGTACATTGATAAAAATATTAAACAGCACAAAGAAGCCTAGAATATTTCACTGGAGACATTCTTCCAGGCTAACACTAAACCACTGATGGTTACCATTTCCTAATCCACCTGTCTTCCTTTTAGAGACGTTCCCTAATAGTTTATTTAATGTTATATCCTGGATAGTGTGTAGAGCAGGAGCTAATCAGGGAAACTTGGAGAAAGGAGCTATATTCTCTGGGGGAACTAGCAAAGAGATTCAGTCTGAAAATCTGTCCTGGGAGTACAGCACACAGAAGTCTACAAAGAAGCAGACCAGCAGCATACCAGGAAAACTTAAGAGTCTTCAGCTACATGCCTTGGGATAAAACATGGAGCAAGGATGAAGCAGGGATACTTGAGAGTCTTCAGCTCAAAACCCAGAAGAATCCGTGTAAGGATCCCAAAATAATATTAGGCCCAAACTATACTCCACCACTCCTTCCAGAGCAGTGTATAACCTGGTCATGTCACAAAGTGCCATTTTGGGAAATATCTGGAAAATGAGCAAACCAAACCAAAGAAGACATCAATGAGAGACCAAAAAAAACCAAAAACACAAATCTGGAAAAAGAGAATAATATCACAATATTTACAAAAAACCCAAAAATAAAACATGGCTTGGACAGAAGGTTGATTAGAATTTTTTAAATAAGTGAAGCAAAAGTTAAAAATGATTTATGAATTAAATGAGAGTTCTTGAGCCAAGTATTGAAAATAAAGTGGAGTTCTACAGAGAAGAATTGGATGGTGCTGATAACTAACCTGGGAAGACTCAAAACAGAGAAAGAAAATTATAAACCAGTTTCCCTAATGAATAAAGATGCAAAAATTTTAAATAAAATATTAAAAAAGAGATTACAGCAACTTATCTCAAGGATAATACACTATGACCAGGTAGGATTTATACCAGGAATACAGGGCTGGTTCAATAATTAGGAAAACTATCAGCATAATTGACTGTATCAATAACAAAACAGAAACCATATGATTATCTCAAGAGATGCAGAAAAAGCATTTGACAAAATACAACACCCATTTCTATTAAAAACACTAGAGAGCATAAGAATAAATGGAGTCGCCCTTAAAACGATTGGTAGCATTTACCTAAACATGTCAGCAAGCATTATACATAATGGGGATAAATTAGAAACATTTCCAGTAAGAGTGGGGGTGAAAAAAGATGTCCATTATCACCACTGTTATTCAATATTGTAATAGAAATATTACTTTAGCGATAAGAGAAGAAAAAGAAATTGAAGGAATTAGAATAGGCAAAGAAGAAACAAAATTATCACTCTTTGTAGATGATATCTTGTTATATACTTAGAGAATCCTAGAGAATCAAGTAAAAAATTACTTGAAATAATAAATATAGCAAAGTTGCAGGATATAAAATAAACCCACATAAATCATGGGCATTTCTATATATTACTAACAAAGCCCAACAACAAGAGATAGAAGGAGAATTTTCATTTAAAGCTACTGTAGACATTGTAAAATCTTTAAGAGTCTACCTAACAAAACAAATTCAGGAACTATATGAACATAATTATAAAACATTTTTCACACAAAGTCAGATCTAAATAATTGGAAAAATATCAGTTGCTCATGGGTAGGTCGAACTAATATAATAAAAATGACAATTCTACCCAAATTAATTTACTTATTCAGTGTCATACAAATCAAACTACCAAAAATTATTTGACAGAATTAGAAAAAACAAAAACAAAATTCATCTGGAAAAACAAAAGGTTCAGAATATCAAGGGATTTAATGAAAAGAAATGCTAGAGAAGGTGGCCTAACTGTACCAGATCTTAAATTGTATTATAAAGCAGCAATCATCAAAGCCACTTGGTACCGGCTAAAAAACAGAGTGGTAAAGCAGTGGAATAGGTTAGGTACACAACACATAGGTCAATGACTATGGTAATCTACTATTTGATAAATCCAAAGACTCCAGCTTCAGGGATAAGAACTCGCTAACAAAAACTGCTGGGAAAACTGGAAAATAGTATGGAAAAAACTAGTCATGGACCAATATCTTATATCCTATACCAAGATAAAGTCAAAATGGGTACATGATTTAGATATAAAGCCTAATGCTAATTTTAAGAAATTATGAATGAAAACCACCCAAACCTATTAGAACCAAAAGGCAAAAGAAACCTTAACAGAAAAAATTTCAAAGAATGTCATAGTCAAAATCTAGAGATTCTAAATCAAAGGAAAAATACTGTCAAACACTAGGAAGAAAATTCGAGTACTAAGAAACTACTGTCAAGATCACACAAGCTGATAAAGAAGGAGAAGAGAACTTGAATAGGATATTCCAAAATAAGAATAACATCTGGCAAAGCTGAGTATTACTCTACAAGGGGGGAAAATGAAACTTTTTTTTGTAGTTTTAAAAAATGTAATTAATTTATTTGGTTTCAGTTTTCAACAATCATTTCCATAAGCTTTAAATTGTCTCACTTTCCTTCTTCCCTCCCTGAAATGGCATACAGTCTTATATGGGTTCTACACATACATTCTTATTAAACCCATTTTCACACTAGTTGTGCTGCATAGAAGAATTAAAAAGAATGGGAAAAACCATGAGAAAATCCAAACCAGAATAAAACATAACACAAGAGAAATAGTCTACTTCATTTTACGTTCTGATTCCATAGTTCTTTTCTCTAGATGTGGATGGCATTTTGCCTCAAGAGCCCTTTACGAATGTTTTAGGTGGAAAAATAAAACTTAATGAAATAGTATTCCTGATGAAAGTATTCATGAGGAAAAGTTCTGAGCTGAAGAGAGACTGTGAAAGGCAAATGCAGGAATCAAGACTTAATTGTCCTAAAGCCCTTTTCCAGTGTTTGCTTGGGTAAAATGTAACAGTCACAAATTTCACAACAACCAGTGAATGATGCTTAGTAGAAACTATTAGGAAGACAGCAAAGCATCTCAGTTCATCTTTGGCTCTATTTCAGAAATAATGGTAGCCAACAGTGTCATTAAAATATGAACAAACAAGCTATTTCACAGCATAGGTTTTCAAAAGTGTTGAGTTGAAAAAGACATTCGAAAACTCAGTGTCATCTCCAAATTTTACTGAAGTAACTGAAGTGACCTGACCAAAGTAGGAAATTAAGTCACAGAATCAACTAATTCTAGAATTGAAAAGGACCCTGGAAAGCAACCTTTAAATGACTAAAAATGAACTCTGTGATATTTTCTATGAGAAATCATCTAGCCTTTCTTTGAAAGATCTCGAGTGATGCGAAACCCACATTTAGATAGCTCTCATTTGAAAAAAAACACCAAAAACCAATTCCTTTCATTGAGCCCAAATTTGCTTCTACTTCTCCTAATTGTGACCTGGTGCAAAGTATAACAAACTTAAGCCTTCTATATGAAAGCCCTTGAAATTTCTGAAGATAATTGTCTAGAGAGGATTCTCCAAATTGGCAGTTATCCAGTTCCTTTAACAGCAAGTTTCAAAATTCCTCAGTAGCTTCATCACTCACTATGCTCTGAATTCTTCAAGCTTATCAATATTCTTCCTAAAATGTGGTTTCCCAAACTAAACATAATTCGTTTTTTTAAAATTTATTTGTCTTCAGGTTTTTACAATCACTTCCATAAGTCTTAGATTTTCTCCCCATCCCTCCCCCCCCGCCCCCCGAGACAGCATGGAATCTTATATGGTGAACACAATTCTTGCCTATGTTCAGTCTGACTTGGGAAGAATTTAGGCGACACTATTATTACATCTCATGTTCTAGATACTATGCCTGTCAACGCAGTAAAAGTTACCATTAGCTTTTTTGGCTTCTATCTTGCTATTGACTCATATTGAGCCAGCAGGTCACTAAAACCAGCAATTCTTTTATAAGGCAAACTAATGTCTAGCTACACCTCCCCCCTCTGTACTTTTTTTTTGATGAAGTTGACTTTTGAGTCAAAGTATAAGACTTTTTACATTTATTCATGCTAAATTTTATCTTGTTAGACAAAAATTACCTTTTTAGAATGCTAAATCAGGAATCAAAGTCAAGCTCTTGGACTTACAGTTTACAGACTGAATTTTCTTCCAATTTTTTTTTTTTTTAGAAAATTAGGACATTTCCCCTTTTCTGCTCCAGAATCACATCTCCAATTTTCCATAATCTTTTTTTAAAATCACATTTATTTCTCTTACTTAACTTTCCAAATTTAATTGCAACCTATGAAAGTTTTTTTTAAAAACATCTCTTGATATATTTTGCTTTTAAATCACTTTCATTTCAAAATACATCTCTTTTTACTCCCTTAACTAGCAAATTATCTTTCAAAAAATAATAAAAAGAAATGACAAAAAGGCATATCAGCAAAACCAGTCAATGAAACATCCTAATCTCATAGTATATTCAATAATTTACACTCATAGTTCTCTTTGTCTACAAAGAGAGGGGGGAGATGAGAAATCAACTCTTTATCAAATCCTAACTTGATCATTGCAATTATACAGCATAGGTTTTTTTTGGTTATTCTTCTCATTTCCTTTGTTTTAGTAATCACATATTATTTTCCCTAGTTCTGCTTATTTTATTCTGCATCAGTTCATAAAATGTTTTTCTGAAGTTTCTCTGAATTCTTCATCATTTCTCAAGGTCCGGTAAAAACTTGTTATATTCATGTACATTACATGAATCAGTAGGCATCTATTTTTTTTTTCAATTCTTTGCCACCATACAAAGTGCTTTAATAAATATTTTGATAGTTGATTTTTCTTTCTTTCATTGACTTCCTTGGGATATATCCTGAGTTTCATGGTTAAATAAATAAAGATCATTAATTGGCTCAATAAATACCGCCTCTTTTATTTCTCCAGGTCGTCTGTATTTTCACTTGGATCTGGTGACTTGGATTTATCAAGGACAGACCAAGCAGGCACTTTCTTACTTTCACTCTACTTATTTGGATATCAGCTGTTATTAATGATTTTTGTACTGTCTTTTCCACAATGATCATTCTCCTTGACAAAGAGTGTAAAATCAAAATGAGTAGATCAACCTTTGCCTTCTCATTTGCCCTGAACAAGAATGCTTGATTGACTTCCAGAGATTTCAAAAAATTCCTTTTATTGCCTTTACCTTTCCTCACTGGTCTCAGATTTAACCCTTGATACAGAATTTTTACAAGATGGTCTGACATTTTTGTTTCTCTCTTCTTAACTTCCCTTGTTTTTAATCTTTAATCTGACATGGTTTTGGTTGATAAACTGCCTGTGCACCTACATGGATCTCCTTATGCAATTCTCTTTTTTTTCCTTCTCAGCATAAATGCTTCTCTTTGTCAGGAAAGCAGCTCACTTTTAAGAGTTTACTAACCCTCCTAGATTCTATCCAATCTTCCTGTGAATCCTCTTGAAATCAGCTCTCCCCAAAGAGATAAAACAATATGAGACTATGGTCAATATTTGCCTCTTCCTCTACCTCAAAAATCTAAGAAGTACTTGTCACTTCCTCTCTAAAATTCCCATTCTACTTTAATTCCTTTGTTTGTAAATTCAAGACCTAGAATAGCTGTTTCCGTCATTGGTATTCTATCTTTTAAAAATCATCATGAAGGCAAGCCAAGCAATTATAATCTTTGGGTTTTACACACACACACACACGCACACGCACACGCACACGCACGTACATACATACATATATATGAAATATATAATTTCTTATATATAATATATAATAATATAATTTCTTTGGGTAGAAAGAGTTACAGTAGGTATCCAGATAACTGAAGTCCTCCTTCATTTTATTTTATTCATTTATTCCAAGTTTGGGATTATAATCTGAGACTCCTAATTCATATCTTCTTTATGTCCAGGTAGTATATTCTAGCAACAATATAATATGTTTCTCTGTCCTCACAGATCTTTGCCCAAATGTTCTTTATCATTCTCCCCACTAATTCCTGGAATTCCTCACTTGAATATATCTTGTTAATATTATCATGCTTACTATGACCCACTATTTTACCTATTCTGTACATCTTCAATAAAGTGTATTTCTAGAATTAAATTCCAGTCAAAATGCCCTATCCCAAAATGTCAGTGATACTTGTGTTATAAAATTTGCCATCTTGCATCAGGGTCTCTAGTGCAACCTGTTTGTTTTTCATACTTTGTCTAGTACAGGCATGTGACATCATGAGGCTAGCCTTCTTGGATTTTATTTCCTATGAATTCCTGGACATTTCTGCTGCTATTCTTGCATTTTAAATACAATCTATGGTAACTAGCTTGGTGAATGTACACAGGAAGTTTTCCACCTTTCCCCTTCTTTTTCAGCTTCAAGCCATTTTGATTGGATTTTTAAGACTCAAGCAAATGTATTCTCACCATTGCTCTTCACTGTCACTCCTGTGTTTTAAGCCACGGGCCATAAATCTACAGTCTGTTCTCAGATACCATATTTTTAAACTAGCTCTTCACTCAGTTAGATCTACTTTTCTTTTAATGAAGGCCTTGCCTTCCAATAGCAGCAATGATAAAAAAAAAATCTACCATCTGTGCTCCTTAAGACTTCAGGATGTTATAATCCTTTACATAGGTATGTGTTTTGTAGTACCAGACTAAGTTACTGACTATTAAAACCCTTACTATAGTGTCTGCACCACTGTTTTGGAATACTCAGGAACAGAGGCAGATTTTCTTTAATGAGTCATCTTCCTTTTTGTCACATTTTTTTCAATTTTGTCACTCCTGAACAGTGCCAGTGTTCACACTCTTGGTGGTTTTTCTGGATGATGTTGTGTTCACCTGAGAGTCAGGAAATGTTGAGCATCATCTATCTTTTCTCCACTAAACTCCAGATCTGAGCCCCTTCTTCTTCCTACATTGTTATCCTTATGGGAATAAAATTCTAATTCTACTGAGATAACCAGGATATAAGCTATATATATATGTGTGTGTACATATATATAAAATAAAAATTATATGTATATGTATAAATATATATATATGTATATACGTATTCAACCATATTGAATATCATTGCCTATTCTACTGTTGATTATAGGAGGACAGGTTGAGAAACATGAAACAAATACCATTTATCTGTTTTTCTTCCTCTCCCCCACTTCATTTTCCCCTAATTTTGGGACTATAATCATTTTTTCACATCATTTCTCCCCCACTATTTTTTTATTTACTTTAAAGCATCGTCTTTAAGAATTTGCTTTTTTTTCCCCTGGACTGAAAGAACAACAGATAAAGATGTTGTTGTCTATTTCTCATCAGTTAAGGTTAAGAGAAAGAATAACTAATAAGCACCTATGATTTGCCCAGCCAGTACCTCTTCTTCCCTCATCATCTTTACTGTGTTTGCTTCCCTCTTACCTCACCTGAACTGATGGTACAATGTCTCAAGTCATAAACCAGGTTTTCAGTTCTGTGGGGGAGATGGTCCATGAGGTAGAATGATAGCAGCTGGCTGATCTTTCTTTATAATCAATGGTGCCTAAAACTAAAAAGCCTAAGATGACAAAAAAAACCCCTCTAAATAAAAACACCTTTCAATCATTCAAAAACATCATCTCTCTCTCTACATTTTTGATTCACATACAGGCAACCACAAGAAGCCAGTTAACAAATGTGTGGATTTGCTAAAGGAAATGAAAGATTTTAGGCAAATGAGATTCCAATTAACTTTGTCCCTCTTCTTTCACTTCTTAAGGAGTGGTAAGTAAGTAGTAAGAATAGCTAGCATTTACAGAGCATTTAAGGTTTAAAGAAAGGTCTTTACATATGTGAAACTCATTTGATATTCTCATCCACACAGGGAGATGGGTGCAGTTTGTTATCACTAAAGATGAGGAAACAGACACATACAGGTTAAGCACTTGTCCAGGGTCACATAGCCAGTAAATGTTTGAATTCCTACTTGAACTCCGATCTTCTGAAGTCCTCAATGAACTCCATTCATTTTATCAACAACTAGATGTTGTGAATTCACTGTTCCTAAATTCAAGGAAACTATGCCAAAAAGACAAGAATGAAAATCATATAGAATTCATCTTTTGCTTCTTATTAATTTTTTTCTTTCCTGGCTAAACATCAGATATTTAAATGCATCATTTCCAATAGATTATGACTGAATGCCAGATGGAGTGGGTGGAATCATTGAAACAGAATGTCAGAGTTGTAAGGGATAAGAGACCATTTAGGTCCATCCCCTAGTTTTAAAAATGAGGAAAAATGGAGAGGGGGGCGAAACCAAGATGGTGGAGTAGAAAGACTCACATATGCTAGCTCTGAACCCATAGCCCATGGATTTCCTCTAAAAAGAACTCCCAACAAATTCTGGAACAGTGGAAGCTGCGCAGCAACACAGTGAAGGAGATTTCCATTCCAGAGAGCCCTGAAAAACCGATCCCAAAGGTCCATCATGCACCGGACGGGAGTGGAGCCCTGCCCTGGCCGCGGCACTGAGAGGAGCGAGCAGATACGAGCAGGCTTCAGGGACGGAATCTCCAGTAGCCGCGAAGGTCCCTCCACCCACAGACTCACAGGTCAGTGAAAGAGACGTCTGGACCGGCTGAGAGGGGTGTCTCCATGACTCGGGCCCCCTCAGGAGCCAGCAGCAGAGGCAGTGGGTGGCCAGAGGCCCCCCCGGACCAGGCAGGAACTCAGCAGCAACTCCATTATGGAAGGTCTCTGCATAAACCCCCTGAGGGAACTGAGCCTGGGAGGTGGCCCTGCCCCCACCTGAGAACCTGATTTAATCTTACCCTGAATAGCAGCCAGGCCTGCCGCTGAAAGCCCTGAGGCTGGGGAGCAGCATTTGAATCTCAGACCCCAAGCACTAGCTGGGCAGACCTAGGCCAGGGGTGGAGAGGACCCTCAGAAGTCAAGTAACTGTCTGGGAAAATGCCCAGAAAAG
>CM053769.1:423512934-423539203 GCA_028658325.1 Potorous gilbertii
TAAGTTTAGCAAAATACTTTATGAATATAATCTCATTTTATTCTCCCAACAACCCTGGGAGGTAGGTGATAGTACTAATCTTCATTTTTATGGGGGTAACTTGGTCAGGCAGTAAGTCACTTGCCCAGAGTCACATAGTTAGTGTCTGAGGCTAACTTTGAATTCAGGTCTTCCTAACTCCAGGCCCAGTATTCTATCCAGTATTTAGTCTCAATCAATCAAGAAATATTTATTAAGTTGTGGATGCATAGTCAGACAAAAACAAACTGATCTCTACCCTCAAGGAACTTACATGTTATCAGGAGAAACTACATATAGACAAAATATGCACATGTATTGTATATATACACTGTATTTTATAGACTGTACATATATATGTTGTAGTGTGTGAATGTATGTACTATTTTGTCTATATGTGGTTTCTCCTGATAATATATATTCATATGTGTATATATATGTACTTTATATATTGTATATATATGTTGAGGTGTGTGGGAGCACATGAACTATTTTGTTTATATGTGGTTTCTCCGGATAATATATAAGAAATATATGCATATGTATATGTGTGCATACATACATATGTATGTATATGCATGGGCATATATACATGTGTATATATGCATGCATGCATACATATACATATTCACACACACACATATATAGTACAAACTATTTTGGGGTAAGCAACAAACAGGTGATTGGATTAGAAAAGGTTTCTTATAGAAAGTGGTGCCTGAGAAAGCCAGGAATTCTAAGAGGTAAAGATAAAGGGGGAGGGCATACCCAGTTGGAGGAGCTACCTTGTGTTAAGGCACAGAGATGAAAGATCTAATGTCATATATCATGAACAGGTGGAAGCAAATTGTTAAAGGCTTTCAATGACAAGCAGAGGAGTTGATATTTTATGGTCATGGGGAGAGAGAATTGGAGCTGGAACTTCTTGGGAAGGGTGGCATGTTTAGTCATGGGCCCAGGTAGATGTGTGGAGCAGTGGTTCTCAAACCTTTTGGTCTCAGGACCACTCTACACTCTCAAATTTATTGAAGAACCCCATATTATGTGGATTACATCTTGATAATTTCCATATTAAAAATGTAAATATATTTCTATTATTATAAAAATAGCTTTGATTTTACAAACCACCTGAAAGGATCTTGGAGACTCCCTGGGGGTCCTTAGACCACATTTTGAGAACTGCTGGTGTAGAGAAAGGATTGGAGAGTGAAGAAATTTAAGGCAGGGTGCCCAACTAGGAAGCTATAATAGGACAGGACAGCTGAGGAGAGTCTGAACAAAGATAGTGACCATTTAAATGGAAAGAAGGGGGTAGATAAAAGAGATCCTATGGAGAGCAAGCCAACTTGGTAATTTTTATATGATTTTATATGGGCATGAAAGAGTCTGCAGAATCAAAGAAGGACTTCAAGGCTGTGAACTTGGAATAATGATGATGTCTTTGATCAAAATAGAGGGGTAGATTTCTAGATACCCAAGATGAGGTTTAAAATTTTTTAAATTTTATAATGAATGACACCAAGTCTTTATGTAGACAGACAAAGGGTAAAATCCTTTCACACATCAGCTTAGATAATATGAAGAAGATCTGAAAGGAGTGTTAATGGTATTCTTTCTTACACTTGTTTGCAAAATATATCCCAGGAAAAGTGTGACCTGTGCTGGTAGGACTATTAACTTCTCTGAAGTCTGCACGTTATATCACTTGTGCATAGTAGGTATATGCCCCTGGTTGGAAAACTTTGGTAGAACAAAACAGTGGTGGTCTTGGCAGCACTCAGTTATCGATCAAATGGACTTCCTGAGTGTCCTTCTGAACAGCATTATAGGTTAACTGAATCCTGATCCACACTTCAAGTATTAAAAATGTACGTGTTTTCCTTTGCTGACACCTTTCATGAAATACAGTACGAAGCGCAATCAGCCATTATTTCTTCACAGGACCCAGGAAGACTTTTATTTCCTATCATTTCTAACTTTGGAAAGATCACTTTTGCTCTAAGGTGACATCTACAAACTATTTGTTACTAGATATTATTAGATAATAATTATCCTAAGTATATAATAAAATTATACAATATGGTAAAATCATAAGCATTACTATATAACATACCAATGGGTCCCCTCACCCCAAACCTGAAACAGCCAAATGCTGCCGCTGGATAAACATAAGCAGCTCCTACTGAAGTCATTGAGACTTCTGCTCAGGCAGTGAGAACAAACCTGGTCCCTAAGAGAGTATGTAACAGATTCATAAATAGCTCCTGAGCCCTTAATATAGTGTACTAATAATAAACACCAGCATGGATAGACACAGGCAATATGGGAAAGATGCTGCTTTAACTCAAAGGGTTGGATCTGCAAAAAATTGAAATCATTTGCATGTGTCCTTTCCTATTTCCATCCATCGCGGGAAACCCCTAAAAAAGGGCACTCAGGTCTTGTCTTTGAAGATCCCTCCAAATTAGTGGGAGGGATTTTCCAATATAGACTCAAATGAAGCTGGCCCTCAGCCCTTTTGTGGGGAGAGGTAGGGTCACTCTTCTTTAATCTAGGACGATAAATGAAGTCAAGACATCATAATGTTATCGGTTCCATTCAAGAATGAAGGACAAATGACAACAACAAATAAATGCTTCATGGTCTACTTTTTTGTTTCATTGATTTTGTTATGAAATAACCATCATCATATTCACCTGAAACTCTTTAAAAAGAGATAACATTACTTCATTGTAACTTTAATGTTTTCTTATTGAAGAACACAGCAAAAGCTATGTAAATCACAGGAATAGTATTATGTGGAATAGTGGAACTATTTCTATTTAATTTTTCCTTCAAGTCCATGGATTTTAAGATTTCTATCATCTGACTTAAAAAAAATTTTTCTGCATTTCATAAATATCAAATAAAATAAGAGTTTTTATATACATTATTGAAGAGGAGAGGATTCTATATGAAACTACAGATCTAAAAGTTTACTTTTCCTTTCAGGCACATAATAAATTTAATATGTAACCTCCAAAGCTGTTCTGGTCATCTGTGATTCCCTCTGGCCTTCCTTCTACATTTTGAGGGGATGAGGGAGACCCTATTTCTATATTCCATCTTTACCCATCTCTCTTATGTTGAAGAAAAAAAGAAAAGAGAAGGAAAACAACCTTCTGACAAACATCCACAGTCAATCACAACAAAAGTGCAACATCGACCATATTAAATAATGTATCATTCATTCTGTGTCCTGCATCCATCCCCTCTCTGTCGGGTGGTGGGTGGCACGTGCTTTATTTATCATTGGTACTCTTGATGCATGTTGATCATTGATTAGAGTTCTTAAGTTTTTCAGTTGTTTTATAACACATGAGTAAATTGATCAGGTTCTGCTCAATTTACCGCTTCAGTCCATGTTAAGTCTTCCCAGCTTTAACTTCTGCCATTTTTGTCATTTCTTACAGGTAATAATCTTCCATCACATTCATATACAATAATTTGTCCAGCCATTCCCCAATTGATGAGTGCTTCTTTGGTTTCTACTATAAATATTTCTTCACATATGAATCCTTTCCCTTTTTCTCTTATTCTTCTGAAGTACTGACCAAGAAACAGCATGGACATACGTAGTTAAGTGATTTGGGTGGGCGAGGTATTTTTCCAGATTGCCTTCTAGTATGTCTGGATCCAATATAACCTGATCTTTAAAAATGATTTATTATAATTGATATTAAATATCGATACAACTAGTTAAGTTTATTTTATAACCAAGTATGATGAATAAAAGTGAATTAATTTCAGTGTAGAAGATGTCAGAGCAACTTTTCAATCACTTTTTCTAAATCTCCATTGGGAGTCTTTGCCCATTTGCTTCCATTCACTTTTCCTCTTACATGGTATTAACAGTAATTAATCATAATAACTAACCTTTATGTCGTACTTTCAGGATTACAAACAGCTTTTTCACAGGCAGAAAAATGGTGAAATCCTTTACAAATATTACCTCATTTTATCATCACAACAATCCTGGGAAGTAGACATTATTGTCCTCATTTTATATATGTGGAAACTAAGGCAGGAAAAGGTTAAATAACAAGCATTTACTCTCTTTACTCTGCTTTTTTTCAACTCAACTATTCACAAAGCATCCATTAAGTTCTTACTCTATAGGAAGCTCTGTGCTTGATGCTGGAAATACAGAGACAAAAATGAAATAGTTCCTACCCCCACGCCTCGTTTTGCTTTTCCTTTTCATAAAGGCCTATCCAGATTTCCCTACATACTTCATTCTCATTGGTCTTAATTGCATTATAGTTTTTCATCCCATTAACATGCATCAATTTAATAGATTTTAAGTTGGAAAGGGCCTGAGGGACCACTCAGTTCAACCTATAGCTGAATTAAGAATCCTCTTGACCTCAAAGCTGACAAATTGTTGGGAGACAGCACTGTACAGATGAAAAATCCTTTGGTTGGAAGTCAATAGAATTGAGTTCAAATGTTAGCTCTTGTACTTACTACCTATGTTAGTATAGGAAAATCACTTAACCTCCCCAGGTCTCAGTATCCTCCTACATAATATGAAGAAAAGTTGGATTTTATTGCCTCTGGTGTCTCTTCTACCTCTCGATCTAGGTTCCTAAGAATGGTCATACATCTAGACTTTGCTTGTAAACCTCTATGAAGGGGCATCCCATCATTTCCCAAGAAAACTAATTTCACATCTGGATAGTTCTGTTTGCTAAGAAGTTTTTCTTTACATCAAATCTAAATTTGATTATTTGCAACTTCTACTCATTGCTCTGTTCTGTACATCCAAGAAGTATAAATGAAAGCCCTTTATACTCAGAACTTGGAAACAGCTGCCATACTCTTCCCAATCTTCTCTTTCCCAGGCTAAAATCACTGAGTCCTTCCAAAGGATCATTCTTTGCACCCTTATCAATGTCCTTCCCAAAATGTGGTACTCAGAAAAGAATTCCAGACATCCCTCTACCCTGCTGCCTATTTTCTGATTGATGAGTTCCTGCCCAGGATCACTGTTAAGGAACAATCCCATCCATCCATGCTCACTGCTCACCCAGATTCACTCCACACTCCCTAGACTTTTCCACCTCACACCATTGCTGTGTGCTGAATTGCCCTGTTAGAATATCAGCTCTTTGAGGGCAGGATCTGTCTTTTTTTTCTCCTTTGCTCTTATTTACATTCTCAGTACTTTGCTCTATGCCTAATACATACTAAATGCTTAATAACTGCTACCTGGCACAGTAGATAGAGTGTTTAGTCTACAGTCACAAAGACCTGAATTCAAATATAGCTTCAGGCACTTCCTAACTGTGTAACTAGTTTTCTCATCTCTAAAAATCAGATAATGATACCATCTACTTCCCACAGTTGTTGTAAAGATAAAATGAGATAATTAATATTTGTAAAGTGCTTTGCACATAATAGGCAGCGCATAAATGTTAGCAAATCTATCTACAACCAGGGCAATATACAGCAGGATTTTTCAACAGGGGTATAAAAAGCCAGAGACAATAAGAAAAGCGTTAGCCATCTCTCTCTCTATCGGCCAATCTTCAGCAGGACTGAACCCAGTCTATAACCCACCCGTAGCTCCTTGGATGGGAGGAGTTCCCAGCCCCTTCCCTGGCCCAGGGCTGGTCTGTTATGACAAAAACATATACCCTTGATATGTATATCCCTGGGTTATGCCATTAAATCATGAATGTATCCAGTCATTCAGCCAATTATGAATTACTCAGATTGTTCAGGCATCCAGCCTGCATCTCCACTCTTCTCCACAAGAACAGCAAAAGAAACTTCATCAAATGTTTTGCTAAAATTTAAGTAAATTATATCTATAGCATTCCTTTGATCACCCAATCTAGTATACCTGTCAAAACAGGAAATGTGTTCAGTCTGATATGACTTGATGAAGCCATGATGATTCTTTCTGATAACTCTTTGGTAGGGAAAATAGGATTCTCAGTATGATCCCTTGATATTTTCTTAAATAGAACAATTTTCTAATGCCATTTAAACTTTATTTTATCATTCTGGGGCCTAATGTAACTTTGAGGCTTATGGTACTGTTTTAATTTACTAGTTAATTTTGTAAAAGTGAAGCTCATGTTTTCACCTTCCCAGACTATATTCTGATAGGTTACCCTCCTTGGCAGAGGGTCAGCAAAGTGGCCACAAAACTGAGACAGTGGGTGGTCCCTCAGGAATCTGCCTCTGGAGATAAGGCCTAAAGAAGCTCAGGTATTCCAGGGCAAAGGCCCCACCCTTACTTCAAGATCAGGAAGAAATGTGAAATGTCCCCCTTCTCTCTTCAAGGCAAAGAGGAATGACTCATTTCTAAACATATGGCCAAAAAAGGGACCCCCCCCCCAAAAAAAAACCCTATATAAACCACACTGAAATCCCTAGACAGTGGAGTGATCATTGTTAGTCTCTGGACTGCCTGACTATAGGCCACTCTTGGCTAATGCCCAGAGATCTCCCTCTCTGTCCCTTCGGCATGACTTAAACCTCTGCATGTGACTCCCCCAGACTCTGTCCTTCTTCCTCTCTCTTAAACCCATTTGGGTTTCTCTGCTGCTGTTGCTGGAAGCACTGCTGCCTATCCACTGACTACCAGTGCTGGGAAGTGTCAATGAGTCACTAATAAAATTTCCTATAGTGACTTCAGAGTCATCCCTTCTTGCCAAAATCAAATGAATTGGATGTTGGCAGTTGGATGGGCAATATGTCAAGCTAGGGCCACAGGTACCTCCCCTCAGTTCATAAGTCACTGGCCAGGGCTGTGATCAAGTATCTTGACCACTGCACCCCAACAGATGAGGGACAGGCAGCCTCAGTGCTACCTCCTATCCTCTCCGGTGGAAATAGGAGCCAGGTCATTGAACCACCTGCTCCAATGGTAGGGACCCCTACAAATGCTCCCCCTAAACTAAGAACCTCAGCAACCTGGCCCTTTTACCCCTGCAGATATCCTGAAGAGGATGGCACTGTGATTTAGAACTCAAAAGCAAGGGCTGGGGGGGTGGGTGTCTTAATATCATACTTCAGTGATAGGGAACTCCCTTTCCATTTAAATCTATGAACACTGACCAAGGCTGTGACTAGGGCCTCTATCCTAAGTCACAGAGGGTTGCTGTACTAGAACCAGCATCTGAAGCACATGCCTTCATCAAGGCAAAGCTTATGCCCTTAGCTAGTACATGCTGCTATCTACCAAGACGTCTATTCCATTTCTAGGTATTCATTAGTCATCTCTTTTATAACATGTTCTAGAATTTTGCCAGAAAACAAAGTCAAATTCACCAGCTTATAAGGCTTTTTTTGACTTTGTTTATTTTTAAATTAGCATGTCACTTAACCATTTTTCAGTCTACCAGTATACCTCTTCACTTTTTCCACAGTTTTGAAAAGATAATTGACAATGCCTCTGCCTTTATAATACAAACACAAATGAGACTTTGTTTTCCTTCATCCTAAGAAAAAGGAAAGGAAAGGAATATTTCTATATATCACTACTCTCAAGGTAGAAGGAACCTTAGGTATTAGCCAGTCCAGTGGCTGGGTTTCACAGATGATGAGAAGTAGTGGTCTGTCCAAGAACACATAACTGGATTAAAGTCTGATCCTCTGACTCCAAGTTAAGTGTTCTTCGAATACTGCACTGTTTCACCCATGGAATGGTAATGAATTCAAGACTCTCTTAAAAGTCTCACCCAGGCTGGAGAGTCTTTGAAAGACCTAAGACCAGAGCTATGAAAAGAGGTAGTATCTTTTCCTATGGATTGAAAGATAGGGAAGGCAATTCTAGGTGAAGTCAAGTTCAAACTACAGATAAGATCAGAGTCAACAATCAAGGATAACTTCATTATTACAGGGTGTCTATTACAGTGAGAGAGAAGAACTATATTATTAGCTCTACTGTATGTATGATGAACTAAATCTGGGGCATCATAAGGCATTTTCTATTGAGGCTTTACTGTATAGCTTTCCTGAGGTGAGTGGATCTATGTCTTTAGCCCTGATAATACTAGCTTCCACAGGCAAACTTAATATTATTGCTCTTTACTTTATCATGCTTTATAGATATTATATATTTTTTTTAAATTGAAGGCTTGTGGCAACCCTTGTTGATCAAGTCTATTGCTACAATTTTTCCAATAGCATGTGCTCACATTACGCCTCTGTGTCACATTTTGGTAATTCTCAGAATAGTTTAAACTTTTTCATTTCTATTATATTTATTATATTATTATATATATGCCATATTTATTATATATTATATATAATATATTGATTATATTATATATTATATTTTTATGTCTATTATAGTGACCTGTAATCAGTGATCTCTGATATTACTATTTTAATTGTTTTGGGGCACCACAAACCAAGGCCATATAAGACGGCAAATTTAATTGATACATATTGCTTGTGTGCTGACTACTTCACACACTGGCCTATTTCCCCATCTCTCGTCTTCTCCTCAGGCCTCCTTATTCTCCAGCACACAACAATATTGAAGAATATTACATAAGCTTCGTTGATAAAGTAGTGGCAGGGTTCGAGAGGACTGATTCTAATATTATAAGAAGTTATATACTGTAGGTAAGATGTTATCATTATCTGGCATCACATGCTAGAGAAAGCTTTCACGAAAGGAAGAAACAGTCAGTGGCAAGCTTCATTGTGGTCTTATTTTAAGAAATTGTCACAACCACACCAACCTTCAGCAACCATCACCCTGATTAGTCAGCAACCATTAACTTCGGGGCAAGACCCTCTACCAGCAAAAAAGATTATGATTCACAGAAGGCTCAGATGATGGTCTGCATTTTTTTTTTTTAGCAATAAAGTATTTTTTAATTAAGGTCACAGATTTTTTTTAAAGACATAGTGCTATTGCACACTAAATAGGATACAGGATAGTATAAACAGAACTTTTATATATGCTAGAAAACCAAAAAATGTGTATGAATTATGCTGTTTGCTTTATTGTGGTGGTTTGGAACCAAACCTGTAACGTATCTGAAGTATGTCTGTATTTCTTATTTCATTTCTACCTTCTTATTAGTTGTTCTTCATTATGTTATTATATTTTTATATATATTCCATTACATCACAAGAAACTTGGTGATTTTTCCTAAGCCAGTTGGGGTTAAGTACTATGAGTAGGGTCTCAACTGTTTTCATGCCAGTCAGAATTCAGCTCTAGTGCTGAACTGCATGGGTCTACCTCCTCTACTTATTCCTTTAGTTATAGAATTGCTCACTGGTGACAGGAAGCACTTAATCCTTTGCTTTGGGTAAATTAGTTCCTGTGGCAAATGTTCCCAGAAATAGGGGACTAAATAATAAATTGGACTGGAAATAGTACAAGGTAGTGACTCTGGGAAGCCACACAGGTTTGGAGAAATGATAACCTTTCCTATCTTCAAAACACTTACCAGTACTGACAAAACTAGTATGAGACTGTACTGTTTTCAGTCTTCTGTCACTGCAGTTAGCTTACTTTTTGAACTTAGAAATGTTATGTATATGTACACATAAAATAATATATGCATACATATAGACACTTTATATATAATTATGTATTTTGCATTTATAAGAGCTCTAGGATAGAAAGTCTTGAAGACTAAAGCTACCTAAATTTAAAGACTATTGCAAGCTGGTTCAATTACGTTTCTTTTCCTTCCCAATAAATATTAAGATAGCACTTCCTAAATTGTGTTCTACAGAACCCTGGTATTTTGTATGATGTGAATGAAAAAAGTGCTAGGGCTTTAAAAAATACTGAAAATGCAATTTACGTATATGTAAAGTACATAACATAAAGTACATTCAGCAACTTGTCAATATGAAGAGTCTTAATTTTCTCTACTTTACATGAAAGCTTTTTTTCCCAAGGGAATTATAAATCTCCAGGTTCCCACCTCCAGCCCAGATTGTCTTTTACAGATTATATCAATACATTTTAAGCCTAAAGTTCTCCTTATCCAAAATAGCTGGAACCACTATACTATGGTCTTAGAAAAATGAACTGTTTACAGAGGCATTTAAGTCACTCAGCTCATTCATTTTTTGTTTGTTTCTTTGATTCTCTCTGGCAAGAGGGAAGCCCAGTAGTTAAAATGAGTTTGGTCATTTTTGTGAAAGGAGATTCCTGCATTTTTTTCTTCCAAGAAACCAAATGAAACACTGTCCTGATTCCCATAACATGAATGCTCTTAAATATCACGTAACAAATGAAGCAGCCACTATTCTAAGGGGTGGCTTATACAAAAAAATATTTGAAACACAAGTGTGATTTATGATGGTGACGTAGGAGATGGGGAATGTAAAGGGAAGCTTACTAGAAAGGGTTAAGGAACCAGAAATAGTACTAGGAATTTTGTTTAGTGGTAAATGACTATTAATTTATTTTAGAGGTTATAAGTGTCAAGTTCCAGGATATACAAATAGGCCATTTCAGCAGAAGCAATAACAATAGTTTATCTACAGCACTTCGAAGTTTTCCAAGAACTTTATAAACATTATTATATTTGAGACTCACAACAACACTGTGAACATGGACATTATTATTTAGATCTCAAGGCTCCTGGGAGACTTGTTCATGGTCACACATTTAGCATGTTCCAGAGGCAGAATTTGAACTCAAGTATTCCTGACTCCATTTGTAGCACTTGATTCATTATTCTGTGCTATGTGAAGGAGAGTCATAGGAAGAAAGCTGGAAGAATAAATAGAGGCTGGATTTTTTGGAAAGCTCTGCCTGGCAGACTAAGAAGTTTGTACGTTATCTTTGAGGCAATAGAGAGCTACTGAAGGTTTTTGAGCTTGATAGTAATCAGCAGCACCTGTTCATTAGACAGATTATTTTGGCTGTGTGGAGGGGTTAGAGTGGAGCAAGAGGAGTCTTGTCTGATCCAAGTAGGTCCCCAGGGTGACTTAGAAAACCACAAAATAACATGATCTGTTGTATTGTATATTAATTTATTTTACTAAACATTTCCCAATTATGTACATTTTAAACTGGGAAATATTTGATAAGGGTATCAAGGAGTTGTGGTAGCTGTATGAGTAGAGGGAAGGGACAAGATGCAAGAAATGCTTAGGAGATAAAGTGAACAAGAATTAATCACTGTTCGGAAATGACCGGATGAGAGAAAGGTGAGAACTAAGGTTACAAACCTTGGTAACAGGGAGGGGATAGATGATGCATGCTCTCAACACGAACAGGCCATTTTGGTTTATGGAGGAAGGCAATTAGTTTCATTCTGGCAACAGACAGCAATGAAAGCCTAGAGTATAGGAGAGAGATTAGGGATAACTGCATGGATGTGATCATGGGATATTTGATCCAGACCTGAAGGAAACTAAGAGACTATCTGGATCAATCTCTCATTTTAGAGATGAGGAAGATGAGGCTGAGGGGGGCTAACTCAGTCATAACAAGTATTTATGAAACATTTACTATGTGCCAGACACTATACAAAAATAGTCCCTGCCTCCAAAAAACTCACATTCTGGTAAAGGAGACAACATACAAACATTTATGTGCATACAATATAAATGTGTGTACAATCACAATACACACATATACACATAGGTATACATGTATATATATTGTGTATGTATACATATACATGATATATGATATACACACACATATGACAGAATATAATCTCAGAAGGAAGGCACCAGTATTGAGGAGGATCAGGAAAGGCTTTTTCTTCCAGAAGGTGAAACTTTAGCTTTCACTGAAGCCTGGAGGTGGAAATGAGGAAGAAGAGAATTCCAGGAATGAGAGACAGTCAGTGAAAATGCATGGATTTGAGAGATGGAATGTCATGTGCAAGAAATAGCTGTGGGAATCAGGGTCACTGGATCGTAGAGTATGTGTAAGAAAACTGGAAGAGAGAGCCAATTTATGAAGGGCTTTAAAAACCAAAGAAAGATTGTATATTTGATCCTGGAGGTAATTGGGAGTCACTGTAATTTACTGAGTGGAAGGGTAAGGGAGCAAAATGACAGGGTTAGACCTGTTCTTTACGAAGATCACTTTGGTAACTGTATGGAGGATAAACTGGAAAAAGACTTAGGGCAAGGGAGATCAATGTAAGCAAGCTATTATAATAGAACAAGTGTGAGGGGATAAGGATCTGTACCAGGGTAGTGACAATGTCGGAGGAGAGAAGGAGGAATGTATGAAAGATGTCAAGGTAGACACATTAGGACTTGGCAACTGATTGGATATAGGGGTTGGGTGGGTAATGAGAGAGTATGATGTCGAGGATGACACCTAGTTTTAGGTAGGTCAATCATGGTAAGCTTCACAATTAGAGTCTGCAAGAGTAGAAGGTTTAGGAGAAATGAAAATGGGTCCAGTTTGGGAATTTAAGATGTCTACAGGACACCCAGTTAGAAGGCCAATAGCAGGCTCAGATGCATCTCTTTCAGGTCAGGAGAGAAGTAAGAGGTCTTGCCCAAGGTTGCCCAGGTAATAAGTATGAAAAGTGGAATGTGAACCCAGGTCCTGTTACTCTAGAGCCAGATATTTAACTGTCTCTTCACTGGGACCATTATCATCAATTTTTCAGGTACTTACAATTCAAACTTCTTTTCAGTAATCATTTCATTGACACTGTTGCAACAATGTATTCCACAATTGTTACTATTGTAACTATTCTCACAGTTCTGTTCACTTTGCTCTGCATCAGTTCAAATAATTTTCCCATATTTCTCTAAATTTATCATATTCATCCTTTATTACTGTACAATAGCTTATTACATATGTACATATAACATACATGTACATGTATCATAAGTTTTAAAAAAATTATTTACTCATTGATGGTTCCATGGTCTGTAGTCAGTAATAAATACATTACAAGCAAAGGAGCAGGCTATGGGAGCAGATAGGAATTCAAAGGGAAAATTCCTAGGCTTCAGTGTAGATAGAATTTCAAAGGGGAAGTCCCTGGCTTGTAGAGCAGTTTGGATTACAAATCAGTGGAAGCTGGAGGATGCTGACTGACCCCTGCCATGTAGGCAGCTAAAATATACAGGTTTCTTTGTTTGATTCAAAACTTTGTCCTGGTGACTCAGGCAATTCTTCCTCACTTTCTCAGAAGTTCAGAATTAAAGAGGAGGAAATAGCAGCTTGAATAACATTAAAATTGTCCAGTGCTTTCAAGGATCCCAAGCTATACCCCAGTGTAAAACCCAATATTTTAACACAAATTTTTCTTAATGGTATGAGAACAACTGTTGTTTTCCAAATGTTTTCCACCTGAGCCCCACGTAGGAATGGTCATATCCTTGATCTCATCATAACCCACAGATGATCCACCTTCATGAATGACTCAGATCTCTAGAATTTCTTCATATGACCAAACTCTCCTATATTTTCCTTCAATTTATTGATTTACTTTTAGTTTTCAATATTCACTTCCAAAAGTTTTAAATTTTCTCCTGCTCCCTCCCTAAGACAGCATGCCACCTGATATGGGCTCTATATATACATTTCTATTAAACACATAAAATCTATTCTTTATCTTCATTATAATTTCTAGTCTTTCCAACCATTCCTACTTTTCCTTTACTTCACCCCTTCTCTAGCAAAACTTTCTCCCTTTGAAATCAAGGGTCATCATATGATGACCCATCTGTTCTCTTGTCTTTAACTCCATTTTTGATGAAGTAGGGCCTTCTCTTCATTAAAACCAACCCCTTTACATGTACATTTGAATTCCCACCTCCTGTTCTCCTCTTGCACTCTCTCTCTCTCTCTCTCTCTCTCTCTCTCTCTCTCTCTCTCTCCCTCTCTCTCTCTCTCTACTTCCTTTCTTCCCTCCCTCCTCTCAATATTTACCGATGGCCTACCCTTGTATCCTAGTAACATGCCCAATTCCCCTATCCTTTAAAAAGATGAAATTAAATAAAAACTTTAATGATACTCTACCATCCCCTCAAGCTTTTGTCCTATAGCTCTTCTCCCTTTCTCAGCAAAACAGTTAGAAAAATCCTAGAAAAATCTTTGCCTTCACTTCTCCTTACTCTCATCTCAACACTCAGCAATCTGGCATCTAACCTCAGTTCTCAACTCAGACTCTTCTCTCTTCGCTACCCAAAACCTTTTGGGTAATTCATCCTTTTTGACCATGATCTCTTCCTGGATACTCTCACTTTCATGGGGTCACTAAGGGCAGAACATGACTGAACAACTGAACACCACCACCAACAATGGTAAATATGGCTGCATTCAATATCCCCTATTAGACTGATAGAATCATATGGCTCATACTTTAAAACCAGCTTCCTTTTCTTCCATCATTAACTCCCTGGCAGTTGTTCATGGGCTCACTGAAATGAAGGAAAGATCTCTTTGCTGTGATAGGTAGATTTGTACTCTCTCATAAATTCATATTCTGGCACTCCTATCTTGGGCATCTGCCCATGCTAGATCAATATGAATTCAAAATTAATAATGTCATTGGAGTTCAAAACGATTTGTGCTATGAATATGTATTATCATGAATACTTGTTGAAACTAAGTCTCACATGGAGTGTATTGTTTATTACAGCCACCACTATATCCTAAAATATTATTTTTCTTAGAGGTGAAGAAATACTTCTGTTTGCATGTTACAATGTTCCCAAATTTGTAGAATGTTATGCATCTGAATCTCATTTGAGTCTAGACATACTACAGCTATAGAAATATTAACAACTAATTCTAAGTCACTCGCTGAAAATATTGTGAAAAAAGTTTCACAAACTCAATCCAGTTTCAATGATGAACCTAATTGCTATGCCCAGGTGATTTCCTCTCTGAAAGTTAGAACAGCAGAAACATTCAACTGGTGTACAGCTGCACAGATGCCAGACTGAATCAGAAAATCTAGGTTTTAATCCCAAGTTTACAACCTACGTGACACCAGAGGAAAAATCACTTCCAGGAATTAAAGGAAAACTCGAGGCCTCAATTTCCTTGCCTCTGCAAAAGTAGTTGGAATATACGATCTTAAATTTCCTTTCTACTTCTATAGAATATGAAAGTGTTTTTCTTTAGCTCTTTAGTAAAGTTTATTCTTTATTGGTACAGATAATTCCCCCTCCTTTTGCCATATCCAATTTCAATAGTTTTCTTAATGCCACCAATTAATTTAGATGCTTACGTTCTAGGCCACGGGTGGGGAACCTTCGACCTAGAGATGGCATGTGCCCCAGGGCTGAACTTGAGGACCTAGAGGGCCACCTCTGGTCTAGGTCTTCTACCACAGAACAAAAAAATTAGGAAACCACTGAATCTGTGGCCTTTGTGTGCAACCAAATATTAGGAGTTGTATCCACTATGGGGTCAGTTGCTCTTTTACTAGAATCTAGAATGTCCATGGGCATCTTTCATCAATTTCCAAGGTCAAAAGGGAGTACACAGAACCCACACCGACTCCTAAACCCCTCCATTCTCTGTTGAAGGGGTGAAAACAATGGCTGAAAAGATATAATATTTCTCCTGAGTCTTCACTTCAGTACACTACAGGCCATATAATCATCTTTACTTGAGTTCTAGTCCTTGGGTAAGAGGATAGGCAATGCTCTTACCTTAACAAGTGAGTATAGCTAAAACCATGTTGGTTTTGGAGATGGAGGACTTGGGAACTGGTCTAAATGGACTTTCGAATCCCCTTCTAGCTGTGAATTTGTGATCCTGGCTCCTTTTTACAATCTGTCAGAATCTAATCTTTAAAAAAAAATACTAGATCAGAAATTAGAAATACCTAAGCTTGATTTCAGTTCAGTCATTAATTTATGTAGTAGTAAGCAAATCAGTTAACCTTTCCAGGCCTCTTTTTTTCCAACTGCTTCTAGGAAATCAAATATCAGTCTCTCTTCAAAGGTGCTGGGATAAAAAGCAGTATTAAATATAGTGTATTGAAAAATTACATAATTGATCATCTGTACTCTGCTTCTGATGCTACCATTAACAATCTGGTAGGTCATTTAATCTCTCTGGGCTTCCATTTCCTCATCTATGAAATGAGAAGGGGTTGGATCCCTCTTGGGGATTTTTACAAGTAATACAGCATATATATCTAGGGTAAAATTTGACTAAATTTATTAGTAATTCACCTTGAGTTCTCCCATCAGCTTCTAGGGTCAAAAGGGAAAACACCGAATCCCCAAAGCATTCTGTAGGCATTCTCATTTGATCTGTTACAATAACAGAATGAGGTTATTGTGATGGTGAGTCTTTCCAGTTGTGTCTGACTCTTCATGACCCCATTTTGGTGGGGAAGGTTTTGGTTTATTGTTGTTGTGGTTTTTTTTTGGCAAAGATACTGGAATGATTTGCCATTTCCTTCTCCAGTTCATTTTACAGATAAGGAACTGAAGCAAACAAGTGTTAAGTGACTTGCTGAGGATCACACAGATAGTGTCTGTGGATACATCTGAACTCAGATCTCTCCAACTCAAGGCCCAGTCCTCTGTTCACTGAACCACCTAGCTGCTTTAACAGAATAAGGTAGGTAACGCAATTGTTACTATGCCCACCTTATAGACATGGAAACTGAGGCTCAGAAAGGTAAACGGCCTTGTCCAATGTAACACTGCTAGTAAGTGATGGAACAAGGCATCCTCTCAGCATTGACTCCATTTCATGAGTAAAATGTAAAGTTGGAATCATTTTCCTAATAAGTACTATTTCATTGGATCACAGAAATTAAAAATGAAAAAGACTTTAGGAATCATCTAATTTGAGAGTTCTTAACCTTTTCTTCTGTGTTATGGTCCCCTTGGGTTGTCTGATAAAAATTTTTTTAAATTTATAATTGTAGGAAATGCTAAATTTCAGTTGGAAAAAAAGATGTAATTGTTTTCCCCTTCTAAGTTGCTGAAATCTATCCACAAAATCCTTTTTCAAGAACATCTGATATAGTCCAACACTTTCATCTTACAGAAGAAATCACAGAAGCCCAGAAAAGTATTGGCCAAAGTTATATAGGTAGTTAATGGCAGAGTTAGAATTTGACCCCTGCTCCTCTGATTTTATGTCCAGTGTTCATTTCAGAATGCCACGTTGAGTTTAACCACACTCTTGTTTTCTCCTGAGTATAGCCAATAGCACAGCCATTCTGTATAAGATGACTAATTAAATTAAATCTATGAATGCAGCTTGTGGCCATGGAAAGGAGGAGTAAAACTAACTTGCCACCAAATCATCTGACCTCATAACCCAGGTGGGTAAGTTCAAAAAGGGTTCAGATACATTTATAGAAAACAGATCCAAATGTTTTATTAATGATAGCTAGGAATATATGGGAAGTAAATTACTATTTGAACCTGACTTCATGGAGAAGAAATCAAATCTTTTCCCCCTCAAAGAATTCCTTGCTCCTACTTTCTGTAAGGACATAATATCAGAATAAAAAGACAAGAGGTCCAATCTAACACGGTATATTTTCTCTTCGTATGACTTTTGCTTAATCAGCATTGTATCCTAAACAACTGAATACCCAGAATTAGATAAAAATTGGATATCCAACATCTGACTGGCTGATATGAGAATTGGGTAGCATTTTAGAAGAAATACAGCATAAATATCTAAGGTAATATTTGACAACATTTAGCTGATAAGTACAAAAGGGAATTCAACCACCCCCTCCCTTGAAGTTGGTCTAAGCGACTCTATGTTCTGGCTCTAGATATGAGGGTCAGAAGAAAAATAGGCAACCCATTTGGGAACAAAAGTTTATTGATATAATCAGTAGAAAAAAAGGTTACTTCGAAAAATTAAATGAAGTAGCGTGTGACTAATTAATTAGCCTAAATTACCTTATTGTAAACAATAACCAAAAAAAGTCTGATTGCATAAATTCACAAACAAAAACCTTTGACTGGAAGGAGCAGAAATGTACCCTGCATTTTCAGTCTCATATGAGTCATTAATTCCAGTGGTGAAAAAGTGAGCACAGGTCTTATTTTTAAGGACATTAATAAATGGGTAATTTAAAGGTGTTTCTGTTGAAAAGCTGTAAATAAATTGGGAACTTTCTCTTTTTCTTAAGCAAATGATTTATCCTTATCTATCTACCCAGGGTGTTCAAAATGTCTAAAGCAGCTATTTGGAAAAATGAGTTGTTTCCTTGTGATCAATGTGTCATTTTCTACAACTGACAGCATCCTATAGATCTATCCTGCTTTTTATTTGTTCTTTCTATATATGTTCTATTGAATGGTCCTTGACAGTTTTCTGGAAATTTTACCACCAAGGTAGAGCAGCTGACCTGGGCTGCCCCGCTATGTACCCAACAGGAAACTGATTTTAAGTTCAATAATTTGACTTTCTTAATAGGCTTTGAGAAGGGGGAAGCGGGGCAGGGGAAACCTTTTCTGATTGAAAAAAAGTCCACCAGCTATGCTGAGAGCTCTGTAGCAACTGTAACTAGTGAGAAGAACTCAAATGAAATGTCAGAAAAACTGGTGAAAAGACTTCTTTTGCACAATGGTGGATAAGGGGAATGGACTGATAGAGGCTCTAAATCAAAGAGCTGAGCATTGTCCTACCTCCTGCATAGCTCATTTGGGTGGCAGACATGAGTTGAGATGAGGGACCATCTCATTTAACATTCCTGTAGCTCCCTGCCTCTTTCTGGCAGACTGGATGTGTTTTTTCAGCTCTGAAGGGCTTGGTGCTTTGTTATAATGCAGCAAACCCTAGATGGACCCTTGATCTGACTCTAGATTCTCAACATCCTCCTATTCTCCCACCCCTTGTTGGCATTCTACCATTCCTGTGGCAATGGTGGGGAGAGCAGAAAAGGAGGAAGCTGAATCAGTTAAAAAGGAAAAAAAACTTTTTACCATGTTATTTCTTTCAGTTCTCCCATATGATAACTAATTATCTATCACTAGATTTCCCATGAAGGTGTAGGAGAGGTGCTGTATCCTCTTTCCTGTTCTGAAAGCACTGCACCATACTGTCCATGGGATTTTCTTGGCAAAGAAAAACCACAGGAGTGACTTGCCATTTCCTTCTCTAGTGGATGAAGACAAACAGAGGTTAAATGACTTGTTCAGGATCACTTAGCTATTAAGTGTCTGAGGCTGAATATGAATTTAGGTTGTGACTCCATGCCAGCTGCCTCCTAGGCAGCTGTAATTATAAGGCAGCTAAAACAGGGGCTTGGCTAAGCAAGCTGAGCCTGGGCTTTGACGCTCCTAGTTGACTTTTTCATTTTGCATTTTCTTCCCTGATGTCAGGTGACCAAATCACAAGATGAATGTGTCTAGCCTTAAGGACAACATGGTGGACTTCAGAAGTCAGGAGATTCTGGGGTCCTTAGTCAAAGACCAGGTTCACCAAAGAAGATGCCTTGTCTACATCTACTGTAGTATTTCTGAGAGACGATCCCTGGCCAGAGGATAAACTCAAATCCTAGCTTGGTTTGCTAAGAGCCATTCATTGTTTATTGTTATTTTGCTGTTTTTCAGTTGTGTCCAACTCTTCATGACCTTTTGGGGGGTTTTCTTGGCAAAGATACTGGACTGGTTTGCCATTTCCTTCTCCAACTCATTTTACAGATGAGGAGACTGAGGCAGACAGGGGTTAATGACTTGCCCAGAATCACACAACTATTAAATATCTGAGGCCAGATTAGAATTTATCAAACTGAGTTTTCCTGACTCCAGGCCTGACGTTCTATCCACCAAAAGCCATTTACTTGATGAGACCTGTTTAGACAGTACAGAGCCAAGGTGAAATATCAAATGCCTATTTGGTGGTCCTAAAAATGCTTTGTTTTTTTGATTTTAAATATCTCCCTCCAAAACGAATATAATAGTAGTTATAAGTTATTGTTATTACTTCTTTAAGTACCTTTTTCCTGTCAATGAAAACTTGCCTTTTGTGTTTAGCATTTCTTTTATGTAGAGGAAATAAATCACAGTATGTGATCCATACTATAAATTGGGGAAACTCTAAACATAAACTAAATCCAAGCTTTAACTAATTTTCCCTGGAAATCCAGGATGGAGATGTAAAAAGTCAAAGAATATAGGAAAAAGAGGAGAGTTTTGTAGATTAGTCAGATTCCCCCATGTTTGAACCCTGTCCACATGTGTGGAAACAGAAACTGAGAGGCACCACTTACTGGGGAATCGGGGGTAGGAGAGAGGAAGACAGAGAGAGCATGAGAGCACGCACAATATCCCAGATCCCTGGGCGGTGGTATTTATTATAAGGTGTGGAGGTAAATTCTATTCCATAGGTCACTGCCACTGTTTTCTCAGTGTACTTTCTTATAGTTTCTGAATTCCACTACCCTAAATATAAGTAAAAGTCTAAGAAAACAACTCAGACTTACACACCTAAACAATCACATTTTCATCAATTCAATTCAACTCCACCATATAGGAGTACCCTACACACAAGGCATTGTGGAGAAGCAATGCTAAAATATATACAATTCTTACCTTGAGGGAGCTAAAAGTATACTCTGACCTGCACACAAATAAGGATGAATACAAAATAGAGTGTGATAGGGACAGAGGAGAGATACAGATAAAGTCCTCTAAGAAAATCTGAAGAGGGAAAGAGTACTTTCAGCTTGTGGGGAGGACAGAAAAGGGATCGACAGATAATTCATGGGAGGAGGGTCACCTAAGCTGAGCCTTAAGGGAAGAAAGGGGGAAGTACAATTGAGACATGGTAGGGCAGGAGGAGAGGCAGCCTGGGAACATAGAGGGAGCAATGGAGACAGCAGGACAAGATAGAACACAGTTTGACCAGAAGACAGAGTATTACATAAAGAAAATCAAGGTGAAATTAATCTAGAAAAACAGGTTGGAACCACACTGTAGAATATTTTAGAAGACAACATAAAGTACACAAGGAATACAACAACATAAGAGGAAAGAATGACTATTACTTATTTGTCATTCAGTGGTTTTCAGTCATGTCAATTCTTCGTAAACCCATTTAGGGTTTGCTTGGCAAAGGTACTGGAGTGGTTTGCCATTTTCTTCTCCAAGTCCTTTTACAAATGAGAGTAAAGCAAACAGGATTAAATGACTTGCCCAGGGTCACACAGCTGGTAAATGTCTAAGGCCACATTGGAACTCAGGAAGAGGACACCAGGCCCAGAACTCTATCCAATGTGCCACCTATTTGTCCCATTACACATATAGGAAAAAAAATCAAAAGTTAGTATTGTAAAATTAAAAAGAATAAGCATAGTTCAAGAGAAGAAATACGAGAAGATGCTCTACCCCACCCTTTTGCGGAGGTGGGAGGTCTACAAGTGTCATATATAGCAAAAATTTTCAGACTTTTTCAATGTATTGATCAGTTATGCTGATTTTCTTTTTTTTTTGTCTTTAAAAAATACTGCATTGAAACAGAACCCAGGGAACACTGGACACGGTAATTACAATATTGTTTTAAGAAAAACTTAGTGACTGAATCATGTTGACTATTATAAATACCCCAATGAACCACAAAGGACATATGAAAAAAGATGCTGTTGCATCCAGATAAAAAGTATATACAGAACCCTAAAAGATAGCAATAAAAACTTTTTAAAAAAGTAACCAAAGGATATGAGTTTTAATATATATACATATTTATATGTATATATATGGAGAGGGAGAGAAATATCATGTTTAAACATTTGTATTTTATACTACAAGCAAGAGGAAGACAATAAAAATATTGGAGTAAAGTAGTTACAGCAAACCTATACAATGGGAAGATTACTTCTGCAACTAGATGAAGGATAACCTGGAAAGAAGAAGTGGAGACACAAATACCAATTAAGGGGCCATTCTAAAAACATTAAGCTCAAGAGTTTGAACTGGGGGGGGACAATGTGACAATGGAGAAAAAAGGACAGGAAGGCAAGGTGTTGATTAATGGGACTTGGCAATGTACATGCTGAGGGTAAGAGAGAAGGAAGAATCAAAGATAATTCTAAGACTTTAAGGTGGAGTGACAGGGGAAAGGAAGAGAGAAGTTGGCATATGGGACAAGTTTAGGGAAAAAGATGATATTTCTGCTTTGAAGACATTGAGTTAGAGTGCTCTAATAGCTAGTTATTTATACAGCTCATTGAGGTTTGCAAAGAGCTTTATAAATATTAACTCATTTTCCCCTTATAACAACCCTGGGTTAGTATCTTACCTATATAGATGAGAAAGCAGTGAAGTGCCCTGGCCAGGAGTTGGGGATACCTAACTTAAATCTGGCTTCACTTACTAGCTAGCTGTATGAATTTCCATTGCTTAACCCCGTTTGCCTCACTTTCCTCATCTGTAAAATGGGCTGGAGAAGGAAATGGCAAACCTCTGTAGTGTCTTTACCAAGAAAACCCCAAATTGGTGTCACAAAGAGTGAGATATGACTGAACAACCACAAAAAGATGAGGAAACTGAAGTTGATGGAGATTAAGTGACTTACCAGGGTCACACAATTAGCCAGAATGGATTTTAGCTCAAACTTTCTGAGTGTCCAGCACTTACCCACTGAGCCATGTAAAATAGAAATATAGTTAGAAATGAAAGACTGGAGCTGCATATATACATGCACATACATATACATGTACATGTGCATGCAAATATGCATATATGGTATTTGTGTGCTTGTACATGTAAGCATATGTACATGCTAGAAGATATTTCTATTTCGTAATAGCCATCAGCTATGACATATTTATAAGCAACTTCTTACTGGATATGGTAAAGAAAGGGTTAAAGTAAGGTGAGTATAACAATAGCATTCCATTAAGAGTAGTAATCTCAAAGGCAAGATGATAGGTATTCAGCTCTTAAGGGAACAGGGATGAAGCTATACGTGACTGCAACTCTAAAAATATGCTTTCTATTTTACAGAGAGCCAGAAATAAATTTGTCTTTTTGGTGACTGTTTCCTTTGGTTTCCATAAGCCCTGGTAATTCAAAAATGAAAAACCTGGCCCATTTGGAAAACTCTCCAATTCTACTTTTGCTTCTGAATACTTGGTCAAAAGAAAAAAAAATGTTACAGATCAAGCCTTAGTTCTAATCTATGGTTTTGGGGAAAGGTGCTTGCTTAGTAAAAGTACAGACTTTGGAAATAATTTGCTTTTAGAAATGTGGGGAAGTACACTTTGAAACTACCTTCAGAGATTTTACTAAGTTCCTGAATGTAGACTGGAGTAAGAATAAACAACAGTCAGGGTTTTGCCAGCATGAAATCAAACCATGACTTGTTATAAGAACAAAGGTCAAAATCAATGCCAAATCAGAAAAAAAAAGGGAGGGAAATGTTAAAATATCTCAGCTACTTAAGGTATCACTGAAAAAATGGGAAATGGACCATAGTAAAGAGAAGTTTAACTGACATAAAGAGGTCACCACAGCAGGGAGGCCAAAAGAGCCCAGAAATTTACCTTACTCATTGGACATTTGATCTCTTTACACATTAGTCAAGGGCAACACTGCCAATTGCATGCTATATTTGACTCCTAAAATTCTTCTTTTTCTTTCCATTTAACTTAGAAATTTTTTCAATGAATGGTATATACCTGTTTGTCTCCATTTTCTCTCCATCTACGCACACTTAACTTTCTGAAATTTGTTTTCCATTTTTCTTTTTCTCAGATGTCACTGTTGACCTCTTAATTGACAAATCTAATGACTTTTTCTCTCTCTTCATTCGCTATTATATATGATACTGCTGACCACTTCTCATTCTCTCCTTTAAGCTTTTTCCTCCTTAGACTGCCTAAACATTTAACTATTCTAGACTTTCTCTTTCCTCTTCTCCAGTCTTTCTTTGTTTCCAACAATGGCTCTTCATTCTCTTTCTGCCTCCTACCCATAAGAATTTCCACATGTTAAGACTTTGGTCCTCTGCTCATCCATTTCTATGCTCCCTCCCTCAAAGAGTTTATCATAACTTTCACTATCATCTCTATGTAAAGACTCAAATTTTCATCTCACATCTTAAAACTCTAGTCCCTAATCTGTAAGCAGGTAAGTGACACAATGGATAGTAGAATCTTGGGTCTAGAGTCACAAGGTCTGAGTTCAAATAAGGGTTCTGATACTTACTAGCTTTATGACCCTGGACAAGTCACTTAACTACTGCCTCAGTTTCCACAACTATAAAATGGGCGTAGTAATAAAAGCACCTACTTCATAGGTTTGTTATGATCAAAAAAGATAATACATGAAAAGCCCGTAGCACAGTGCCTGCTACATCCCTTTCTCCCAATTCCAACTGCCTAACAAAAACTTCTACTTTCTTTTGATAGAGCTTTCCCTGTTTCTTACCAAGCAGTGCTGACTTAAAAGCTACTTAGGAATCAAGTTTGTGGTCTTCAAGGACTTCTGATGAATCTGTTGCTCCCTTTTTCTTTTTCTTTTTTTTTTGCTCCCTCTTTCATGTCCGGTGAAAATCATCATTTTCTCCTTGAAAGCAACTTTTCAATTTCTTTGCCTCTACCATTGACCCCATCATTCTCCTAATCCCCTAAATCAGATGTGCACAACTTGTAAACTTCTTCGATCAGCAGATGGGTTAAACTAGAGACAGACTGACAATGGTTAGTTGCAGCAAACAGGAGAGTGTTCAGTGAAAACCCTATATTTTTAGCAAGTCACCTGAAATCCTTTGGGTATGTTGTGCAGGCCTTCCCTAATTTTTACCCCTTAGTGTCTTCTTTTATTCCTCATTCTATTTCATTTCCTCTTATCTAATTAGTTCTCTAGATTATTTTTCTGAAACATTTCTTGTACCATCATTCATCTCTAATACCACTGCTGCCTTTCTAATATAGTCCCTTTCCATCTCACTTTTAGGTAGGATTTTTGTCTGCTCTTGTGTCTCACATCCTACTTATGTTTTATTAAGAAAGGTGGTTTCTTATGGTGGAAAAAAGCATTGACCTGAGAATTGGGAGATATGAATTCTACTGATAACTTGCTATATACTTTTGTGGTTATTCAGTCTTTTTCAGTCATATCCAACACTTCATGACCCCATTTGGAATTTTCTTGGCAAAGATACTGGACTGGTTTGTCATTCCCTTATCCAGCTTATTTTACAGATGAGGAACGGAGGCAAACAGGATTAAGTGACTTGCCCAAGGTCACCCAGCTAGTAAGTGTCTGAGGTCAGATTTGAACTGAGGAAGATGAATCAGTGCCCAGGCTGGGCACTCTATTCTTAACTTTCCTAATCTGCATTACCTACTTTGAACAAATCAGTTAATCTCTCTTGGTCTTAGTTTCCACACTGGTAAAATGGAAGAGTTAAATCAGATAATCACTAACAACTGGATGGCCTAGGCACTGACTTTGAATGGATCCTCTTAAAGTTTTTCTATATCTTGATACTTTGACAATGCCTTTGTTGTTTCTTTAACGAGCAGGATCTATCTCTTTGTGACATTTAATCTACAGCACCTATTAGAAACCATATGTTTAAGAAGAATGATTATATTCCTACTTAAAAGGCAATAAACAAAAATGGGTCTTGTTTGAATAACATGAATGGACCTCATCTTAGTGTTCTGGAGTGATTTTTTAAAATAGCTTAAACACATGACCAAATGGTACTCTTCTGGTCTCCAAATATCCCTGAACAAGGCAGCTGGCAGGACATTCTGAATGGGATGCATTACTGCAGTAGTAGTAAACAGCCACAGAATGGTTTGTGTGGAGAACTCAGACAGAGACTCTCCAGTAGACAACAAACATTTTCCAGCAAAGAAATTTAAAACAAGACTGAATGCCTTTTGCTCCTTGGCTAACTTTTCTAATGGTAATAAACAAACAAGATAAATAAACAATGCTGAAGTTAGCTTTGGATGCTTGGGAAATAAAGTCACAGGAAGGAAGTCTGAGGTTAAAGGGATGGAAAGGCAATAAACAGTTAGGAAAAGCGATTTTACATGAAACAGTAGAGCATTAGCGACAAAAAATAGTTTTGCTAACTATGAATATGAGTTTTTCATTAAATCCCAAGCTATGTGGCCAAAAGATTGGTGAAATAGTAGCCTAGAGTCAGTGACGAGCTCTTCAAGTGATGTGTCTTATTTTGCCAACCTTTGAGGACAACAGCAGTCTGCATTCTTTTTGTTTATTTTACAGCCCCTGGAGTCAAAGACTTTGATATACTAGATGTACTAAACTTTGATATACTAGATGTACTAGACTTTGATATACTAGATATACTAGACTTTGATAT
>CM053769.1:423539703-423567322 GCA_028658325.1 Potorous gilbertii
ATATCAAAGTCTAGTATATCTAGTATATCAAAGTCTAGTACATCTAGTATATCAAAGTTTAGTACATCTAGTATATCAAAGTCTTTGACTCCAGGGGCTGTAAAATAAACAAAAAGAATGCAGACTGCTGTTGTCCTCAAAGGTTGGCAAAATAAGACACATCACTTGAAGAGCTCATCACTGACTCTAGGCTACTATTTCACCAATCTTTTGGCCACATAGCTTTTAAGCACTCAGACCACATGGATATTTGAACATTCCCAGACCTGCTGAAGATGGAGGCTGGATTCATAATTAGACACAATGGGAGAGAGACCAGATTAAAACTGTTGCCAGTGGGTAACTATTGCCCCAGAAACCTAAAATCTATGGAAAAAACTCTAAAATCTATGAACAAGTTCAAAAAGTGCTACCTTCCATAAAAGCAATTTGCTTACTATGGATGGAATTTGTTGCCTTTCCAGAAGTAATGCATCTTATATTGTGACTTGGCGAGAACTGACTGATAAGATTAAGATTTTTCCCTACATGTCATTAGAAAGAATTTTTCCTATATATATCATCATGGTCAACCTATGTAATTAATAAAAAACAACTATGTAGACTTATAAAATTGTAATAGGATATGAAAGTACTCAAATGATAAAATGTTAATGATAAAGGCAAACCAGAGGGTAGAGGTCAATATGGAATCTAGAATAAATAGATTTGGAGAATAGGAGTTGAAGAAATGTTGTCTATCCAAGTCTCAGTAATCCTCCAAGACTCAATGTGTTTTCCTCCTCTTCACAAAGTCTACTTTATTTAGCATTGTCCAGGGAAGAAAGGTACTGTATGAAGATTCAGGTGACAAAAAAGGGTGTACTCTCACCTCTATAGCCCAAATGGGATCTACTCTAGACCAGATTAAATGTAACTGTAACATAACAAACTCTGCTCTGCTTCCACACTCACCAAGATGCTTCTGATTATCCCAACACTGGAAATGAATATGCCTACAAAATAGATAGTGTTTCGATGACCAGAGAGAAGGCAAGGTGAGAATAGTGACTCCAAGGTAATATTAAGTCAGAAGCAACAATGTGAAGCTCTGATTGGTTCAATAACTAGTTACATGATCTTAGATAAGTCACTTCATCTCTCTGATCTCTCAGTTCCATCCCAGTTCTAATTAATGTCCACCTATTGATAAATCAATATACACCATTACAAATTAATTAATTGGCATGTTAATAAAATATTAATATTTAGTACTTACATAGCGCTTTAAGGTTTGCAAAGCACATATGTAATCTCATTTGGTCCTCACAACAGCCCTATAAAGTAAGTGCCATTATTAAACCCTATTTTACAGACGACAAAACTGAGGTTGAGAAAGGTTAAATGATTTGCCCAGGGTCATGCAGTTAATAAGTATCTGCGGCAGAATTTAAACTCAGGTCTTCCTAACTTATAAATCAGTTTTTCATTACTTCTGGTGGCCCAGAACCTTTTTGCATTTACATGGACTAGACTCAGTCTTGGTGTCTTATAGAAAATCTCTTTGGCTCATTCCTAGACCCAAGTTTTCCTCTGGGAACACCAGAATTTAACTCATAGTTACGTCTCAACAATAAGAGGAAAAAAGTTATCAACTCCCATGAAAGCACTCAGAGTAACATCACTAGATGCAAGGGAAATTTTATGTTACCCAACCAAAAAGACTCATTCCAAGCCTACACATTCAAATGGTAACTCTTCCTATTCCAGTGAGCTTCATTCCCTGGTATAAATGGTTCCCTAATGAACGGTTCCCTTGAACAAATGATTTCCTGGAGTATGATACTTTGGAAGGAACCAGTGGCTGTGCAGGCTCATTTCCAAGGAATCAGACTTCTGGTTCTCTTTTTCTCAGTTCTCCAGCCTCGTTTTTTAGGGCTAAGACCAAGGTTATATAGCCAAGAATATAAAATAGTCATGAATCAATTGATCATTTTAAATGAAATGGCAAGGAGGAAGTCCAGGACATGGTGAAGAATTTATACTTTGACTATTGGAAAGGGATCATGAAATTCCTTGTTAGTAGGACAAAATGGACCCAGGAGGAAGTCTGAGCATGCCCACTAGATAAGTCTAGTGAGTATGACTCATTCCATCAGAATACGATCACATTTTGGTGAACTGAAAAAAAAAATCAACGTTCTCCTTCTGCAAAGCTGAGGACCAGACAGACCCCAGACCATGATGAATGAATCAAGGTATAGCAGTATATGAGGTTCATCCTGAAAAGATTTTCTTTAGTACAGTGGCTACCAGAAAAAGCAGCTAAAACATCTTTAGGAGAGACATCTGCATGGCTGTACTTTTCCTACAGGAAAAAGGTTACTCCTTGTTGTCTTTCTCTGTATCTGTAACATTTAGCACAGTGTCTGGCAAATAGTAAGCCCTTAATAAACGCTTTTTGACTAACTAATCTTAACCACCCAGTGGCCTCCAGAAGTTTGCTCAGGAGTAGGGATCACAATGGTTTTTGTACGGCTTCATATAGCAACTAAGTGATGCTGGGAGAGTGCTGGGTTTGGAGTTAGAAAGACTGTTCGGAAAAGTCCCTTAATCTTTCTCAGTCTCACTTTTCTCCTCAGTGAAGTGCGGATGATCGTAGCACCTACTTCATAGGCTTTGTTTGGAGTATCAACTGAGATAACACATTCAAATGCAAACTTAAAAATACTACTTAAATGCTAACTATTATTATAGGTGGCCCAACCCTGGTTGAGAAGGCTCTAAAAAAGAAGAGACTATTTTAGGTGGCTGAAATTTACCCTGTGCTCTGGAGAGCTACCATATCAGGGTATTTTTTGACCAGTTGTTTTAATTCTTAATCCAAGATAGCTGCCACAAGTAGGAATTCCCTTTCCTTCCTAGTTAAAACTGACATCCCAGGCAGAGTACAGGATGTATCTTTTTATGTGATTGATTTCCTGATTAGTAGCAAGATTCCAACTAGACAGGAAGGAACTGCTAGCTGGAATGCGTTACAATATATTTCCTAGTGGCTAAAAGGAATGATCAAATCAATGGGGATACCCTAGAATGGAATTCTATACTCAGGAAAATTTCCAGAAAATAAATCAGCTTTTTGGTCTTGCATCAATTTAACAGTTTTGTAGACTCTTGGCAAGAAAGTCATATACTGTAAACTTAATTACTGTAAAAATCCATTCAAACGAAAAATGCCTCTGAGAAGCCTAGATAATGAATGAGATGAACAGAACAGGCAGATGAGCCAGAAACACTCTGTATCCAGGTTTCTTGGGTAAGAATCAATATATTATAGTGGAAAGAACACTGAAATAGGACATAGGAGGCCATAGTTCTGGTCCTAGTTTACCCATTAGTTGATTCAATCTAATATTCATTTAAATACTGTCCACTATTACTAGAGATACAAAGACAAAAATGAAACAGTCCCTCATTTTTTGGGGGGGGTGGGAATGGGAAGGCATAAAACATGGAAATGGGGAAATAAATACAAATTAATTTGAGGAGGGAGAAGGCCATAATAACTAGAGGGGAATAGGAAAGGCTTTATGCGGGACGTTGAGACTTGATGGAAGCATTTGAAGAGGTATAGATGAGGGGAAAGGGTACAAAGAACAGCCTATCTTATCCCGTGGAGATGAGAAACAGAACGCTGAATTTGAAGAACACTTTGGCTGGAATGTAGCATATGCAAAGGGAAATAAATCTTTCATGTTTTTAATCTTTTATTTCATTTATCCAGGAGCTAGCTTTTTTTTTTTGGCGGAGGGGAATGGTTCTTATTTTGAGTGTAGTTAGTTTATTTAACTCTTGGTCTCTCTTATCCCATGGTATTTTTTCATTATATTTGGTGTGTTCTTCTGTTTATCCTTACTTCAAGTCTTAGTTCCTGGATAGAGACATTGTGGCATGGTCAGGCTCAGTCCACCTCTTGCATGCTTGGATAAGATGGTTAGGACCTTGTCCTACTGCTCCTTGAATGGGGCTACAAGTGACCTACCACATTCCTGGAGGGGATGACTTGATCCTAGGTCCCCTCTCTGCTTTCTTCTCTAATGCTGGCTTCAGGTAGAGAGCCAGTTCTGGAGCTGGGCTTGTGTAGCACCCTCTGCTCTAATCCCTTACTCCTGCGTCTGTATTCTAATAGTCTAAGAGGCCAGATAGGTGCTGCCCTCAGCCCTCTCTTCCATCTCCTTCTCCTTTCACAGTCACCAATCAGAAATTGGTCCTTCTCTGTGGCCCTGACAGTCCTCGACAACATATCAAAGATTGGAGTCCTTTTGGTTCAGTTTACCTGGACCTCTACCTTGTCTCTTTCTCCTAGGGCAGTCACTAAATGGAAGCTGGCTTTATCCCTTGGTGTGACTCTACCAGACTCTACTGAATGGTAGATAGTGTTCAAGCTTCAGGTCCTTTGAAGAACCTTGTAGCATCAGGATACCTCTACCTGATTCCTCCTTGAGAAGTCATCTACTAGCTTTGTCTTAATTTAATCCCTTACCCCAAGGTTTCTCATGGCTTCCTTAAAATATGCCAATGACCCCATAGGGTGAAACCTGCCACTGGCTTTTTCACTTTATTGCACTCTCCCAGTCCAATAAAGACACCTTTCCTGCTCACCCCTCAAGCTGTCCTAGTCTGGTAATCTGGTTCATTCCTCTAAAACTGACTCTGAGCCATTATTGCAAGGTTGTTTTCAAGGGAATCTGGAAAAGCCTAGACAAGTGAGTGCCTCACCTTACCGTCTTGGCTCCAGTAGTCCCTATGCCCATGTTTTCAAGAAACATTCCCTTGATAGCTCAAATTTTCTTGAAAAGGTCTTTTGTCTTTCCCACTTAGTTGTTCTATTTCGTTGCAATGCTCATTCAAGAAAATCTCATCTCTCCTTGCCGTTTTCACAAATTATATATTCATTTGGGGAAATCTCCCCTTTTCTCTTCCCTTTCCTTCTTTCCTTAGTTATTTGTAAGGCTGGGCATCTAGATGGTGCAGTGGATAGAGCACCAGTGCAGGAGTGAGGAGGACCTGAGTTCAAATTTCACCTCAGACACTCACTAGCTGTGTGACCTTGGGCAAGTCATTTAACCCCAATTGCCTCATCCTAGGTCATCTCTAGTCATCCTGATGAATATCTGGATTCATATGGCTCTGGAGGAGAAGTGAGGCTAGTGACCTGCACAGCCCTCCCTCCCTCAAAACAAAGACAAGTGCAAGTCTTGTCTTCATTTCTCTGATGGCATGGTCTTCTTCAGCAACAAAGGATGAACACACACACTAGCTTTGTCTCCTGTGGTCACTTCAGTACCCAGGGGCCAAGATCCCACTGTCTTCAGGCCCCATTTATTAGAGATCAAGCTGTAAAGCTGTCTTCAGGTCCCCCAGGACATTTCTAAACATAATACCTAAAGTCTTTGGGCCATCTTTTTTTGCGCTTTGAACTGGATAGAAGAGATTATTGATGTTTCTCTGATTTCACTGAATCATTGACACTCCACCTTGCACTCTTTACATTTTTTTGTTGGGGTATTTCTCAAGAGATTTAAGCTTAACTGATAATTTTCATGTCACTGTTTTGATACTTACTGAAATAAGTCTTGAAAGGTAAACTGGAGTCAGATTATGGAGAGCTGTAAATGCAACGGTGAGGAGTATGCCTTTTATCTCCATTTCAATAGGGAACTACTGAAGATTTTCAAGCACTGGGTTATATGGTCAGGCCTGTGATTTAGGAAGATTATTTTGGCAAGTCTATGAAGGATAGACTGGAGAGGAGAGAGTTTAGAAGCAAGGAGACTAATTAGAAGGTTAGTGCAATAGTTCAGCCAAGAGGTGATAAAATTTCACATTAGAGTAATAGCCACGCAAGGAAAGAACAGGAAGGGGATGGGTATAAGAGATGTGAAGGCAAATCAACATCACTTAGCCACTAAATGAATCCAGAGAATAAAAGAGAGGAGAGATTCCAAGATAACTTCAAGGCTGTAAATGTGTTGGTGCTCTCAAGAGAAATAGGGCAAGTAGAGGAAGAGCTAGCTTGCTGCTAATTTGTTGACTCTCAGATGAAGGAACCACTCGTTTATTATGATTCCTAGTCTTCAGAGTTCTATGATTATGTAGAGTGTTAATCAATCTGCTGCTTACTCTACAAACACCAAGGAAGGAGAGATAGAGACAGCAAAGAGACCAGCTTAGGCATGGGAGACTGGTAAATACTACCCTTGTCTTGTTCCAAGATGGTGAAGATTGATGCATACCTAACAGACCCCCAAAATGCAGATTATGCAGTAGGCTTCAGGTCAGACCTAATGTCTTTCATCCTGATAGTGGAAAGAGTTTTGAGTGGCAAGAAACGAAGGGTCTGTGCATTTGATGGCTCTGTTATTTTCCTCAGATGATTCAGGAGAGCAGAACAGAGAAAGCAACACCTCCATACATGGCAGTAGTGTTAAAGTCTCAAAATCCAGTCCCTGAAAGTGTCTAAGTTTGAAATGAACAACTAATGGGGCAGAAGTCTTGATATCAGCAGCAGTCCCTACCTCCTGGGCATAGGGTGGGTAAGGAGCACTGTGGTATAATTGTTTTCTCTGCCAGCAAAGACAGGCATAGGATAGAATAGGTTCCATCTTTACACTTGACAGCTTATTATCATTTACCTGGTCCTCCCCTATTATGACATTAGGGAATGAGTTGAGATGTTTGCTTGGACAATTCAGGGACTCAGAAAAGAGAAGGTATCACCTCTACACATGTCAGTAGGTTCCAGGATGAAGATCAGAAGAGCTCCAATTTTACCCCCAAACCTCACTTCTCTGTAGGATGTTGCCCAATTAAAATTTGTGGGTTTCAGCTGTCTTAATTTGTAAAACAAGTGGGCTAGATTTTGTAGTCTAAGGTCTCTGAGGTTTCTTTGAGCTCTATGTAAGGGAGAAGAAATGTGATTCATTGCCCCTATGACATCCCCCACCCAAGTCAGTTTATATAATCACAGACTATAGTCACACGTAACAGTAGGTTAAGTTCTCAGAGGGCCAAGATGTACTTCAGATTTTAGGAAGTAATCCTAGGCTACTCCTATTATTGTAGGTCATGAGTCCCCATCCACTGTGTTTCCTATCAACAGTCAGCCAGTAGACCTGTTAGATTTAAGCAAAGACTTTAAGTAAGATGATATAGTAAGAAAAATTGGTATAAAACATTCTCCTCTCCCTTGCCCAGACAAGGGCAAATTACCACAAATACACCTAGACCCCACAGGAAGAATGTGTTCCAAGTTAGCACAAGTGTAATGTGTACATTGTGTACATTCTGTAGGATTCATGTATAGCAAAAGGTAACTTACAACTCTTGATCTTACATTTAAGTAAGTCCTTTTTCTATAGAGTCCTCACTAAGTTTCCCTCATAGGCAGTATCTCTGCTCAAATGGGCTCTCAGAGTCTTCTTCTTTCTTGAGTCCATGGTTGGCGTACTCTTCTTCTTTGAGGGGTCCATAAAGCTGTTTCCTCTCTTATGTCTTTCTGTATCCATGTCTGTTTTGGAGAAATGTTTCTGTTCCCAGATAAATATTTTTTAGTGGTCTAACTGCAGAAGGAGGAGATGGTGGAGAGGAGAAAAAAATCCCTTTTCTTCCTTGCTGACCTCTGATTTAGGTTCATGGATCTCCTGCCACAACTTTTCCCCAACTTGCAAACTAGAACTATACAACGATCGCATTGGAACTTAAACTTCTGAAATTCATTCAGCTATTTCAAGCCATCAGTGATGTGACTAGCTTATTTGCCCTGTTTCCTTCTTGACCCAATCAATGATGTGTCAAAATCACAGGGTAAACATGCATCTTATTTACACAGCAATGTATCATCCTGTGTATTATATTCTAGTCACAGCCATCTCAACATAAAATTCTAATTTCATTCAGTGATTAAGTTGAGCATTTAAGTTGATTAAGTTGAGCAGTGATTAAAGTTTAGTCATTTTCAGTTGTATTTGACCCTTGATGACCCCCTCCATCTGGGGTTTACTTGGCAAGGAGAGTGGAGTTTGCTATTTCCTTCTCTAGCTCATTTTATAGATGAGGAAACTGAGGCAAACAGGGTTAAATGAGTTGCCCAGGGTCACACTGTCAGTAAAATGTTTTGAATGATTTGAACTCAGGGAAAGGCTTTCTGACTCCAGGTCCAGCAACCTACCAACTGTGCTTCAGAGAACTCTGAAACTGGAAAAGCTATTAGAGACCATGTAGTTCAATTTGTTTTATATTTATCCTCATAACTTAAACTGGTAAAGTCTTTCATAATAACTATTGTGACCTTTTAACAAGTCTCTTAATGTCTCAGAATATCAGTCTCTTTATCAGCAAAGTGAGGGGTTGTATTAGATCATCTCCAAAGTCTAAAATCTCCAAGACCTAAAATTCTATTATTTCAGATAGTGACTCTTAGAGAGATGAGAAGGCTTCCTTGGAATGTCAGCCATCAGATTCAGAGGAAGCATGGTCAGAAAAGGCATGAAAAGTCTTGCAGGGAAATATTCACAGCTTGCTAATGGCCAGATACTGGTGAAAGAAAACCTTTTAAGAGTTAGACACTAGTGTAAAATCACTGATGGGTGAATGCAAGAGCTGCCAGTCAAGAGTAGAGGAACAAAGTAAAAAAAAAAAAGAAACAAAACCATTCATTTTTGACATGAAAAAAGAGAAGGATGAGAAATGTAGAAATGAAAAGTAGATAAAAAGAGATGAAGAGAAAAGAAGAGAGAAAGGAAACTAGGATCTCTTCTCCAGGAGAGTATCACAGATAACGACATGCCCAAGGTCACATAGATATTAAGTGGCAAACACATGCTTAGAACAGGTCTCATGATTCTAAGTTTGGCACACTTTCCCCTACACTGCGCAGCTGCCTCTCATACAGAGGTAATTTCTTAACCTTTTCACCATTCATCCACTAGAAAGTCACCAAATCTAAGGTCCTTGTTGTTCAGTCATTTTCAGTTGTATCTGACTCTTTGTGACCTCATTCAGAGTTTTCTTGGCAAAGATAAGAGAGTGATTTGCCATTTCCTTCTCCAGATCATTTGAAAGATAAGGAAACTGAACAAATGGAGTTAAATGACTTGCCCAGGATCATACAGTTAGTAAGTGTCTGAAGTTAGATTTGAACTCAGGTCCTTCTGACTCTAGACTTTGTACTCTTATCCACTACATCACCTAATGTTCCTATGATGCCTCAATTTGAACCAAAATGAAAATGTTAAGATTGACAAGAAAGCATCAAGCTTTGCTATATAACCTATAATTATAGTTTTATAATATATCAAAAACTTTCTACTTTGCGTATGAGTCCAGATGCATTTCCTTCATAAACAGATACTTAAGAAAAATTCAGCAAAAGGTCTGTAACCTTTCAAAAATATACTGGTTTAAGCTATCTAGAAATAGAACATTTTGATTCTAAAACAAAAACTAGGTCAATAAGATAATGGGTCTGATTTAAATGAAAATCACAGTATTTGTAACTAGCTGAAAATGAAATCAATGTTATTGCAGAGAAGGAATATAATTAAATGTATTTTTAAACAGCAGCTCCCCACCCCAGTCACAGAAATCACAGCACACTCTCCCAGTATTCCTTACACCTCATCATTTTGGAATGCGCTGGCAGGCCACAAGTTGGTCTGAAGAATGTGGAGTTTCCGTAGTACTTTAGAAGATCCCAAATAACACTGGTTAGTCACATTCCTTCATTTTGAGATCATTGTTATCCATTTATAAAGCAGAGAAACGGAAAGAAGTTAGGTGTCTGACAACTTAATTTCTTTACCACTTGACTAATTGCTAAAGGACTACAAGTACAGGTATAACATACTGCTCTCTGCTCCTCTGGCATCAGTGCTGGAATAATTTGGACACATTATGCAATGGGACAGCACAACCTAGCAACTAGGGCAAAGAGTGAGAAGACAGGAATTTTTATTTTCTCTCATTTGTATATATGAAGAGTTCGATTGTGTGCCATTCAACAATCTTTACTCACCCTTTAATCTCACTAAGGATACTCTGTGTGTATAAATAATGTGTATGTGTATATAATATATATGTATATATACACATATACATGCATGAATGCACACACACATATATAAAATAATCCCCATAATATTGGGGATGCCATTTATATTTAAGGAAGAACTTCCTGTAAGTATGATAGTACTATATAGTACTAGAATGAAAAGCTGAGACATAATATGGAACCTCATCTCCCAACTGAGAAAGACTCTCCTCTAAGATGGTTTGAGATGGCCTTACAAGGCAAGGCACTGAGTTCTTCTGGGTGTTGTCAGATTTCTCTAAATCAATCAGTCAGCAAGTATTTATTGCATGCCTACTACATGGCAGGTATTGTGTTAAGTTTTGGGCATAAAGAGAGGCAAAATAAAGTCCCTGCCCTCAAAGAACTTAACAGTCTAATAGAAGAGATAACATGCAAATAACTATGTACAAACAAGATATATATATATATATATATATATATATATATATATACATATATATATATATATGTATATGTATTTATGTATATATAGGATAAATTGGAGATAATAAACAGTGGGGAAGGCACAAGTATTAATGGGGATCAGGAAAGGCATCTTGGGACTTTCGCTGACACTTGAAGGGAACCAGGAAAGGCAGGAGACAGGGATGAGGAAGAAAATCCTTTCAGGCATGAGGGATAAAAAGTGAAAATACTAGGAGTCAGGAGAGGGAGAGACTTGTCTGAAGATTGGCAAGGCCAGTGTGGATCACAGAGTACTTAGGGAGAAAGAAAGGGAGAAAGAAGGAGGTGGGAGTGCAATTTCCTTACTATGTTAAAAATAAATAAATATACACTCATATATGTGTGCATGTGAATGTAGATGTACACACATAAATACTTCTTATTTATATCCCTTAGCTCCAACACATCTATTTGCTAGACTCACTGTCTTTGTCCTTGAAAGAATGATGATACCCTGCTGTCAAAGAAATCCTAATTTACAAAACAAATAAATTATGGAGTGATTGTCTACACTAATACCACATAGCATTTATAGAACTTTAAGGTTTTCAAAGTACTCTATAAATATTGTCTAGTTTTATCCTCATAGCACCTGTACGACAGGTGCTATTATTAACTCCATTTACAGGTGAGGAAACTGCGCTGAAAGGATAAGTGACTTGCTACCAGGGTCAAGCTAGGAAGTGTCTAAAGTCACATTTGAACTCTGTTCTTTCTCACTCCAGGTTGACCTCTCTAAATAATGGATCACATCATTAAACCTCATTTGATGAATCATTTCTTTAAGAAGTGACCTACTTTGCCACTTTCAGTGTTTATTTGTAAACTGTGATCTATTTGATATTTATCTTCAAGAAACAAAGATAAGATGTAAGTAGGCAGTTAAAGAAAAGAGATTTAGATACAGTCTTCCCGAAATTATAATAGGTCTATTTTCAGACTCAGGCAATCTGAAAATTTGTTTTGCTTGAGTATTTTAATTTGTTATGGTTAGTGGGATTCTATCTGGGGATGGGAAGGAGAGTTTGTGGATAGTTATAATGATATAGAAAAATTAAAGAAAAAAATGAATGTTAATGGAACATAAAAATATACAAAGAATGAAGGAGACATAGACAAGTGCTAAATTTAGAACTTTAAAAAATCCCCAAAGTAATAGAAGTTCATGACTTCATAATACAATCTGTTTTTTCTATTCATTGTACATTGAAAAGCTCATGTTTAAGTTCGTAACAAAAGAACTTTTAAAACATCTATCCATAGGAAAATAGAATTCTATTTACATATGCCTCTATAAACGTTGTCCCAAAAAGTCTTACTGCAGTTTTAAGTTATTAAAGCTTGTATGCTTTGCATATAAGTTTTTATACATTATATACCCTATGTAATCTCATGCAAGTGACATTTCATTGCATTAGTTCTCTTATCTTCAGCCTTATTTTTCTAGTTCTCATTCTAGTAATTTTGTGATCTTAATGTATAAAATGAGACATTTCTGTTATCCCTAATCAACAGCTTGGTCTGCCTTAAATGGATAAGGCAAATTACACCTGTCACCAATGATCAGACAACAAATGTGTTAAGGAAGCTGCTCATTTAGAAGAAAACTGCAGTGAGTCTTTTTATAAAGAGAAGAATTCTTTTATCATATTCATTTCCGAGTTTCTACCACTATGTTTTCTTACCTCCCTCCTCCTCCCGCTTTGCTTTGAGCATTATAATAAAAGATATTCCTTAAAAAGCAAGTTACCTGGATACCATAAATTGTTGCTACACACTGCTCCTTTTGCTAGCTACCAAAATACTAGAACATGAACTCCTGCTATTCCTGCAGCTGAAATGAGAAACAAAAGTAGACTCTTGTTAAAGTTACAATCCAGCTTCAAGACCAGAAAGGATAATTGGATTTATCTTGACGTGCTCCAAGTCACAAGCCTGCTGTTCTTTGGCACTTGACAAAGCCTTCTTAAGTTACCTACACTACATGCAAAGCATGTTGTGTGCTTCAACATAATAAGAGCTGACATTTAAGTGGCACTTGAAAACTTTACACAGCATTTTAAATCTTGAGGTCCCCAAAGTCTTGCTGCAGTGTTGCTATCTTTTGGAATGTTCCTATAGTTTACCCTATTTAAGCATCAACACAATGCTGTGAGGTTGATTCTACAGGTACTATCATTATATATTGTTGGTCATTTGTTCAGTTGTGTTCGATTCTTTATGACCCCATGGACCACAGCATGCCAGGTCCTTCTATCCTCCACTACCTCCCAAAGTCTGTCCAAGCTCATGCTCACTGCTTCCATGACACTATCCATCCATCTCATCCTCTGCTATCTCCCTCTCCTTTTGCCTTCAATCTTTTCCAACACCAAGATCTTTTCTAATGAGTCTAGTCTTATTATGTGGCTAAAACATTTAAGCTTTAGCTGCAGTATTTGTCTTTCCAGTGAGTAGTCTGAATTAATTTCTTAAAGTATTGACTTATTGGATCTCCTTATTGTCCCAGGGACTCTCAAAAGTCTTCACCATCACTGCAATTCAAAATTATCAATTCTGCAGTGCTCAGCTTTCCTCACAGTCCCATCTTACAGATAAGAAAAGTGAGGCCCAGAAAAGCTGATAGACAGTTGTAGCTAGTGACAACGACTAGATGCAAATTCTGGTGTCTCTTGATATCAATTCTATGACTTTTCAATACACCTCTTTGCCCTTGTGGATTATTAGAAAACACAAATAGGTTTTTCTCTGAGGAAGGGTATATAGTCACTGTCTTTCACCTCTGACCTTCCATAAGCTCAATTCAAGGACTTTGTTAAGGGTATAAGGAAACAATATAAACCAAACAAGGAAGAAAAAATAACAAGAAATTGTCTGGTATTGGGAAAAGGCTCAGAGCAAGTGGTTAGATATGATCCACTCTCTCCAGCAAGTTTGGTGAGTAACTAGTGAAAAAATAGATCCTTTACAGGGGAAAACAAGATGACAAAAATAAGCTTTTGACAAAGAGAATAAAAGCTAATGTTAGAACAGGCTTAGTGGGGAAAAAAGTCATCAAAGCCATTTTCTCTGTTACAAGATGAATTTGATCTGCAGATGACATAGTAGCATGTTTTACCTTCGCAGTCACCAGGATCCAGCAGAGTAAACTGGTGATTTTAGAGAAAGAGAAAAATTCCTTTGAATCACAAGCATTAGAAGCCCCCACCACTAATGTCAACCCACCCCACATAACTGTAATTGGCTCCAGTAGCATTTCTAGTCAGTGTCTGAGTTTATCTTCTGGCTGTGCCTTATTGCTTCAAGTACCCCATCTTCAAAATTAAAAGGACAGATTAGAAGACCTATAATTTCCCTTTTAGCTCTAAAATCTATGATCCAATTCAACAAGTGAGCAGAGCCAGACCATTATTTAATAAGGTTCTGAAAGGTTCTATAGTCCTCTCACCTAATCATATTAAAAATATATTATATATTTACATATTTATATAGATATACACATACATATATATGCATACCTAAATCACTGGCAAATGTCTAGCAGAAAACTTTGAGGGAAGTGACTGTGTATCATCCTCAAAACCAAGTCAGATCATATACTAAGTGGCTACCACTTTGTGTTAAGCACTGGAGATACAAAGGCAAGAAAAAAAAGGCTTTGCTTTCAAAGAGCTTATAATCAGTAGAATGTAGTAGAGATAATACAACTATGTACAAATGAGATATACACAGAATAAACTGGAAATCATGACAAAGGGAAGACATTGGCACAAAGAGGATAGTTCCATGCATAAAGTGGGATTTTAATTGAGACTTTAAGGGAAGCAAGGGAAACCAGGAGATATAGATAGAGAAAAAAGAGAATTTGGGGGACAGGACAGCAAGTAAAAATTCATAGAGTCAAGAGATGAGTACCTTGTGGGAGGAGCAGCAGTGTCATTCGATTGTTGAACATGTGAAGGGCAATAAATTGTGAGAAGACCGGAAAGGAAGGAAGGGGTCAAGTTGTGAAGGGTTTTGAAAACCAAACAAAATTTTATATTTAATCCCCCAAATAACAGGAAATCAATAAGAGTTCACTGAATGGGGAGTGGGGGGCGGGGAGACAAACACATACACTAGGTATGGATTTGTTAAGTTGTTTTTAAAAGATGAAAGAGAAGAAAAAAGTGAAAAGAAGGCACTGGAAGAAATGGTGAAGAAGGGAAAAAAAGAACCTTGATTCATTTTCCAGTTGTGTCCAAGTCTTCATGACCCTATTTGAGGTTTCCTTGGCAAAAATAGTGTAGTGCTTTGTCATTTCCTTCGCAGCTCATTTTATCGATGAGGAAACTGAGGCCAACATGGTTGAGTGACTTGCCCAGAATCACACATTGTACTCAATAATCCAATATTGAATATACCTAAGGGAAAAGCTATTTGATCAGAACTGCAGGGAAAACTAGAAAGCAATCTAGAACTAGAAGCAATCAAGAAATTGAACTTGGTGAGCATCTTAGCCCATATTCCACAATAAATTCAGAAAGGATATATGAGCTGATTATTAAAGATCTTACCATAAAAAAAAATCAGAAGAGATGAGTAGGGAACTAATTTTTAACCAAACAAGGGGTAAAGAAAATTACAAAAGATAAAAGGGATGATTCTGACTACATGAAATTGAACAATTTTTACATAAACAAAATGACTGCATTTCAGACATGAAGGGAAGTAAGCAATTGGGAGAGCAAATCTATCAAGTATGTCTTATAAGCATTTGATATCTAAGATACATAGTCAAGTAATAGAAATATAAAACTAAAAGTCACTCCCCAAGCCAACAAACATTTTAAACTGCTTCTTATAAGACAGGTCCAGTGCTAAGTGCTGAAAATACAAAGATAAATCACACCCCCAAGAAGTTACCATTCCACTGAGGGAGACAACACATAGACCATTAGGTAGATAGAAAATATATAAAGAGAAGATGGAATCAAGCAATCAATCCATTGTGAATAAACTTTCATTACATACTTATTATGTGCTAGATACTGTTCTAAGCACTGGGAATGTAAAAAAAGGTAAAGTATAGTCCAGGATCTCAAAGAGATCACAGTCTAATGGAAAAGATAATATGCAAACAACTACATACAGGATAAATTGGAAATAATTAACAGAGAGAGGTCATTGGAAATCAGGATCAGATCAGGAAAGGGTTTCTACAGAAGGTAAGTTTTAGTGGGTTCTTGAAAGAAATTTGGTATACTAGGCGGTGAAGATGAAGAGGGAGGAGGACTTCTATGCATAGATTACAGTCAGTAAAAATTCCTAGTCAGAGGTAAAAGACACTCCCAGAAAAGGCATTAATTAGCACCTTAGCAGGGAAGTCATAGGGGAAGAGATGAAGAGAGGTCTCCTACTACTGGAGTAGGTGGGATCTGAGCTGAATCTTGAAGGAAATGAGAAGAACTTAAAAGTGGAAGTGAGGGAGTTGAGCTTTCCAGGTTAGGGGATAGTTAATTCAAAGGCATAGAAACTGGAGGTGGAATTTCATATTTGAGGAAATGTAAATAGATGAGTGTTGCTGGAATGTAGAGTGTATTGAGGAGAGTAAGTTGTCAGACTGAGAAGGTAGGAAGTGGTTAGTTTATAAAATGCTTTAAATGTCAAAGGAGGGAGATAAGTGGTAGAATGGCTAGAGTGTGAACTTAGGAGTTAATGTCTGAATTCAAATTTTATCTTAGACATAAGTTGTATGGACCTGGACAAGTCACCTATGAGTTAGTATTTATATTGCAAACACATGCATTAACTTATTTGATTCTCAGAACCTGTAAGGTAGTTTCTTTTGTTCTCATTTTACATGGCTTGTCACATAGCTAGAAACGGAGGCAAGATTCAAACTCGTCTTCCTGAGTTCTGTACTCTATCCACTGCACCACCTAGCTACCTCAGACTTCAACTTTTCCATTCTCCGTTTCCACATTTGTAAAATGGGAATAAAGCACCTACTTCAAGAATTATTGTGAGGATTAGTCAGTCAGTAAACAAATATTTATTAAGTGCATGCTGTGTGCCAGGCACTGTGCTAAGCTCTAGGGACAGAAAAGAGAGTCAAAAGACTGTCTCTGCTCTCAAGGGACTCACGGGAACAGGGAGAAACAATATAGAAGACAAATTTGACATTATAAATAGAGGGAATTAAGAATTAAGGAGAATATAGAAAGGGTCCTGTACAAGGTGGGATTTTAGCAGGAACTTAAAGGGAACCAGGGAAGTTAGGTGGTAGAAATTAGAAGTTTTCCAGGCATGAGAAACAGTCAATGAATATGCCTGGAATCAGGAGACAGACTAGGCCCCATAGGAAGAAAAGCAAAGAGGCCTGTCTCAGTCTCACTGTAAAGTAAGGGAGGGGAAGAGGAGGTATACATGTAAGAAGAGTGGAAAGATAGGGAGAGAGGGGCAAATTATGAAGGGCTGTGAATGCCAGAGAATTTTATATTTGATCCTAGAGGTAATAGGGAGTCACAGGAGTTTATTGAACAGGCAGTGTGACATGATCAAACTAGATCTTCAAGAAAATCACTTTAGCAGCTGAAAGGAGTATGATAGGAGTATGGAGAGACTTGTGGCTGAGAGCCCCTTAGCAGGGGCTATTGATTGCCCCTATTTATTCCAACTCAGAATCCTAGTACCCCCCTGCATCCTGGTGTGAGCACTGGTGGCTACCAGACTCCTTCATCTCCACAGTCAGAGCAGATAGGGCAGTGTGGGATTTCCAATCACCCTGAAGCCTTCCTTACCTGAGCACTCCGCTCACTCTGCCCCCAAGGACAGAATGCTGCAGGCATCTGGCTTTGTTTAACTATGCTTGCGTTGGCTTTCTTGTGGTACCTGTGGCTATCTAATACATTTACTGTAGTTTCTCTTTGTATTTCTTGATTATTATTCAGTCTGGTGCTATTTTTAGCTTGTTGCTGAAATATGTGTGAGACCTGGGCTTCTCTCCTACCATTCATGCAGCCATCTTAACCAAATCAGTTTGTTTTCGTCAAACATACACCTTGCCCCCCTTGACATTTCTGTCAAGGACAATACTCTCATTCTAATGACCCAGGTTTGTAACTTCAGTGTCATAATCGGCTCCTTTTGCTCTCTCCTCACATAGCAAATCAGTCTTTAAGTAAAATCTCTTTCTTTCTCCTTCCACAATATCTCTCACTTCCAGACCCATTATCCCTATTTACACAGCCACCAATTTAGTTCAGCCCCTTCATCATCTCTCACCTGGTCTATTGCAACAGATTTGTAACTAGTTCCTCTTGCATCTCAAAATCATCTTCCATATTGCTGCCAAAGTGATTCTCCTAAAGCAAAAGTCTGTGACCATATTACTTCCCTTCCTAAGAGTAACAATAGCACTTACATAATGCTTGAAGATTTGCATAGTGTTTTATAAATATCTTATTTTATCCTCACAGCAGCCCTGGGAGGTAGGGACTATTTTTATCCCCATTTTACAGAAGAGTAAATTGAGGCTGAGAGCAGTTTAGTGACTTGCCCAGCAGTTTAGTGACTTGAGCTGGGCAGTGTCTGAGGCTGGACTTTAACTACGGTCTTCCTGACTCCAAGTCCAAAATGGCACCAAGCTGCCAATAAAACACAATGACTTCCTATTACCTTTAGGATATATAAAATTCTCCATTTTACATTTAAAGATCTTCACAACTTGGCCCCACATAACCTTTCCAGTCTTACTATACTTTACTTCCCTTTCACTTTGCTTCTCACACACAGCATTCCATTTCCCATCTCAGTCACTTTGTCCAGGCTAGAACACATACCCTACACCCTCCTTACCATCCAGTGTCCCTTCTTTTCTTCAAAACTCAACTCAGGCTCCATTTTTTTTCCCATAAAAGTTGTAATACCTTCTCCTTCCTCTAGGGATTTTGACAATCATTTGTTGCGAAGTATTTGTTCATTGAAATGACTCTTTTCTTTAAATGTTTATTCAGTTGTTCTTCCTCGAGCAGCTTTTGTCTTTATCGATTATTCTTCATATTTTTTCTATGGTATCCTTGCTGAAAATGTGCTTCTTAACCATTAAATCCACGTTTTCCTACCATAAACCTAGCACTGCTGTACCTCTATCTAGTCCTTAGCCCATTTTCAGTTCTCAGCGTTAGGTGTTGGATGAGATCTGCGGCTTTCAAGGAGTTCCAAATGTGACTTTGGAACAATGCCTTGGGAGAATATCAGGTGTGACTGTAGTTAGACCTATTCTCTACCATTCCCAATTTACCTCTCTCTTTGAGATTGACCTTCCTCCTAAGGCTGATCTAAGGGGACCTATCAAAACTCAAAGATGGAAGGATCTCCTAGGACAGTGCTAATGGAACACTCTGAAAAAACTCTGCAACTCTGGGTCTCCTCTACCTTTCTCTGATTCTTGCCAACTGTCTATTTCTACCAGTGCAATACTGAACAGTATAATTATAACTGTCCCTTTCCTCCTCCATAAGATTTTCTCCCAGGCTGCAAATTCCTCCATGCCCATCCCTTTTCCTTGCTAGAGTCCTAAGGTTCATCTGATTCATAAGCCTCATTCTGTCCTGGGAGCAGAGATTCCCTCCCCAGGATACCTACAAAGGGTTAGCTTCAAAAGATTGTACCTAAGTGCAGCCACTCAGAAGGAGAAATGTAGGAGTGTACAACTCTTGACTGAGGGGCTCTGAGGGATAAGGGATAAAGAGAGAAAGCAGGAGGTGGGGGCTAGAGAAGATGATTGGGTACTGAGTAGTAAGTAAGAGCTACCCCACTCAACAGACTTTAAAGAGAGAGACAATTTTCATTCTCATTCTTCTCTTTCTCTCTTCTGAACATGTGGCTTGTAGTGTGACAGTTGTTCCTCGGACTCCTATATATTTCTTCTTGTCTCTCCCTCCCCAGCTATTCACTGCTCCCACAGCAACAACCACATGTGCTGGCTTAGATGAGACTGAAATTGGACCTCAAGTCTCTGGCTGCCACTTTTGTTTTGCATTTGAATTTGCACCTGAATATAGGCGACCAAAAACCAATCCTGAGATGGTTGTTTCTAACCTTACAGGCAATTGCAAAATTGGGAGCTCCTGGGCCTGAGGGATGATTTCCTATAAAGAGGTAACCTCCAAAACAATTTCTTGGAGGACATATCCTTAAGGAAAGAGTGCAGAGCTGAAGCGAAGATGAAATAACCATTCAGTAGTTTGAAAAAGTGTTTCATTTTTTATTCTTTTAAGTATCAAGCTCCCAGAATAGCATAACAGAGTATGGGTTACTGTATTTCATATTTTAAGTATTTGTCAATGAAGGCTTATGAGTCATTTGTGTTTTAAGAAAATAAATAGCTATCTTATGTCTTACCTACTTTGTACATTGATTACTTTTCTAGAAATGCCCTAGTTAATCCCTTTTAGGGATATCCTAAGTATGAGTCATTCTTAAACTTTGTTAAAGAGACTGTCTCAGAAATTCCTGAGGTTGGGGCAATATGAGTCAGAAAAGTTAGAGAAAAATTCTGACTCCTTTTTTTGGGTTCAAGCTCCCCCAGAAAATGAATCTGGTATGTTTGGGCTCAGAGCCAAGGCCCCTTAGTGGCAGAGAGCTGATCATTCCCTCTGAGCACACACTATTTAATTCTTGCTTCCTCCTGGATATTCTTTCTGACCTTGGCCTTTAGGTTATAGAGTATGTTTCATATCTTGCAAACTCATCTTATGTAGTCTCTTCAGATGACTCAACAATTCACTTTTTGCTAGCTGTAGAAATAATCTAGAAGGGCAGCTAGGTGGAATAGTAGATACAGTATCATGCTTGGGGTCAGGAAGATTAATCTTCTTGAGTTCAAATCCGATCTCAGACATTTAACTGGCTGAGTGACCCTGTACAAGTCACTTAACCCTGATTGCTGCAGTTTCCTCATCTGTAAAATGAGCTGGAGAAGGAAAGAAATGGCAAACCACTCTAGTATCTTTGTTAAGAAAACCTCAAAAGGGGTCAAGAAGAGTTAGGCATGAATGAAAAATGACTAAAATTTTCCCTGTAATCCAAAAATCACTTGTTGGCATAAAACCACTCAAATGGTTTATCATCGTCTGGTAAATAAGGTTAAGAGACTTTAGTTTGGCACTGAAGTCCCCACACAATGCAGAATGAGACTAACTAGTTGGCTTTACTCTATACTACACCTCTCAAACTCCAAACAAACAAGATTATTCAGAATCTTCCATGTACACTGTACACTAACCCACCTCTCTACTTTTCTTTCAAGTTGGAAAAAAGTAGACCAAAAGTCAGTACAATGCTCTACATGTAGTAATGGAATAAATACTGCCTAAAATTGAAGCTGAAACTAAATAAACAAAAAAAAACCAACTTAAAAGTAAAAAATGCAATAAAACACATAAATAGTTACATTTTCAAGATTTTGAGATGTTTACATCTTTTGATTCTCATCTTGACCAAATTTAACACAGATGTCCCTGACCTGTGATGACAATCTGTGCCTGTGATAGAGGTACAGCCTTCTGTGCTGTGACCCTGTTGTGTCTGGTGCTGCTTCTACTCAAAGTCACTAGTTTACCTCATTACTGTGAACTACAAAAATTTGGTATCACCCACCATGTGGACCAGATCATTCAGGTATCAATCCTTTCGAAGGGATAAGGCAAAGCCTAGAATTTCTGGTCTGCATTCTCTTCCATATTCAGTTACTCCAGAAGACTATTACATTGTTTTTTGCTTATTTTTGGTTTGGTGGTTTTTGTTTATTTGGGTTTCTTTTTGGTACTCTTTCTGGCTTAATTTTTCTTTTTCTCCTTCACTGCTACCTATGCCAGTCTTCTTGCAGCCAGATAAGGATTTTTCCAGTAAGGCTCCTAAAGTCATTTAAGTGGTAGAGAATCCACTAGAAGACCTTTAAGATCTTGCCACTCAGTGGTAGTATATGGTAGGAACAATAATTATGAATGTCTCTGATTTGAACGTTTAGCTAGGGGATTTTCCCCCCTAAAAGGGAAAGAAACTGATCCTGATATTTAATTGGGTCAGGGGGCTAAGGTTCAAGTCACTGATATTGCTTCCTGGTTACCTAAGAGTATAAAAGATGGTAGATTACAAGGAGTCAATGCCCTTCAGACTTGGCAGATCTCCTAGACAAGTTTCTGACCAGATGATTTTCTAAATGAAGAAGAGGGAGTACATCTATCTCAGCCAAATGTTGTATCCTTATTGAATATTCATTCCATACTATGGCTAAGTAAACTTCCTTTAAATGTTCCAAATAGTGTCTCATTTCACTCAAATCATTAATTTAAGCTACCAGACTTTGCAGAGTTAGGCCTAGCCTATAGCAAATTCCCTTGGAATTTTAGTGTCTTATGCTTATTGAAGAAATTTTTTTTTAGGAAACTCCAGGTGACTAAAAATATATAAATGACCTAGTGAGCTATAAGAAAACAGTGTGATTCTTTTAACTATTTCATATACAGGACATAACACTGTCAACCCTAACACAAAGCCAATTAGTTTTGTCACTGGATATTGAGCCACTTAGGGGTTATGGCATAGCAAACCATAGTACATCAATACTTGCTTTGGTAAAGTATTAAAATAATATTTTGGTTTTTAGTTACATTCTATAGCTATGTTACATTATAATAATATAGTTGTATAATATTATATATAATATGTAAAGCCTACTTGCACTCATCATGTATTTTTCCATTTCCCTGTTGGATCACATACATCTTTGATTTTTTTTGAAGATTATTATGTTTCAAGATTGGCACTGATACAGTATCACTAGGAGAATATGTTAAAAAAAATTGAAGGGAGAAGTTTGGGATTGTTTAAAAGCAGTACAATTTCCCGAATGTAATCCTATACTTTTTGTATGTATATATGTGTGTGTGTGTGTGTATATATATATACACACACACATATATATGTATATATAGAAACACATAAATATATATTTGAATGTGGTATGTATTTTATGTGTGTATTGTGCATACACATATAGGTACATGATATATGTATACCTGCAATATATGTGTCTGGGGTGGGAGAAAAGAGAGAGAGACAGACAGACAGACAGAAAGATATGGGACTTATGATTTCACTGGCATAGGAAACTTCCAGTGAGAAAATGCCTTCTCCCAATGCACCTGCCCTGCAACTTACAATCTGAGATTTGCCTCAAGTACTCAGACAAAGGTTACAAAGGCAGTGTGTGTCAAAGGAAGGACTTAAACCTAGGCTTTCCTGTCTCCAAGGTCAGCTCTTTCCTCTATACAGACATACCGAGTGACAAACTCATAATACATAGGTATGCATATCTATCCTAAGTGTGGAAAGAAAGTCAGGCAAGATTCAAGTCCTTGGTCATTTGCATACCGTCTGCATGGTCCTAGGCAAGTCTCTTAATGTTCTTTGCCTCATTTTCCTCATCTTTAAAATGAGCTGGAGAAGGAAATGGCAAACCACTCCAGTATCTTTGCAAGAAAACCCTAAATGGGGCCACAAAGCGTTGGACCCCACTGAAAAACAACAACAAAGCATTGAGTCAGAAGAACAAAAGGTAAAATAGTAAAAAGTGAGATTTGCCTATGAATAAATCTTTAGGCAGTGAAGTGTACAAGAGCCCTAGTCTTATGGACAAATTACCTCATATGACAAAATGACACTCATTTGTAAAGGGAAGGCAGTTAGGAAGCAGCAAGAACTAAAAAGTAAATTAACAGTGAGCGCCAACATTTTACAAATGAACAACCAAACATACATATATATGTAAAAAATAGTAAGAGTAACTTAAGAAGGTGAAATCCCAGCTATATTGATTGAGAAAAGGGTGGTGGCCAGAGAAAGAACACAAGGATAGGGTTCCATGGCAGTGGATGCACCAAGAGGCTGGGGTAGTATTACCATGGCTGAGTACTTTATGCAACTTTTGTATATGTGAAGGGTGTGTCCAGGATGATACTGGGGAAGCCTTCCTAGGCACCTCTTGTCTATCCTTGAGAAAGTATTAACCTTTGACAATATTAGCTTTTTGGCCCTTGGTAATCCACTTGTTTCTTTAACACTAAATTTGGATGACATGTTAATTCAGAGGCAGTTCATGCACCTGGGCTACGCCCTTGGACTCAGCCTTTAAAAACAGAAAGCAAAAGTGGAAGAGAACCAGAATGAGAAACCAACTGGATACATAAATGGACTCTGGCATCCTGAAGACAGCCTGCATAGCCAAGCTGATCTGCTATGCCTCCAGGGAACCATGTTGCCCTAATGTTGTCCAAGAATAGAGGCAGAACTGGAGTAGTGAAGAGTATCTGTGCCATGATGGATGCTACAGAAATACAAGCCAACAGCAGTGGTAGAGCAAGTTCCTGGATCAATCCTAAACCATCAAGAGCTTAGGAATGCCTCCATTTGGTTGAGGAAAAGCCTTCATTTGATCCAGGAATTCAGTGCCAATGCAATATTCACGGTGGCCATTAATAGCCTGGCGCAATTCTGAATTGTGAAATACCACAGACTCTACATAGAAGGCAGAACCAAAACATTGATTCAGACACCAGAAAGCCAAATCCATCATAGCAACAAAAATCTATACACAATAACAATGCAGAGAACAACACCATCCCCAAGCCTTCCCCTTGCTAGGCTTCCCACAAACCACAAGCAGGTTTTCTTAAACAAAGTGCCCTTTTCACACTCAGAGCCAGCTGCAGGCTTGCCTTCGTCCTTCCATTCTGACTGTTTTCTCACCAACTTCCTCTCAGCTCTGCTCTAGTTCTACCTCTTCCTGTTCCACCCACTCAGCAAACTCCTCCCACCACAGACTCCATGTGACTCAGACTAATATGCTTCAGGCAGGTCACATGAATGAGAAAGATCTCCCCATTTTAAATTACCATTATTAAATTCAGAAACTCTTTTTCTGGATCTGGGAGGCCTGGTCCAAGGACTCTTCTATCGCTGTTCCAACCTCCTTTCAGTTATGCTTTCAATCCATTGCAGAGTGATAGCCTTTTTAATTAGAAAAAAAAGGGTCCATCCCTTGACTCCCTTCTTAAAGAGGCTTATTTACTGAATGGGTGTTAACCTCACTCTAAATGAGAACCTGAAAAGGCCTTAGCTTACAAGGGCCAGGGTCTCCCATTGCATTGTGGGTCATCTCCAGTCATCCTGATGAATCTGGTCAAATGGTTCTGGAGGCGAAAGTGAGGCTGGTGACCTTGCATAGCCCTCACTCACTCAAAACAGAGTCAAGTGCAAATCATGTCATCATTTCCCTGATGCCATGATCCTCTTCAAGAATGAAGGACAAACACAACCAGTGAGTAGAATGAGCTGCCTGAATGGGGACCCAGCCAGTTGGGTAACGCAACTCATCCTCTCCCTCTCCTTCTCCTTCTCTTCTCCAAAGGAAGGTAAACTATGATGGCCAGAAGTTGTCCAGTTAACTTGGGGTATATTGGCTAGATTTATCTTTGCTCCCTCATCCATCACTCAAATCAAAGTCATGTCATCATTTCCCTGATGTCATGATCCTCTTTGAAAATGAATGACAAGGGGCGGAGCCAATATGGTGGAGTAGAAAGAATCACATATGCTAGCTCCGAACCCACAGCCCATGGATTTCCTCTAAAAAGAACTCCCAACAAATTCTGAAAGAGTGGAAGCTGTGCAGCAACACAGTGAAGGAGATTTCCATTCCAGAGAGCCCTGAAAAACTGATCCCAAAGGTGCATCATGCACCGGACAGGAGCGGAGCCCAGCCCTGCCCTGGCCCTGGCACTGAGAGGAGTGAGCAGATCCGAGCAGGCTTCAGGGATGGAATGTCCAGCGGCCGCGAAGGTCCCTCCACCCACAGACTCACAGGTCAGTGAGAGAGACGGGCTGAGAGGGGAGCGGGGTGTTTCCGAAAATGAATGACAAACACAACAACACAACAATCCATTGCCACTATGGCTACATCCTCCTAGCCTCACTTCTTTCTCCTGCCTATTGATGGGTTGTTCTCAGCACCCCTTCTAAGTCTGGGCTTAGGTGTACCGATTTAGAGTTGGAAGGAACATTAGAAGCCATCCATCTGGTCTAACCCCTTCATTTCATATATGAGGTCTAACAAAGCCTCAGGAAGTTAAGTGAGTTACTCAGGGTCACCCAACTGGTAAGCAGAAGAGATGAGAACCCAGGTCTTCCTGATTCCAAACAATGTATTTCCATTATGTCATGATGCCTTAAGGACCAAAATATTTGCTTTGAAAAAAAAATTAGAGTGTTCAGAGCAAGTAAGAGTCACCCCAGGAATAATAGGACACTAGGTCTATTTGTTGGCTTCAGAGACTGGGGCCATGATTAGGAGGGATGACCAGATGCAACTGTATTAAGCTGCAAGAAGTGAAGACAACTAGATCCCCCTAACTCACCCAGAACTGAGAATCAATGATGATCCAATAAGAAGGGCAGATCAAAACATTTTCAGAGTCATCAGATCAGGAATGAGAGAACATGTATGTGGGAGGGAATGGGGGTTAAGTAGGAGTGCTTTTGTACATGAGGAGGGAGAGAGGAAAGGAACTGTAGAGCTTAAGGATGAGAATGGATATCCACCCTGAGTCCTGCCTGAAAGACCAAAAACCATCTCACTGGACACGCTCTGATCCATGCCAACTTTCTGACTCCTCTCTTATTAACGCCCTATCCCACCCACCTCAAAGTCTGTTCAAAACCCTTTCTTCCTTCCTTAAGTCACTCCTACCACCCTTTCTTCTCCCCTTATTCTCAAAAGAATACTGTTAAATACATACTCCTATGAAAAAAAAAATCAGGCTAACCATCTCAGGTTTGCTTTTCCCAAGTAACAGGACTACAACATGGTCCCTGCCCTCAAGGACATAATATGCAAATAATGATGTGCATATTAAACATGATAATATATCCCACTGTAAATTAATTTTATTGGCATATTTATAATAAAAATGGTAATAACAGCTAGGATTTACATAGCTTTTTAACACTTGCAAAGTGCTTCTTGAAATACATTCTTTCATTTGATCCTCATTAAAACTCTGGGAGGTGGATGCTATCGTTATCCTCCTTCTAGAGGTAGGGAAACCGAGGCTTAGAGAGGTTCTAGGACCATGTATTCAGTAAATATCTAAGGTAGGACTTAAATGTAGACCTACTTTCCTAACACCAAGTCCAGTGTCCTATGCATTGTATCACCTAGCTACCTCTATATACAGCGTAAATGGATGGTAATCTCAAAGGGAAGGCACTAGTGGGAGAAGGGAAACTCAACAAAGACTTCCCACATACAATGGGATTTGAACTGAGTGTTGAAATAAGATCAGGATGCCAAGAGGCATCGGTGAGGATATAAAGCACTTAGACATAGGAGATAACCAATGAAAAAAGGCATTGAGTTAAGAGAGAAGCACTTTATGCACAAGCACCTTAAAAAGACTAGTGTTGCTGGATCACAGAGTAGTGGAGATCAGTGGGTCATGGAGAGAAATAAAAGTGTAGGAAGCCTGGGGGGGTAGGAAGTGCTTGGGTTGTGAAGAAATTTAAGTAACAAACACTAAATTTTTTATTTGGTCCTGTAGATAATAAGGAAGCACAAGCTTTTTTATTGCTATGCTTTAGGAAAATTACTTTGGCAGCTGAGTGGAGGGTGGATTGAAGAGGGGAGACACTTGAAACAGGCTACTGTAATAGTCTGGGCATGAGGTAATGATGGCCTGTACCAGGGTTGTAGTTGTGTGCAAGGAGAGAAGGGAGATGTCATGAAGGTAGAAATGAGAAATAACAAGATTTAACAAGGGATGGGATACGTTAATGTGTTCAAGTGAGGGGCGGAGCCAAGATGGCGGAGTAGAAAGACTCACCTATGCTAGGTCCGAACCCACAGCCCATAGATTTCTGGTAAAAAGAACTCCTGACAAACTCTGGAACAGTGGAAGCCACCCAGAAACACAGTGAAGGAGATTTCCGTTGCAGAGAGCC
>CM053769.1:423567822-423615265 GCA_028658325.1 Potorous gilbertii
CAAAATCCTTTTTGAGCTCTTCCATGGCCTGAGCCCATTGGATATCTATTTCATATGTTTGGGATACAGAGGCCTTGATTCCTATGTCTTTACCTGATGGTAAGCATTGGTCTTCTTCGTCAGAGAGGAATGGCGCAATCATCTGTTCCCCAAGAAAATAACCTTCTATGGTCTTATTTTTTTTCCCTTTTCTGGGCATTTTCCCAGCCAGTTTCTTGACTTCTGAGAGTCCTCTCTGCCCCTGGCCTAGATCCACCCAGCTAGTGCTTGGGGTCTGAGATTCAAATGCTGCTCCCCAGCCTCAGGGCTTTTGGCAGCAGGCCTGGCTGCTATTCAATGGGAACTTATCTGCTGGTGCTCAGGTGGGGGCAGGGCCGCCTCCCAGGCTCAGTTCCCTCAGAGGGTTTATGTAGAGACCTTCTATAATGGAGCTGCTGCCGAGCTCCTGCCTGTTCCCAGAGCCTCTGGCCGCCTGCTGCCTCTGCTGCTGCCTCCTGAGGGGGCCCGAGTTGTGGAGACACCCCACTCCCCTCTAAGCCCTTCTCTCTCACTGACCTGTGCGTCTGTGGGTGGAGGGACCTTCTCGGCCGCTGGAGATTCTGCCCCTGAAGCCTGCTGGGATCTGCTCGCTCTTCTCAGTGCCGCATGGCCCGGGCAGGGCAGGAGTGGGCTCTGCTCCCGGCTGGTGCGCGATTGGAGTCGGTTTTTCAGGGCTCTCTGGAATGGAAATCTCCTTCACTGTGTTGCTGCGCGGCTTCTACTGTTCCAGAATTTGTTGGGAGTTCTTTTTAGAGGAAATCCATGGGCTGTGGGTTCGGAGCTAGCATATGTGAGTCTTTCTACTCCGCCATCTTGGCTCCCCCCCCTCCCCCATAACTTTTTTTAATTAGAATGTAAGGTCCTTGGTGGGAAAGGATCCTCATGCTTTTTTTTTTTTTTTTTTTTTTGGTATCCCCAGAACTTCAAACTGTGCCCTGGCACTTTGTTAACTCTTAATAAATACTTTTCTTAATAAATATTCTGGCTTAACTTCATTTTAAGTTCAAAGAGATGGTCACAGAATCTTTAGGATACCTCTAGCCCTGTTAGGATCATAAAAAGAATTGTATTCTGTTAGAGAAGTGCACACAGAAATGACAAAGACTCATAGTTTTAGAAAAAATTGCCAGTTATCTTTACTGATAAACCATTCCTCTGGGATGTTCTCTTGAAAGAAACCTTGATGACCTAAAGCCACAGTCCCACCATTTTACATCTTTTCTTAAATAAGAGTTCTAATTCAGCCAAAGAGATTCTTAGAAATATCTAACCATATATTAGGTAGTTATCTATAACAAAGGGCTTTTATTTCCACCCACACTTAGGAGTTTGAAAAGAAAAGATTTAATTTTAGCCTGGGGTAAGGCTGCCTGGCTTTTTGCTAGCTGGAGATTGTGGCTCTGGAGATTTGAGCATGCATTTAGGAAGGGAAACTAGCAGCTATACCTTAGCATGTGTTCTTCATTCATTGCTGAAGAAGACCATGCCATCAGAGAAATGATGACATGACTTCCACTTCACTTTGTTTTGAGTGAAGGAGGACTGTGCAGGTCACCAGCCTCACTTCTCCTCCAAAGTCATCTGAATCCAGTGACCAGATATTCATCAAGATGACTGGAGATGACCCAGGATGAGGCAATTGGGGTTAAATGACTTGCCCAAGGTCAGACAGCTAGTGAGTGTCAAGTGTCTGAGGTGAGATTTGAACTCAGGTCCTCCTGACTCCTGCACTAGTGTTCTATCCACTGCACCATCTGGCCGCCCCATTATATACCCTGGCACACATCCCTGCAAAGATGAGCCCAGAAGTCCATAGCAAGAAGCAATGAATTTTCAGCAAAGACTATATAGCACAAACCACTGAGTTTAGGAGAGTAACCCTAAACTGAGACTACATTCCCAGCAGTCACCATGATATGAGAAGGAATAAACAGAAATGTTTCATTCTAAGACACAGTGAAAGCAGTAAAGCAGTACTCAGCTGAGACCATGCAAAGACCAGTGGAACAACTCCATGGCATCACTAGATGACATTTTGTTAGAGAAGTGACTTGCCTTTTCATGTGTATTCTGTGTATATTCCCATGTATATTTATATACATAAATCTCTTTGCTCTCCCTACTAATGATCCTACTACTTGTGGGAGTATGTGCCCTAAACTTACTGAATGAACATTTTAGTACAACTTTTCTTAAATTCTGTATGAGATGCCTTGGTTCCAATCTAATTTTGTCTTCTGGCCGATTAAACACACATCTCGTAAACACATCTCTACAATGGTGTTGAATTGATATGGATACATAGAATATTTTGAATCTGAGGTAACCATTGAGGGGAGGCAGTGTGTGAAGAAGGTGTAGGATATCTCAAATACCACATGTATGCTTGAACTTGGCTTTTTTAATTAGATAGTCTGTTGTTGAAAACTTTGGCTTTGGAAAAGGGAAAGACTTTGTACCTAATATTTTTGTATCTAATATTTTTCTTCCCCTTATGAAGATTCTTGAAAGGAAATCTTTTGCCTTCCCCACATGAATAGTGGGAAATAAGTTCTTCAAGATATAGATTAGAAAGCTGTAAGACATGTTACTTAATAACTTGTGACATCCTTAACTTTGACAGACTACAAATTGATGGAATGGGTCAGGAACTCCTCAGAACTGAGTTAGGAAAGAGCTACCTCAAGCCACCATAAATTAAAACAAGTTCTTGATTTGTGTGCTTGTAAATGATATGAATTTTCTGAATATTAGCTTCAGTAAAAGAATGATACAATTTCAATATTAGTGAATTCAATTCACTACATGCCTGTAGGCAAACTAGGTATATTAGTCACTAAATAGATATTGCATTATGGATGTGTGTGTTTTACTGACTCAGATGTCTCAAAGACCTGCCTCAATTGCTTCTGGTCTTCGTACTATTTCTGGAATTGTTTTTAACTACTTATTGTCCACTTAATTTTGAGTTTGTTTCTGTTAGAAGGTGGTTTAAAATTAGGTATATATTTAAAATACAGAGTTTTAAGTAATGGACTAGACATTTGCCTTTAAAATGTTGAATTTTGTGCTTCAGATTTCATGATAATGAAGATCATGCTGCCTCTTGAACATGACATTGCTACACTGGAGCCTCACTATAATATATTCTTTGTGGCACATGATGTAATAGTGTGAGAGGCTGTCTTAGACACTAGTCAAGCAGCAGTTTAGTTGATTTCCTTTTTTCCAAAAAATTTTATTGAGTACTTACTATGCATACCGCCTATGTGAATAGGACTAGAAGGGAAAGAGAAAGGCATATAACTGTGACTTTGTGCTAGACCCTTTTTGTCTCTGGACTTCACTTTCTACATTTGTAAAAAAAGAGGTTCAACTAGACAATTTCTAAGATCTTTTAATAACATGCAGTCCCTGCCTTAAGGAGCTCACAATGTAGTTGGTAAAAATAGAATATAAACATGAGTATGTGGAGAGAAATATAAAGAGATAACATAAGGGAATAATGTAAGAAATACCACAAGGAAGTTTATGATGGATTTCTAGATGAATGAGGACACTAATTTCTCTAAATTCAGAGGAATAGGAGTGTCACTATGGGCTTGATTTGTGGTCAAAGTGGAAGAAGAAGGAATTAAGTTAGGCATTGAACATAGTTTAAAACTGAAACAGAGGTAAAGAATAGAAAATATGGTGTGTTTAGGGGGTATAGAAAGTTTATGAAGTTGTTAAAATGGAGAAGGTTATGGAGGACCTTGAATGCCAAAAAAAGTGTTTGGATTTCATTCTGTATTCAGTGGAGAGGATTAACACGGTAGCAGTGTGCAGAACAGAGTGATAGAGAAAGAAACTGGAATCCGAGCAATCTTTTAGGAACCTACTGCTATACCCAGGTATGAAAAGATGAGGGCCTTGATTAGAGTCTTGATAGTAGGAAGAGAAAGAAAAAAAAAACAAATAGAAGCAAGCTATTTTAAAGGAAAATTGACAGAATTTTGTCATTATCTTCGTGTGGAATAGAGACCCTCTTTTTTTATTGGTAGGGGTAATAAGTTGAGTTCTTATTTAGGTTTTCATACAGATTTATTAAGTAAATTTACTAAGTAAACATCTGCTATATACTGGAGGATAAAGGAAGAGCTGCCTTTGAATCCAGGAAGACCTAGACTCAAGTCTTGCTTCAAATGCATACTGGCAATGTAACCCTGGGCAAGTATAACCACTCAGTGCTCTTGAAATCTCTCTAAACATATAAGTTGCAGAGTGCAGACCTGCATTAGTAGAGGGAATTTCCTCACCTATGACTTTCCTGTACCAATGGAATCACAGTTCCAGTTCCTATTTCTATCCCAATGGGCTGAGTATTATATTAAACTTTGGGGGAGAATAAAACACAGTTTCTCTGCTCATGGATCTTGCAATTTAATTGATATATATATGTAAGTAATATAGAATTGAATATGAAATTCATAAAGGAGTGCTCTGTGAGGTTGAAAGATGGAAAAAGCATTTGTGACCAGAGGGAACAAGGAAGGGTTCATGTAATAGGTGACATTTGAATTGAATCTTGAAGGAGTGGTCAAAGAGATAGGAGAAGAACCAAAAGACTGTGGTGTCAGAGTCTGAGGTAGGAATGAATTTCAAGAAAGAAGAGCCATTTTATATTATATGTTGTAGAAAAGGAAAGAAGAGTAAGAATTGAGAGACTATTATTACATTTACTTATGGGAAATCCTAGAAAATTTTTAGATATTGTAGTAAGGATCCAGACTGTAAGGCCCTTAAGGACAGCAATTATATGCTTCCTAAGTTCCCATAGTACCTTGCAAAATGCTCTGTCTAAGGTAAGTTATTGTTTAGGGGTACATAGTAGAGCAAAACTCCCCCTAGAACTTTTGTTTAAATCATTGTACATGGGATCTATTATGTTCTTTTTTCAGTTCCCACTTCTGTATCCTTACCTTAACTCCAAGATGTACTAGTATGAACTAGAGATTAAGATTGCATAGAATGGTAACAATTGCTTTTCTTGTTCTATATAGAGTTTAGCATTCTGTAGGTGCCCAGTGAACCAGAATTGATGAAAGAGAGATTAGACTGAGGAGTGGAAAAAGATGAGATTCTACTTACTCTTAACAAGTTGGTTTCTGTTTGGCATTCTCTCTACTGAGCTTTTGTTACGAACCCAATCCAGTCATGTCCTTTGAATCTGGGGAACAAGGGACATTTATCCCGGGCTCAAACAGACCAATTCCCAGAGAGAGGACTAGCTATTATGGATTATTGTTCTTATTTGGGAAAAGGAAATGAACACCTTTTTGTTTCCAAAAACTTTACCTGGGACAGTAGGGGCAAAATGGGGGGGGGGGGGTGAGGTTTCTTAATTACTTTTTTTAAAGGATGTAGAAAGGGTAACCATATGTTACCTCTTTAAGAGGCTATTGGTCCATGTTAAGGAGAATGGAAGAGACCCTTGTGGGGCTTTTAAACACCAACTTCCTCCTGACCCAGAGAGCCAAAGACTTAGTGTAGTAATTCACACCATCCTCTTTGAGTGAATGACCCCATAAACAAAACCATTGACTAAGTTGGCACTGGTTTTTTTGGGGGTAGACTTTTTGCTTGTTTGCTTACTTTTATTTTATTTACTTTTAATTGTTTATATTCAAGGGGACCCTGTAGCTAAATAGATAAATCTTAGATGTCAGGAGGAATTTTTTTTCTTTGGAAGGATGAGGATTAGGATAAAGACTGAAACTGTGATTTCACTTGTATGGTGACTTCAGGGTGAAAAAATGCCCAACATATCCTTGCATTTTATAATCTTTTAGTTGCTTGGAATACTGGGTGATTAAATAACTTACTGAGGGGTCACACAGTGTGTTTCAGATGCAGGATCATATTAAATTGGCCATGCCTCTGGGCCAATCTGAATCTTCATACAATCATTTAAAGTATAATAATTCCATTAAATGATATTTCAAGATTGTGGCTTTTGAAATATTCCAGATAATTATGTTTTTAAGAAATGATACCCATGGTGGTGGAGAAATCACTATTCAACTTAAATCCATTCAGTGGAAATTTTGAGTATTTCTTGATTTTTTTAACATCCTAGTAATTAAGAAATGAATTGTTTATTCTACATTTTCCACTTCACTCTTATCTTTCATTAACCAGGTGCTACTTGGAAAAGGAGGTGGTCATTGCAAAAATGTGTGTCTTCTGGGGCAGAACAAATTAAATCAGGATGTTTTGGGGATTTTCCTAGTGTTTGGAGATTGTTAGACTACTGTTAGAGTACTGCAATAATGAGTAGTAAGATTAAGTTTGACTCATATGTAATTGGGGGCACAGCTCATTGTGTTGGTAGTAGGAGACAGTTGCTGTATGAGTGTGCTTAGATCCCAGGCATTTAGGAAGCAAGATTTCCACATATAACTTGCTTTTGAAAGACCTACTATGTATCTCCTAGAAAGGGAAAAAGTAGGAACTATTCAAAGATGCCAAACTTTGTTGAATTAAGTAGATATTAGCATGGAGAGAGGATGAGTAGTCATAAATTGTACATTCGTTCTTCAGATAAAGCAGATGTTTGCCTTGTCAAGGAGCAGAGGCAGTCCCTACTAGACATAGGTATTTCCTATTTTATATTCCAGGCTATGGAATTCTCTTAATAACAAATCAGTTAGATTAGCAGTTTGCGTGTGTGTGTGTGTGTGTGTGTGTGTGTGTGTGTGTGTGTGAAAGAGAGAGAGAGAGAGAGAGTGTTGTTTAGTTGTTGAGCCATTTCAGTTGTGTACAACTCTTTGTGACCCCGTTTGGGGTTTTCTCGGCAAAGGTGCCAGAGTGGCTTGCCATTTCCTCCTCTGGTTAATCTTACAAATAAGGAAACTGAGGCATACAGGGTTAAGTTACTTGCAGAGGGTCACACATCTAGTAAATGTCTAAGGCTGGTTTTGAACTCAGGTCTTCTGACTCCAGGCCTGGCTGCTGTGCCAGCCATTATCCATTGTGCCACCTAACTGCCCCAGAGAGAGAGAAAATATGCTTCAAACTCATAATACTTGGCAGTATATTTTAGGTTCCTTCTGGTAGTGTCATTTGTGCCCATATGAATCACAAGTAGTGAATAATAATCATCTATTTTGACAAATGTTGGAAAGTTCCCTGTTATGTCTTGGATATACACCCTGGGAAAACAAGAGTTCTCTCCATTGTTCTTATCAAATCACAATTCAATGCAGTAATTACTTCTAGCTAGCCCAGAACTACACTCAAAGGTGGACAGAAGCTGGCATAGGAACACAGAGAGATTGCACCAGGTAAGCAAGTGCACTCTTGTAATGAGCCCTGAAGTTAAAAGGGCTGGGGAGAAGAACACCAAAGAAGTCAGCATGAATTTCTTCATAAGGACCTGAAACAAGTAGGTACTTTGAATGGACATTGAGGGAGGGTCATAAGCCAATACAAGCTCCAGTAACTAACTGGGAATCTGGTACCAGATCTTGACTCATAAGAGAAGTAAAGGACAGAACCAATCCCCATTGATCACTTTACAAAGAGACAAAGTCTAGCCATATACTTCTTGGGAAATGGGGGCCACCTAAAGAGATGTGTGCAGCTCAGTGTCTGGGCATCTACTTCCAAGAGACTTTGCAGAAGACCTGCCAATAGCATAACCTCCTATTTCCAACAGGGGCCCATCAGAACTACAGTAGGGGATAGAGCCCACTTCCATTTGGAAATTATGCAAAGAGAAGACAGGTTTCAGCCATGGTCAGATCCATGTTGGATCATTACAAGCTGGGACAGAAGCCAAAGATGAAAGTAGGCAGTGGAGCCTAATATTTAGTCACCCTGTCCAGATCAGCACTAGCAGTAACATCCAGACTGAAGAGGAGACATGAAGAAACAAGGCCTACCCAACCAACCCAAGAGTCTCAGAGAGGCCTGCCCAAGCACAAAATTCCTAACCACAAGCCAAAGCTGAAAATCTGAATAAACACAAGAAATAGTATAGTTTAAGAGAAGTTCAGGGGGTAAACTCAGAAGAACAAAAAATCCCATAACAATTATAAAGTAGAATCTCAGAGATAAGAAAGAGTTGATCATAAGGATGACAAAAATGTCTAGGAGAAATGAAGCAAAACCTTTAAAAAATAAGAAATAATAAATGAAATTAAGAGTCTGAGAGGGAAAAATTGGAAGAAGAATAAATTGAAGGTGGAAAACTCTATCTAAATAGTGGATTTCCTGAAAGATAAAAGGGGGCAAATAGGAATTAATGACTTCATGGGACAAGAAGAAATAGTAGAACAGAGTCAAATAACTGAAAAATAGAAGAAAATGTAAAGTCTCTATTTTTTTTTATGTTTTGCTATGCATATGGAAATAATCATTTTACTTGGTATTAAAGTTCAGAATTTAAGAATAGAATAATTTTTTTTAAAAGTAGGGATGTCATTGACTTTTGGGATGGGTAAGACCAATGTGCTAAGTCAGTATAGAACATGACTTTATAAGGAATGGCATGTTATGGGGGGCAGAGAAAGGCAGTATGGTTATTAAAGAGGATGCTGAACAATGAGGAACACATGAGTTTAAATCCTACCTCTTTCCCTTCCTGTAACAGACCTTGGTGACACTAAACAATTCATTTAGCCTTTATGTACCTGAGGCAATTCCCCTAGAATCTTAGTCAGAGATGATTGACACCTGTATTAGTGGAGAGAATTCCCTCACTGAAAAAAGTCACTGATTCTTTTAGTGGATATTGATGTGTTCAAATTAAGACATGCTAAGTCATATCCTTAGTCCCATCCAGGTTAAGAGGCTCCAAAGAATTACCAAAAAATGTGTATTATTATGGTGTTATATAAAGAATACTAGACACATCTAGTTTCTAGTTCCAGTTCTGCTTCTAACTATCCGTGTTAATTTTTTTCTTCTCTTTGCTTCAGTTTCCTTACTAGTAAAATGATGATCTTCGACTAAATATTCTGTTGGTAACAGTCTACAATTTCATCTCAGAAATGACCTTTGCTTTGAGCTATTCATTTCTGTTGGGTGACTAGTGGGTACTCAGAAGGTAGAGTTTTTGAAATGTAGACCCACTGAGTAACTTTGAACCAGGAGTTTAGTCACATTTCCCGCACTCCTCATCCCTGAAAGCTGCAGCCTGTGAATTCTGAATTGAAGGGGCAGATCCAGAGGAATATACTACACTTGCATTTTGTTTTAATATATATTATCTCCTCTGCTGATGTGTAAGTGTCTTAGAGCAGGAATTGTTTCATTTCTATCTTTGGGTCCATGGTGGCTAGCACATTGCCTATTGAAGCAGTACCACTGAGGAAACTTAAAGATGATCTATGAGTCTTATTTTATGGATGGGAAAACTGGGGTACAGAGAAGAAAAGTGGCTTAACTAATATCACAGAGTGGGAAATGTCACAGGCAGAATTTGAACATAGGTCCTTTGATGCTAAATACAGGCTTTTCTTTTTTTTCAAATGTTTTATTGATGCTTTTTTGGTCTCTTTTTATATCACAGTAATTTCCAAATGACTTCCTTCAATAAAACCTTCTCTTGTAACAAACAATTACAGGAAGTAAAATAAATCAGTACATTGATTATGTCTGAAAGTATATTACTTATTTCTCACCTACTATCAACCACTTCACTGCTGGTAGAAGGCAGAAGTAAATTTAATCTCTGTGGAAACAGGATGAGATCAACTACTGGAGTTGTCCTGAACATACTTTCATTGATGGCTTTTTCAAGAAAGGACGCAGGCCATGAAATGTTTTGTCTGAAGTATATAAATAAATAATTGGTCGATATTTTGAGGGGACACTGGTGTTCTCATCTTTTGCAGCAGATATGTGATGTTCTCTTTTTAACAAAGGTGGGGTCTGCCTTACATCTGACAGGGAGCTGATAAAGTGCTTTCCTAAAAGTTTATGCTCTACTCTAAAGTGTTTGAGCTATTAATTACGAATCTTATTTGGACCCACTGCTTTTGTTATGTAGAGAAACTAGAGTGTTTAGCTCCCTTACTTCTGGTGTTAGGCAGTAGACATTTATTGAGCACCTACAAAGCTATATGCCAGGAACTGGTTTAAGCTCTGGGGATACAAAGAAAGACAAGTCAGTCACTGCTCTCAATCCTAATGGGAGAGACAATATGAAAACAACCATGGACAAACAAGACATATACAGAGCAAGTAGGAGGTAATCTCAGAGGGAAGGCACTAGCATGAAGTGTGATCAGCAAAGTTTCTTGTAGTAAATGGAATTTTAGCTTGGACTTGATGCAAGCCAGGAAAGCCAAGAGGCTTCTATCAGTCACTATATTAACAATGTTAGCTTACTATTTCTTATTTGATCCAAATTACATTTCATACATGCAACCAGAAATGTTTATATTCTCCTGCTTTGTAGGTTCTCTCTCTCTGATTTCTTTGTTTCTCAAACCTCTATAGTAAGTTGTTGATCGTTACTGAATTTTTTATTTTGTTCCTTGTTCTCCTTTTACCCTTTACGTCACCTTGACCTTCTGATTTTTTATTTCAATTACTGATTAAGAGAATCTAGAACTTCTGATACGCTTTTATTTTCTGGATTCCTTTCTGCATGTATTTTTGGTTGCCTCTAATTGGGAGATATGGGTTTGACATTTGCTATTGTATGTGCTAACTAGATATTAATGTCGTCTTCCAATGTCTTTCCAAAGATTTTCAGTAGCTCTCTCAAATTGCTTTTGCCATGTTCCTTTCTGATGCCTGTTCTTCGTGGTATTTATTGATAATGCCGCATTTCTTCCAATGATTTTTACCATGACACTGATTGCCACTTACACTACCATGTGCAGGTCCTGAAATGTTTGTACACTTTCTGTCAAATACTCCAGGGAAATGTGTTTGTTTTCATTTTAGTACAGCCCTCTAGTTAAGATTTGTGCTGTCAAGCTAGCGCAAAAAGGCATCTTCAGAATTCCAGTCTGAGTGTGTTCATCTGTTTTTCTAACTGTTTTGAGATATCAATTCTATTTTTGTCATCCACTTTATTTATATTATTTATACATTGTTATAATTTCTGGAGTTTGCATGAAATGAAGATTTTCGATGACCTCGGGACCTTCAAGTTTTTCTCCTTCAGATTTCAGTTTCATCCCTTAGTTCATCTAACCTGGCTTAGAGGTGAAATTTTGAAAATATATTTATTATTTTTACATCTCCATACATTGCTGTGTGACTTAAGAGTTGAGGATGCCATTGACAAAAAGCAGTCTGATATCCTTGCCTGTAATTGGCAAGTTTGAGTTCCAATTTTGATATGGTAGAGTACCAGCAGATGATATGTATGGCATATGCATACACACACACACACACACACATACGTGTGTGTGTGTGTGTGTGTGTATAAATGGGATAGAGCAGAACAGGAAGGCAAGAAAATGATAGAGTGATGTACAACAAGGGGTCTCTGTGAGTCCTGAGATTACTAGAATGCCTTTGGAAGGAGAAATAGAAACCCTGAAAGTATTCATGTATTCAATTAATTTCATAGGCACTCATGGTTTCCCTGATTTAGTCATCAATACAATCTACACTTAAGTATTTCTTACAGGTTGGATGTTGATGTTTCTGACTGTTTTTCCCTTTGTCTTCTTATATTACTGAAACATGAAGGAATACCACTTGCTCTACTGACCTCCACATGTCATGCTGGTCATCATGATGGTTTTAACAGAATCATTTTGCAAATTGTATGTTACCATGTCCAGTTTTTAGATTCATAGAAGCAATTTCATCACACTCATTCGGGTCCTAAACCAGACAGCAGTATCACCAGAGTACAGTGTTTCTAGGTTCCTACGAGTTCTCAACTTTAAAAGTCACTTTAGCAGTCCCTGGGTACACAGAGTCCTTGCTCTACATTGCCCTACCTAGAATTCCCTTACTTTCCTATTATTCGCCTCTACCCCATTATGGTAATATATAATAGACTAGACCTTGAGGAGGATATTTTAATTCTTCTTCTTCTTTCATCCTTCTTCATGGAGATCAACTCCTACAATTATTCTTTTATATTAAATGTTCTGCTGACGGTTACATAGGTGGATGCTATTGTGATTCACCAACACAAGTTCATATGATACTGTTTACAGCTGTTTGTGAAATGTTGCTTAGTGTTTAATCAGGAGGCTTTTTCTTGCACCTAACCTATTTACAACTGGCATGTGATTTTTTTTTTTTGGAGAAAGGTTATTTGATATCTTACAGGAAATTTAAAATTCTGTGTAGGTCAGATACATAGAGAGATCATGAATGATGTTTCTCTGAAATTATCACAGTAATCTCCAAAAGATTAAAGAGTTATGTCAAATGGTTTTTCAGCTTTTATTGGATTCTGGGTTCTAGATTATAATATTAGACTAGATAGGAGACTACTGCAATTACCTGACTTTAAGGTAGTTAGAGTGTGATCTAGGGAAGTTAGAATTGGAAAGAGGAGAGAAGTTTGAGGGTCATTTTGAAGTCAGACTAGTTATGGTTTAATCTCTAACTGAATATAGAGGTTAGACCAGACCAGACTCATTCCACTCATAGTTTAGTGTCACCAAGGTCTGTTGCAGGAAGGGAAAGAGGTAGGATTTAAACTCATGTGTTCCTCATTGTTCAGCATCCTCTCTAATAACCATACTGCCTTTCTCTGCCCCCTATAACATGCCATTCCTTATAAAGTCATATTCTATACTGACTTAGCATATTGGTCTTACACATCCCAAAAGTCAATGACATCCCTACTTTTAATATTTTGTTAAGTGGAAGTAAGCAAAGTCATCTGTTTCTGGTGGTGGTGGTGTTTTAGAAGATAAGTTCAGTTTGGGGTATGTTGAGGTTAAGGTAATAGTGCAACATCCAAATAGAAATATTTAGAATGCAAATGGACATACAGTATTGGAGTTCAGATGAGATGGCAAGGTGAGAGGTATAGATTTGGGAAGAAAGAGGTAATAGTTGAAATCATGAAAATATAGAGACAAAAGGACAAAGGGGTAAGAATTGAATCTTGGGGAAAAAAGAAGATCACTAAATGTGAAGGATGGCCCGAAGAAACAGTTTAGTGTAGTTCCATGGAAATCAAGAAAAGAGAATTTTGAGAAGGGGGTAGTCAGCACTGTCAAAGACAGATCATAGAGAAGGAGCATTCTCTTGGTTCTGCTTATTTCATTCTTCATTATTTCGTGCAAGTTTCTCCATGTTTTTCTAAGATCATCAAGCTCATCATTTCTGATAGCCTTTCCAGACCTGTGTCATGTTCTGTTCTAGCTTACCTAGATAAAGCCTAGAAAGCATTCTGTCTGCAGACACACCCTAAGCTTTCTTGCTTATAAAATTTATTCCTGGAATGACCTCTCTTCTCTTCTTCAACCATTAAATTCCATTAAAATCTAATTCAAATTCTACCTCATCCATGGAAACTTCTCTTATCCCACCAGTACTTGATAAGTTTTTCTCTTTGACCTCTCATTGTATTTCTGTTTATACCTTTCTAATGAACTTACCATATAATACTGTATGTTATACTTATTTTTACAGGGGTTATATTCCCTTACCAACTAACCAAAAGGGGATGGGGCATGATACCTAACTATTAGAGGAATTAGGAGAGGTCTTTCAATGAGGTGACACTGGAGTTAACTTTGAAGTCTGTTATTCGAAGAGACAGAAGTGAGAAGTAGGAGCATACAGTACATTAGAGAAAACAAGACTGGATAAGTAAAGTGGGGTCCAATTACAGAGGGCTTTGAATGCAAGCAGGAGGATCTGGGATTTGATCTAACAGGCACTGAGATACTACTGAAAAACTGCAATCAAGTGCAACAAGATGGAATTTTCACTTGAGCAAGGGATAAATTATCACTTTCCTTCTCTTGGCACAATTTTTTTTCTTCTGTAAAATTGGTAGTACCTATCTCCGAGCACAGTTGTGAGGAAAGTATTCTGTAAACCTTGGGTTTTATAAATATGAGTTGATGAGTACTTAGGTTCACCCAGCTATCTAAGGCTCTGGGATGATTTTCTAGATTATCTAGAGATAATCATGGTGAAATAAAAGGAGCACTGCAGTAGTAGTTAAGGAGACCTTGGTTTCAATCTACTGTGTGACCATAGACAAAGCACTTCACTGCTCTGGGCCCAAATTTTCGTATCGGTAAAATGGATATAATATGAATAGTACCCTCCCTCACAAAGTTATTGTGAGGTTCAAGTATATGTTAGGCACTCTATGAAATATCAGTTATTATCAGCCCTAGCACTATTCAAACACTGTTCCCTTGTTCTATCAGACGTTATCATTGTTCAGTCATTTTCAGTCATGCTAACTCTTTGTGACCCTATTTGGGGTTTTCTTGGCAAAGTTACTGGAGTGTTTTTGCCATTTCCTTCTCCAGCTCATTTTACAGATGAGGAAACTGAGACAGGATTAAGTGACTTTCCAAGGGTCACACAGCTAGTAAGTGACTGAGGTCAGATTTGAACTTGGGAAGATGAGTCCTCCTGACTCTGGTCCTGGTGCTTTATCCACTGCACCACCTAACTGCCCCTAAATTATCTGTCAGATGACTTCAGCATTATCAAGAAACTCACTATAATTTAAGTCATTTGAAATGAGTCTTGTAAGCAGTGGACTGAGCAGAAATTTTAAAACAAGAGCAAGCATTAGGATAGCAGACTGTAAATTCATTGAAGGCAGAGATGGTGTGTTGTCTAAATTTAGCATCTCTCCCAGTACTGAGAAGTCTGTTCTGCATGCATTGGTACCTACCTCGTAGGTTATCAAATTAGATAATGTATGTAAAATGCTCTGTAAACTATACAACCCTATATAAATGCCAGTCATTATGAATGTTAGTTGAATTTATTGAACTGAAATGAATGATAGCTAGGAGTTTTAGTTGCCTTTTGCCTTCTGTGCGCCTAGGTTACTAAGTATTGCGAGATAGTATGGTGTCTTTCACTGGTAGATTTGGAGGCAGGAGCTCTGGATTGAAATTTTGTCTCAAATAAATTCTGTGTCAGATCCTTCCTGGCTATGTAAGAACAAATAAAATACAATATTTGTAAAGTGCTAAGTACAGTGGTTGTTATTCTCTCCCTTCTTATGTGACTATGGGCAAGTCATTTAACCTTTTACAGATTCAGTTTTCTTATCCATGAAATGGAGATATTAACATTATGCACCTACATCATAGGGTTGTTGCAAACAAAATGTGCTTTAAAGTGAGCTATTCTAGCATTTGTCAGAAGATGCCTTAGACAATTATGAATAAATGAATGGAAAAGCATTTACTGAGTACTTACAATGTGCCAAACACTGGGAATATAAATGTGAACAAGTAAGACGGTCGTTACTTTCAAGAATTCAGAAAGGTCAGGACAACACATATAAGGGAGGAATGACTTAGGAGAAGTATTTTGTACAAGAATGTTAGAGGAAAGGGTGATGTTAAGTCATAGAACAAATGGAAAATATATCCCTTCCAGAAGTGATAGTGTTTGTTTACTTTACTATTCTTAGAGCTAGAATTGGAAGATGGTGGTGGTGGTGGTGGTGGAAGAGATCAGGAGGGTAAGTGAGAAGCATGCTGTTGGACCTGAGGCCTGTCAGAACCCAGGATCCTTAGAGTAGGAGCTTGAGTTCGGGTAGGTGATAGAAGCTAGAGCTGCCAGTGTATGGAGTCACACTTGTTTGGAGTCACATATGACTCTGAAGTGGCACCGAGTGAGCTGACTTCTACATTTTTGGCAAATTCCTTCATCTCTGATGCAGAAGGGCTTTGAATTTAAACTCTCCATGTTTTTTTTAAGGTGCTGTTTTCATTAGCATTTGTTTGGGTCTCCTTTAGCAAGTTGTTGACTTGTTCTTTTTTTTAATGATTTTCTTGCATCATTCTCATTTCTCTTCCCAATTTTTCCTCTACTTCTTTTAATTGATTTTTAAAATCCTTCTTGAGCTCTTCCATGGCCTGAGACCAATTCATATTTTTCTTGGAGGCTTTGGATAGAGGAGTTTTGACTTTGCTGTCTTCTTCTGGTTCTGTGTTTTTGATTTTCTTTGCCACCAAAGTAAGATTCTGTAGTCTGATTTTTTACCTGCTGTATGCTCATCTTTCCAGCCAAATGCTTGACTTTCTCACTCTTTGCCCAGGTAGGACTCAGCTTCCAGTGGGGGTGTGGTGGGGGTGAGTGTACCCAGGCTTCAGGGTTTCATATCAGTTGCTCAATCCAATACTGTTTGTAGGCCTAGAGTTCCAGAATCAGTTACTGTTGCTGCTACTACTGCAGCGGCCACCTCCACTGGCAAAAGTCTGGAAAGTGCCACAGCTGCCAGTGATGTAGTCTCCTGAGGCCTGCTCACGCCCTGGCCCATGCCGGATTGCCCTCTGCTCCCAGTCCGGTGTAATATACCCCCTTCCTGTCAACCTTCCAAGTTGTCTTAGGCTGGAGATTTATTTCACTTTGTCATTTTGTGGGTTCTGTGTATCTAGAATTGGTTTAGAGTCATTTTTTACAGGTATTTGGAGGGCTTTGGGGGAGAGCTCAAACAAGTCCCTGCTTTTATTTTGCCATCTTGGCTCCACTTCCTGCATTTAAACTCTAAAAAGAAAATTAATTATGTTTAGAAACCCTGGATGATATATTTTTTTTGAAGGAGCTCATATTCTAATTTGTCAGTTAAAACCTGTAAAGAATGGCAAATTTTGATATAGTCCTAGTGATAACTGAGGCCAATCACTTCTACCATATCTTAGAGCCAGGGAACTGTCCTTTCTCTTGCCCTGGTCTGATAAGGCCAAAAGACAGAACAGAACCAGTTGCTGCCATTGAGGTGAATGACAGATTTCTTCCTTTTCCTTCTTCAACCAATTTTCATGACTTCATTGCTCAGCTCCCACTAGGCCGAGAACCAGTGCTGTCAGTTGCATGCTAACCTCTATATTCCAGAGCCACATTCCACCCTAGCCTTTATAACTACTGCTCTCTTGATTGAAGACCATTTGTCTTACCATTACTCCCTATCATTCTCAGGGTCTTCGCCATCTACTCTCCTACTTCCCCTTCCTTGTTGCCTTTCCTTTCCATCTGCTAGAACAGAGAGTAAAAATAAGCCTTCCTTTTGCATGTTTTCTTCCACAATTAGAAAGTGAAATCTTGGATAGCAGGGATTGTTTGGGTTTCCCTAGTTGTATCCCAGTGCTTGGCACAGTGCCTCACGCATAGTAAGCAAAAGCATTAATAAATGCATTTCCTCTATGATGTCAAATGCATCTAATGAGAGGAAGTCAGAGAACCTTTCCAAGACACAAAATACTTTTGTTGAAAAATTCATGGAAGAAACTGTGTGCATCTTCAACTTCGGAATTGGTGATATGGGTTCGGTTTTACCTGCTCTTGATGATTCATATCTGGAGAATACTTACTTTTTGGCAGTTGAGAATGCTTGTGGAAAAGTCATTCAGGTTTTGTGGAACTGGAGAACAGGACACATGATAGGTTTCCAAATGTTAGTTTTTGCTCACCAGCAAGACATTTTAGAGTTTTTTGGTAGTCATTCTATGTTTCCCCTCTAAAATATTTTCACTCCAAATTTAAAAGTTTCTTTACTGCTAAAGAAAGAAGTAAATTGAGACCAAAATTTAAAATTGAAATGAGTTAGAATTATAAAACTTGGGCTCTCGAAACAAAGTATAAAATTTACTGGGGACAGGGACCCTAATTTACTAGGACAAAGACTTGAATAATAATAGCTGGCATTTATAGAGGACTCTAAGGTTTGCAAAATGATTTACAAATATTATTTCATTTGATCAATAGAGCCTAGAGCAGTGTGTTCCTAGGTGTAGTATTTAATCTCATTTCATTTTCATTTACCACTCTACAGAATAGGAAGGGCTTATATTGGTCAATAGAAATTTAATTCAATACAGTAAACATTTATTAAGCACTTACAATGGGCAAGGCATCCTGATAAGTAATAGATGACATTTCAGATAAGTGCTTTATATATTAGATTTCATTTAATCTGTGCAACACTCCAATTTTGCAGATGAAATATTATTAATATGATATATAGTAAAGAAATAAGAATTATAAGGAACTCCACGTTAGAATGGAAGTTTCTTAAGAGTAGGAAAGATTACATTTTTTAATTTGGCTCCCTAGTGTCTAGCATAGTGTCCAGCATAGTGTCCATGCACTTAATAAATGATTATTGATCGATCAATTGATACTTAATGTAACATTTTGCCAGTTTTCAGTTACTTATTAGCTGATTATTTGGTTTGCGGATTATTAAGATGGCTTTTCTCTTTTCTTTCTTCATTATCCTTCCAACTTGTGAGGCTTAAAATATTCTGCAGAGTTAGAAAGAAGAAACTCCACTCAACTGAGTTTTTCAGTTTTTCTAGTTTTTGCAAAAGATGTAATGGAGAAAATCTAAAATTATTGTCTAATATGAACTTTCTAGATTATTTGTGGATGTCAGTGATTAATAATGCCCCTAAGTATAGATTATAGAAAAATTGGTTACATAACTCTTATCTTGTATCCTAGAATATTTTCATAGCCTATATGAATTCCTGGTCTTCCAGGAGATATAGATAACTATATACATTGTGTTCAGTATTTATTATGTCAGCCTCAAAATGATCATTTACTAAAGATGAGTCACAGTGTTTCAAGTGAATAATAAAATAGTGTTCATCTTTTAATAGTTTATTTGGTTTTACTTGGAAGTAGGCCATGCTGAACAGAATTCTTTTTAAACTTTTAAACTTGTTTGCAAGACTGGATCAATTTAATTATTAAGTCTTTGAAAGAAAAATGAAATATCTAGCTATTTGTTGTTTTCTTAGGAAGTCATTTATTTACGTTGGAGGACTGGATACTTGCTGCAACAGTAAGAAGTCCCTCATCTCTGGGTTTCTGAATGCCTACTTGGTTTAGGAAGTGGGCTCAGAGCTATTCACCAATTAGATCCTTTGATCCCTGATCCCTTTTTAAATCCACTGTGTATATAACCTTTTTTCCACTCCAAAAAAAAAAATTGTTTCTCGTTTTGCTATTCTCAAAACTTCATAAATATTTCAGGGTGTACAACGAATTATACACTGCATTGTCTCCTCAGAAAAACTCAGTATTGTCAGTTTAGGAATGAAACAAATGTCACTGTCAACATCTTTTTTTCTATTTTTTAAAAATTCAACTTTATTTTATTTTCAGTTCCAAATCATCTCCCTCCCACTCCCTATCACCAACGTATTGAGAAAGCAAGAAAAACAAAACACATTACAATATGTATAGTCAGGGAGAACAAATAACCACATTAACCATGTCCCAAAAAAAAAGAGGAAGAAAGGGAAAAAAAAAGAAAAAATAGTAGGAAGTATATTTTAATATGCATTCTGACTCCACCAGTTCTCTGTTTGGAGGTGGATAACATTTTTTAACATGAATCCTTTGGAGCTGTGGTTGATCATTGTGTTGATCAATGTCACCAAGTCTTTTAAAGTTATTTCAGCATTTCTTCCCCTTGAGTAGTTGCTACTAAAGTTTAAAACAAATGTTTTATGAAATAAAGTAGGAACAAATATATGAGGATAAAATCATATCCAGGGCCTAATGCCCACATCTTCTCCATTATAGTCATGCCAGCTAAGTGTTATTTTTTTTTTTAAGATCCAGGTTTTACCAGATAGCTCAGCCTGGCACCATAACACAGCCTGACAAAAATACTTATTTCTGTTCTCTCATCATTTTAAAAATACTCATTTTGGGGAACATTTCTGTGATGTTCAGTTTTAGGCTAGAATATATTACTGGGTATTTACATTTATCTAGGCTCTTTCTGTGATAAAGTTAATTGATCTGATGCTTTTATTTTTTCCCCTTTGAGATAAGTTACAAGAGATATTAAAATAATACAGGCTTACTTTCAAGATCAGTTTATTCTTACTGCTATTTTTTTTTAAGGAAAATCCTTTTATTTGTGAACTAACATTTTCTGTACAGGAGTTTAAATTTGGAACCCTCTGCTGATATTTTAGCTGTGATACACTGTAGGGGGAGAGAGGAGGGGAGCATGGAAGAGAAGTTGACTGGGCAGAACAATCTGTGAAAAGTACCTTGTGACCAGCCACAGAAAAGTCTCGTTTTCTTTTGTTTATCATAAGACTGTCTCATATTATTCTTTAACACTTTGACAGACCTGTGAGCTCACTGAAGGTACTTCTTCCAGGGATAAAGTTTATAACCTATCCATGCCTTGTTATCCTGTTTGAATTTTGTCCATATACTTTAATATGTCCTCTGCAGGAGGTGGAGGCGGGGTGGTACATCCAATATGCTTTCTGGATCTCTTATCTGGGTACCAATATGGCCTATAATAAAAGATATGTATGGTTAGTAAAGGAAGTAGGCTGGTTATATAGAAAGAGTGAGGATAACATATGGCTGGTTCTTTTTGCACCTAGCTCATAGTTAGCTATATCTCATGCACCACACTTAAGTCTCTCCACTACCCTTTGGGTGATCCATAATTTTGATCCCTCAGAGATTATGGTATTTTAGGGTCCTTAGTCCTAAGTCATCATTGGAAGAAAATTGGCATTGAAAAGATAGAGTTTTGTTTCAGGAAGAAGCTTAGGGATGTTATTGAAAATGCTTACTACTTTTCTAAATGAAACAGCTTTCTCATTTGCTTCAATTTAACTCTGAGTCCACTTCATCATCCATCTGAAGTCTGTGTCCAAGGTACAGCTACTGATGGACCAACTCAAGGGGGCTGTCTATCCAAATGCATAGCAATATAAACAATGTGTATGTTCTGATCAATTTTATCAAATGATATTTTTTTTATCAACAATACAGTTTATATTCTTATATATCTATAATTCAGTTGTGTCTATAAAGATGTGTTCTGTTGTAGAAAACCCTTTTCATAGCTTCATCAAAGGTGGCCTCAGTATGAGTGTTAGTTGTTTTCATGAAGATTTTATAGAGATGACAAGTTAGACATATAGTTTAGCAGTAATTAATCTTTTTTCAGTTGTGATAATGTCCACATTTTATCCTAATCTTTTGTAATATTAAGAACCCTTCCCTTAGTGTTTTCAAAGCTGTCAATTACATTACAGAACTCTTGTATATATAATTGGACTGATGTAGGTGTTCCTTGGGTCTTTATTTTCTTTATTGTCATTTCTGCTTTCTCATGTAGCACACTGGGGATTATGATGTTAAAGTTTAAATATGGTGGCTCCACTGAAATAAAAAATGTAGTTTATTGTAGAAACTTTGATGATCTTTTTTTTATTTTTAATCTGTGTTCTACTTAATTCCAGTACTATACATTTAATGTCATATTATATACAGTAATTAAAACAAGAAGCTGTCAGAACTTGATGGTTTAAATTACTTCTAAGGCTATTTAAAAGGGTTGTGTTATCAAGTAATGCTCATTAACATAAGTAGGATTTATAGTACTTGAAACTTGCAAATTAAAATTTATATTAATTATGGTACTCAAGACAATGCATCATGGACATAAGAAGAGAGAAATTGAATTTATGAGATCAAGTCTCTGAGTTCTGACTGGTGTTATGTCTCTTTTTTCCACTGAATACCAATTTATAATGAGTTTCAATGCAAGTCACACTATGTGGTTGTAACGTATTTGTTAATTGTGGATGAAGAAGGTTTTTAGACTTTTAAATTTTCTATTAAGTACAGTTATTAGGGATAAAACTTTTAAAATTCTCTATTAGTTTTTATGTGCTTTAGATAATAAAGGTAATATGTATGGTACCACCAGTCCTATTTTTATGAAACTCTTGGGAATATTATACTATCAACATTTAGTTTGTTTGTAAGTTAGTAGACATCACTACTATAAACTATTCCATATCATTTCAGCTGACATTTTAGATTTAAATGACTTTCATGCTCTAACATGGATTGTCTGTTTGTAGGGACATATTATTCTTTTGAAAAAAGAAAACACATTTTTTTTCTAGGGTCCTGTTTAGCTCAGCAAATTCTATTATTTATAACTGTTCAGGTTTGAGTTAAATAGGGACTTAACTAGGGTTAGTGACGTTGGAAATGATAGGGAAGAATGAAAAAGAGGCAGAATATGGAGGTTAGAGTGGACAAGACATGGTGATTAATTGAAACTGGAGAACTTGGGAGAATAAGGAAATAAAGATGAAATCAGATTGGGAGTCTAGGTTAAAAAGGAGGGTGGGGAGGGGATCATAGCCTGAATTGCGATATTTGAGTAAAGGATATGTATAGAAATGTTGTTGTTTGGGTGGGGGGGGGGAGGGTAGGAAATGAGGTTATTTGGTTATGGCCTTGATGTGAAAAAAAAAACACTACAGAAGGATTAGAAATTAATTACCAGCAAGTAACCTTTTTTATTGATCAATTTCCTCCAGGTTTGGCCAGATCTCTTTCATGACCTATGTTTTGACATACATATAAGAAAGATTTCCTATAGAAAAGTATGATCAAACATTAAAATGTGTTATGGAAAGATAATAGTAAGCAGTAAGACTTTGCCATTCAATCGTAAACATTTTTGAAAGGAAGCTAATGTCTTAAGGAAATTATTTCTCAATCAAAATTCAAGTACAAAGAATGATTATTAATAATACTTTGTTCACAAAATCCCATTCATTATTAGTGTAGCAGACTTAGTGATGATATCCTCATGTGTAGCCTAATTATGGAGTAGTCAACATTCTCTAACAGCTACTGGATCATTTCCTTATTCTCTGTTGGATTCTAAGGCAATTAAATGGTATATTTTGATATGTGTTCATAAACTAATTAAATTTATATTAATCAATTAGCTTTGAGGCCCCATCTCAGTTTATAAATAAAACAGAGAAATAAATCTCTTCCTAAAAACTTGTGCCCATCCCTTTCCCCCTTTTATACCTCTTGGTTAGATATGATTAAATAATGTCATTATTTTTAGCTATATAATTTATTAACTGTATCAAAGAGCATAAGACATTTAAATGTTTTAACGATATATGAACTATGAGAAAGATCACAGAGTCCCTTCTAACCATAATTCTTCCATTTAGCTCTATCACGATAGCAATTAAAAGTCTCTTCTTAGGATATCTTCTGCAGAAAACAAGAGTTAAATTCAGTTCTCTTCAGATTCTTTTCCCTTGACAATTAGCAAACTCAGTTTTTCAGGACAAAATTCTCTTAGTGCTTTTCCACTTTGTCTCTCACTGTCTCTCACTCATAACTGTTAACTTTCTAAATAATTGAATTCCTCTTCCCCAGATCCTTTTTCCTCTGAAAAATTACAGTAACTATTCATGGTCTTTGTGGGAGGGACCAATGAAGCTGGCAACATGAGTAACCAGCAATAGCAATAAGTATATTCTTTTTTAGGCAAGTGGCTTTACTAGTTGAAGAGTAAGTAGTGTTCAAAGTGTTGACTGTTGACTGTTCTTGTAGCTGGTGAAATGATCTTTGTATTGTTAACATTTGTTAATGTTAATGTTAATAAGGAAGTTCCATTTGTATTGTAAACCTCTACCTGTAAGTCAGTTGGCTAGTAGCCTTTAAGGGGGAAAATCACAATCTAAAAGAAGGAAATATTTTTTTACGAAGTTGATTTTTCTCCAATTTTGCCTCTCTGTGCCATTTATTTATAAAACAAACCTGCTATACTTGATTCTTTTGACAAGAAATACATCATCTGATGTAGTCTCATTGTCACTATTTCTAAGAAATAGAGGCACAAATATATTGTTTTGCCTTTTAATGGATAGCATAGCTTGGTTGATGATTACTAAGGCAAGTGAAATAGAGTAGGATAATGGTTTGTGTTGGTTAAAGTGAATTGCCATGGTACAAAGAGTCTACATAGATCTAATTCTTTGGGGTTTTTTTTCAAAGATCTAATTCTAGCATTTTTACTTTTCACTTAAATTTGGATTATTTGTGGTCCACAGAAGTTTCAACAAGATTAATAGTGGCAGCAGCAACAACAAAAATAGTCCTGACATTTTAAAAATAAGTTACAAAGTCAGTCAATTCTAATTTTTCTTCTTTTTATCTGTTTATTATTGTGTATATTTTTCTGTAAGGATCATTTCCCTTTTCTACTCAGCACTTGAATGCACTTGGATAACCTTAATCTCTCTGAGTCTTCTTTAGATGTACTTTTACATTTAATGTATCTGTTAAAATCTCATTTTCCTTGCAATGTGATATTTTTCTTTAACTGCTAGTTCTGTTGATCTTGGGGCAGTCAAGTGGTACAGTGGATATCGCGTGCTAGAAAGGCTTGTCTTCCTAAGTTTAAATCTGACCTCAGATACTTACTAGCTGTATGACCCTGGGGAAGTCACGTACCCTGTTTGCTTCATTTTCTTCATCTCTAAAATGAGCTAGAGAAGGAAATGGCAAACCACTCCAGTATCTTTGCTAAGAAAATTCCAAATGGGATCTTGAAGAGCTGTGCGTGAGCGTGCACACACACACACACACACATATGACTGAAGACCTATTGCTTCCTATTTCTTTGATCTAGGGTCATATTCCTTAGTTATAGTTACTCTTTATATCTGAATATAATGGTAATAATAGCTAGCATATTAAAGTTTGCAAAGCACTTTACAAATATTCTCTCATTGGATCCTCATAACGTTGGTGGGAGGTGGATGCTGGTATTTTCGTTCCGATTTTACAGAAGAGAAAACTGAGACAGACATTGGTTAAAGTGACTTGCCAATAATCACACAGCTAGTAAGTATCTGAGGGAGAATTTGGGCTCACATCTTTCTGACTATAGGTCCAGCATTTTATCCATGGTACCATCTAGCTGCCTTTAGCACATATTAAGTGTTTTATGCTCTGAAAATGAATATTTATATATTCTCTATGTTATTCAAAGTGACAGGGAAGAAGGAAAACCAGTATGAGAAGAAAGAAAAATATTAAGCAGTTAACTGAATGATGTAATTTATTTAGTAAATAATTAAACTTTCTGGAGTCTACTATTTTAACTACTGTTGTGGCAAGGGTAACAAAAATAGTTTTTATGCTATGTCACATTTCCCCACCACTTTTGGTATATGATTCAGTTCTTTCGTTCAAGCATCTCACCACGTCATCCCATGTTATGCTCACGTATACAAACATATGGGAGCTACCCCTCTAACTTCTGTGCATCACTTCTGTCTTACTGGCCCCAAGCTGACAAATGGAAGGAAGAAGCCCTAGTCATTATGATACCATAATAACCATATAATATATAATAATTATATGTTATATTTGATGCATAAATTATATAATCTATGAACAATAGGTATCATAACAGGAAATATTTGTAGTATCCTAATACTTCAATACTTTAGCAAATTGTTGTATCAGATAATGTAGAGGTACTATGACTGATTATAGATTCCAGCTTTTGCTATGTTTCTATATCTCTGGTCCTACTAATGATTTCCAGTTCTATTTTCTGGATGGAACCAGAGTTATAAGACCTCCTTCACAAAAGAATTCAAATGTACATTACAAAGGATCTTCCTTTTTTCTTTCAATTACAGAGAGTGAGAAAATTAAATATCTTGGAGGGAAATAAAAATAAAATCACTTATTTCAAGCTAACAACAATAAGCAGTTATCCATTTCATGGGCTTCTGTGGACAATCTTCAGTTGATGAACTTCTCTTTACTTAGCTTGACTGGTCCTTGGACAAAAGAAATATATAGAATTTTGTCCTGGGCTCATACTTGAAGTTTATCAACTTGGTAGAGTTTACCTATTATGCAATAATGCACACTGATGGACTCCCCTCCTTCACTGAGCTTAGAAACTGATGGTCAGATATTCTCTCTAAGCTGGATCTATGAAACATATTATCCCTATCACTTAAATACCACTTTATAATGTACTTCAGCATCTAAGCCTCAGAATATCACAGCATCCAACTACACGCAAATGTAGCTAGGGAACATTGAAATACCATTTGAGCTAAGGACTGTTTCTTTCAGAAGTTAGGCGTCCAGGGTTACACATAACAAACAGAGGGAAAACTTGTAGGAGCACCAACCACAACACTGAAGTCAGTTTTATTTGCTGTTTCCTGGAGCCTTTGCTAACTGTTTGCTCCCACACTTTCCCACGTGTTACACAAGCCATTATATCCCCAGACTGACCAATTTGATGTCATTGTGTGAATTCTGTTCTGCTGAACCAGTGTAATATAAATATGTTATCTTTCATCTAAATGTGTGTGGAACTAGAGCTCTAGTATAGAAGCCCCATAGTATTCCTTTCTCCTCCATAAATTTCTAATACTACAGAGTTTTCAGTCTCCTAGCATAAACTTCATCACAAGATCACCCCCATATTATAGTGACACACTAGAGTAGGACTTTAGGAGAAACCTGACAACTTTGTCCTTCTTACTCTCATCTAAGGCAATGATATAATGTTGAAAAAAAGTATTTCAACACATGATTAGAATACTCCCTCCAAAAGGTTCACATTGGTTCTTTAATCCTTATTCTTTGGGTCTTTCAACCAGGCACAAATACCTAATTAACACATTCATTTTATCCAAAAAGATATGAAAGATTTTTTGATGCCTCCATGAAATCTAGATACATTTATATCAACTGAATCTTTAGCAAGATTCTATCCAGCTCATGACCTTATGAAAATTTTTGACATGAATTATTCTTAGTGAACCTGTATTGGTTCATGATGATCATCAGCACTTCCCTTTCTAAGTGCTCACAAAGTAGTTGAATGTCATACAAAATTCAGTTCATACTGTTAGATTAATAACTTCTGGTGAGGAACCCAGTCAATTAAATAAATAAATCAGTAGGCTGAGATCAGAATAATTAACGAAAAAGAATCTTATTTGGTGATTGCTGCCAGACATCAGTTGGTTAGGATGAGTTTCCACTGATGAGCAAAGACTATTTCCTTAGCTTCTCTCATCAGGGATAATTATTAATTATATAGGTTTTTATATATATATAATTATATATATAAAATAAATTACAGACAAAACAGTTTGGAAAGAGGCAAATAAAGTCCAATTATAAAGATGCTAATAACTCACATCTAAATAGTGCTTTAAGGTTGACAAATCACTTTTTTACACAGTAATGCAGTAAGATGGCTAATATAAATTTTATATCTGTTTTACAGATAGCCATGTCATATACCCCTATTCAATAAACTCAAATAGACTCCCAGTCATCTTGAGGATCAAATACAGGATACTCTATTGGGTATCCAAATACCTTTATAAACTAGTCCCTGCCTACCTTTTCAGTCTTCAAGAAACTAGAGTCTCCACAATGAATCACTGGAGTAGAACTTTAATGGAGAAATCTGCTCAAATAGAAATTTTAGGAAAATCATATTTTGACTTTCTTATCAAAGAATTTATTTACTCTAAAATTGATGACTACAGTAAAGTATATTTAAAAGCTGATATCTTTTTAAAGACTACATAAATTAGTTAATGATGATGAGATTTTTTACCCACTGCTGATAATCCTGAGAGTAATGAGAAGGGAAAAGAAGTTCATTCTCACTTCTCCCTTCTCTCCCTCTTTTTCCCTCTCTTCCTCCCCTCTTTTCTTTCCTCTCTGTGAATTGTTTTCCTAACTAGAGAATGAAGTGTTGCAATTGAAAATAATGAATGCTTTCCAGACCGTCTGATAGAAATGCAATTCTGTATTAAAATACCAAAATCACTAAAAGGTTGCCTTACAAGGACACCTTGAACTGCATTGCAGCATTAGCCAATGAAATAATTGAAACACAAAGCAATTTTCTTAATTAAAAAGTGAAATTTGTATTTAATTTATTAAAAGTACTTGAGGAAACATGAAAATCTGTAGGAAAGTGATTTAGATTTTGGAACCCTTATACCAAAATGGCCTACTTCTTAATGGCTTTGCATTTTTTCTTCTTGAAAACAGAATGTCAGTGAATGTAAGAAAGTCCAACTGATGAGATGGTGCTCATTGTGAAGTTAGGACAGGAAGAAACCTTAAAATGTTGAGTCGGTGCCTTTGCCGAAGTCCTTGCTTCCTCCATTCTCTGATTGCTGTTACCTACTAATTTAATGAGGAGGAGCTTTAGTCAATTATTCCATATTACTGATGAAAATTTTAAACAACATAGGACCAAGGATTGACCATTCATGTTGTTCCTGGCTCATTCTTAAATTTGCTGTTAAACTGTTCATAGAATTTGAACTCTGTGCCCAGGGGTACACCTACTATTATTAAACTGGTATCCATGAACTTAAAAAAATTTTGTGATGACTATATTTTAGTGTAGTTGGGTTCCTTTATAATTCTATGTATTTCATTTTATGCCTTGAAAAAACAATATTCTAAGAGGTCCATCAATTTCACCAGGCTACCAAAGGGTTCTATTTCACAAATAGGGTCTAGACTCTGTTGGTCTAGTTTATTAATAAGCTAGCTATATAAGGAGCTAACCTTCCTGAAATAAGATACACTATATAACTCTTTGATTTATTAGAACTTTTTTTCTGTGATTGAAGGAGATTACATTAATCTGATAAGGATTTGTTCATTATGAAGCACCTTTTTCCTATGTCCTCTAAGGTGTTTACAATTAATTATGTCACAAGCATTACAAATCTCTGATTTTAAAATAAATTGCTATTATGAAGAATCCAACCTTCCCTATTGTCACAGAAATGCAGAATCTCAGAGTCAGATGGAACCTCAGTTGCTATCTTGTCCAACCTGAACAAGAAGCTCTGCTACTTTGTAACTGAAAATTAAACATAGTTTTGGCTTCAGCACCTTTAATGAGGGAGATCTTAATAACTGTACAGTCAGCATATGTGTGAGATCTGAAATAGACATGGAGTTTACAACCTAGTTTGAGAGTTTCAAACAATGTATACTGGTGACAAAAATACCAAAATAAATCACGTACCTTCTGATAAATAACAAATTTATCTACTCCAATGCGCCCTAAACAAATTCTTGTACTTTGTTTTTCTTCACAGCTAAGTTTATTTTAAGAGTTACTTTATCTTTGCAAGGAAAGGAGGTACTTTTCTTCTGTTTGAAATCAGGTAGGAGTGAGTATCTGTGTGGAGTACCAATCTAGAATTATATTATTTGTGAGCATTGCAGAATTGATGCTTTTGAATTGTGGTGCTAGAGAAGACTGTTGAGACAGCAAAGGGATCAAATAAGTCAATACTTAAAGAAATTAATTCATGCTATTCACTGAAAGCTCAAATATTGAAACTGAAGCTTAAACACTTCACATATGAAAAGAAGACTCATTAGAAAAGACCCTGATGTTAGGAAAGATTGAAGGCTAAAGAAAAATGGGATGGCAGAGGATGATATGGATAAATAGTGTCATGAAAACAATGAACATGAACTTGGACAGACTTACACGGTGGAAGATAGAAGGGTCTGGTGTGCATCAATGGAATCACAAGGAGTCAGACATGAGTGAATGACTGAACAACAGAGTATTACTGGTTTAGAGGGGACAGCAGCTTTAGAACAAAGTCTATTCCTGGCCCTAAAAGGATGGAGGATAGATCTTAGTTTGTACTTATGAGTTGATTTCTCCCCACAAAATGCTGGTTGCACAAAAGACTGTTATTATAATGAGTACCAAGGAAATCAATTTATTTAGCAAATAACAAACAAAAATTGAGGAAGGAAAAGAGATTGTAATACCAAAAAAATACACAGAATGAATGAGCTCTCCCATGGAGAGTGAGAGGTCTCACCTCAAAGCAAGAGACAAAGGTCATGATCTCACCTGAGGGAAAATTTCTCAAAGTTTCTAGAGAAGTAAGATGTAAATCAGAGACATGTTGAGGAACAGGCTTCTCCTACATGTGTGTCATTTCCCAAAGTCTTTCTCCCCCACCCTGTACCTGTCCCAGAAGAAAGTCTGGTACAATGTAAGTTCTTTTAAAGAAAAAGAAAGAATTTGTTTTCCAAAGCTCCCATACCTCTCATATAGTCATGCACTATTGTGTCAGCATTCTCCCCAACAATTAGAAAAGTCTCTTGCAAAATATCCCAGCCTTGGCTAGAAACCTAAGTTACATTATAATCCCATGACTACCACTTAGTTCAAAATAGGCTGTGACGAGGGTCAGTTTTTCCCTCAGGAATAGGGAACACTAACTCTATTGGGCTTGAAGATCTATGTATAGATCTTCTGAGGACTAGTAATAGAAGCCCTAGAAAGTACCATAAACATGAAAAAGAATATCAGGGAACAGATTTACTTATTGCTCTTCTACTCTGACAACTTAAGAAATCACTTCTGAAGGGAACTGAGGAGAGACTTTTTAGGAAATATCTTTTAAAACAAATGATAACAAATCAGTAAACAAGCATTTATTAAGTGCAAATGAATTTCCAAGCACTGTGCTAAGAATAAAAAGAAAGTAAGAAGAGAAGAGAAGTGAAGGCCGTGGCTATAGATAACTTTTTCAAGGAGTTTAGCTGAGAAGGGTAGGAGGACTAGCTAACATGGAGGGTAGGATCAAGGGGGTTCTTTTTTTTAAGGATGAATGGGATGATGATGTTTGTTGATATCAGGGAAGGAGCTAGTAGATAGGGACAGATTGAATATCAGAGACAGAATAGGAATAATAGTGAATGAAATCTGGTAGGGAAGACTGGATGGTATAGGATCAAGGTTATATGTGGTTGGGTTGACTTTGGCAAGGAGAAGGGTCACATTTTCATCAGAAAAAAGAATGAGGGAGGAGAGAGTAACGAGTGATATCAGAGGGATGTGAGAAGTGAACAAGGGGAGAAGAGGGAACTCTTAGCTAATGGCTTCAATCTTTTCAGTGATGTCTGAGGCTAAGACCTTGGTGGTAGGGCTATGCCAGGAAAGGTACAAGGAAAGATGGAAAAGGTTTAGAACAGACACTCTGCTGAGGAGGGTAGAGGATTAATTAGAGAGGGAGCACAGAAATTGCCAATAAGGGCGAATTTTAGAGAACTTTGAATGTTAGGCTGAGGAGTTTGGATTTTATCCTTTGGGTGGCAGGGAGCCATTGAATTTTTCTTGAGGACAAAGGGGATCAGAATATTGGAAAAATTAATTTGGCATTAGGGTGTAGGATGAATTGGAATGATCAAAACCAAAAGCAGTCAGTCAATAAGTATTTATGAAGCACATGCAGCTACTGTGCTGAAGATACAAAAAGAAGCAAATGACAGCCCTTGCCCTCAGGGAGCTCAAAATCTAATGGGAGAGACGACAGCAAACATGCATAAACCTACAGACAAGACAAATGGTGAATAATCGAAAGAGGGAAGGCATAAGAATCAGGAGTTTGGGAAAGGTTTCTTGTAGAAGATAGGAATTTTGTTGATTGAGTGCTCTAAAATCTTCTTAGTATGGTGTTCTATTAGATGACTTATACAAGACAGAATGCAGAAAAGGCACAGAAATTGAGGGACTTTGTTACACCCAAGCATTATTTTGCTTTGGACCTAGCAAGCAAAGGAACCCAACTATCACTGATCCAAGACCTTTCTGGGACTGTAGTAGATAGTGAAATACTTGCCCTATTGAAAGAGAACTATCTTTCGGTTGTTGGCAGCAAACTTTAAGCTTGTTAAGGAGTCCCCCGGCTGAGGGCCAGGAGCAAAGAGAAGCTGTCTTCTTCACAAGATGCTGATAACTTAGCCGAGAGAATAGCTATCACTGGCAGGAAAGCAAGTGGTTGTATTCTTATTAGTTTACAGTTGCTCTCAGTGATCAAATTCAGTTGATGAGCAGCACACAAATAATATGTACCATACAAGGACAAAATGACAAAACAGCTCATGATAAGCCACATCAGAAAGAACAAATGATGTAATAGAATTCCTTTCACATTCAAGGACACTGTAGCTGACTTTCACTTTGGAGGGTTGACTGTTTGCTACTCAGTCCTTTTTAATTCTCTCCTCCTGTCTGGAAGGGATAGATATGAATTAGTGCCTGTCCTCCACCGTGCTGGTTCAGGGTGGGACTTTCTCTTTTGCTCCTTACCCCAATCCTCTCTGAAGGAGAGAGACTGGGGATTGAATCAGCCACATTCAATTACAAATAGATTGCTTTTAGCCTAAAGGCAATATAATGACTCTCAGCGTCACTTGGTGCCCTTTACCAGCGATTTTATGGAGTTTATATGAGATAGAAAGTTATTAATAACATTATAGTAGCTCAGAGCATCCAGTTAGGAAAATTCCTAGCATTCATAGAGAATGTTAACTCTCTGCCCTAATTAAACAGGGTGTATATTCAGCTAACTTATGACTTCCTCCACTTCCCTTTTTGCAAAATGAACACGTATACAGACATGCAATACAGATCTTTTTGACCAACCATTAAAAAAATATGAAGCAAAATCAGGACATAGGAAACAGCTTAGATAAAAAGAAATGAGAAATGACTATAATAGTGTTTGTTACTGCATAGGCATGAGGAGGGGAAGTTGAGACGAGGTGCCCTTTTGGAACTTCCCCTAAATCCTTGAAGAGTCAAACAGAACCTTTGTTTGACATTCTTCATGTAGACAGTATTGGTTTTTCCCTCTTGTTTGTCCTTCAAAATGAATTTTTCGAACACGACCTGACTTGACCAATATTTCTCTAATATAATACATTAACTACTGAAAAAATCACCTTTTCCCAGTATTTGTAGAAGTGATTTCTCCTCCCTCAAAAAAAAAAAAAAAGATGAATTAAACTTTCAGGAAATTAAGCAACTCAAAGAAAATGCCAATGATAGTGTTTTGCTAATTCTATAAATATTTTTGTAAACTTACTCAAACTAGAACTAATTTCAGCAATTTGAGAAATGGGCTTTCCTGCTGTTCCGTTCATACAGATTGTATGTGCTCTGTCTTGCCTACTCCCACGGATTTTTCTCAGCTCTCTCTCCTCTTCTCTATACTAGGTGTAAGAATGTAATGAACTTTACATAAATACTTCCTTTCTGAAAGGCCAAAGAAATCATTGCCAACAAGTTCAGTAGTGGAAGGGGTAAAGAAGCTGGCAGCTTTCTTTTACCTGGACAAATGTTTCCTTCTTTAATCTAGGAAAGCCTTTTGATTTACCTGTGAACCCAAGTGGAAGTTTATTTATTAGACTCATTGTTTGGTGAGCAGTCTGTTTGAAGTCTTAGAAATCAATGAGTCAGAATGTTAGGATCACAGATCAAATGACCTCATTGACAAAATGATCACTGAAAATGACCTCAGAGACAATATGGTACAACTTACTCATTTTATAGGTAAGGCTCAGGGATGGTCAATTATTAGCTAGACCGCATAGTTAGTAATCGAAAGTTAGCATCTGAGTTCAATGCTCTTTCCCTTCAATCAGGGAATTTTTAGAGGTCAGAATGGTATTAGGTACTTTCTAATTTCATAACCAAGGAAGCAGATTGAAAAGTTAATTGACTTGCTCAGGCTCACAAAGCTTGTTAGTGATAGGCTATAATACTCAGTCATCCCAAGGGCTGGGCAGTCAGTCAGACCTTTTTGCCCAGACCACCACAACTAGAGGGTACTTGACTATACTTGCAATTTTCAGCAACCTAGACACAACAGATCTTAGCACCTAATTAGCAAAAATAACTAATTAAACTGCAAAGCAACTATTTAACAGACTGGGATAAGCTCTTCCCTTCCCTGATTCAATGTCTACTCTCCACCACTTCAACAATGCTTTATATTGCTTGTTCTGGGTACAAAAATCTTTAGCTATAGCTTTGACTGCTTCCAACTCTCAATGTTGTTTCTTGACACAAAGAATTTATTTTGCAGTTGTTTAAAAATGTGTCCTTTACAGTTAAAGTCCTTTCTAGTGCCAAGAAAACTAAACCTCTTTGAAGTAGAACTGTAACAAGTACCTCGAAACTTGATTTGTAAAATAATTACATGGGGGGAATTTAAGAAATCATTTCAAAGTTATTAATACTTTGAATTCTTCTGTACACCTTTGCTCATTTGGAGAGTACTTGATCTATCTTTCCTTTTTCTTTGTCTGCCTTTGCTTCCATTCATTTTATAGTCCTTTTTGCTTTGTCAGTCTATTCTTCAGATATCTCCCTGACCCCATTTCCTTTCAGTTTCCTCTTTATCATTATTGAAAATAAATATACTTTCTCCAAAGCAAATAAAACTTACGGGAGAAAATTTTATTAGACAAAGTTTGTTTCTACCTTTTGACAAAGGTGTTATGTTATCTGTGTGTCTGTTTAAAAAAACTAATTTGTTGCTGCTAATAACAACACAAACAGTTGTGATAAATAATATTTATACCACACTTTTATTTTGAATGTATTGGCTATATGATTATATGTTATAAGCTTTCTGAGGATTAGGAATATGTCATGGTTTTAATTAATGCCCATAACCTAACATCTATCCAAATACAATATCATGGACACAATAAATGCACAATAAATATTAGAGGATAACAATCTTTCTTAGCTCCAGTGAGGTGTCACTTTCCATATATTGTTATATTTATTCCATGTTTCCTAATTTTGGGTGTCCTCATTAATTAAAAGAGGAAATGATAATTAGCTCTATTTGAGAGGATCAGATTTTAGAACTGAAAAGGACTTTAAAGGTCCCAGAGGCCAACCTTCTTGTTTTACAAATAAAGAGACAGAGGCACAGAGAATGTAAATGCTTTGCCCATAGTCATACAGTTACTAAGTGTCTGAGGTAGAATTTGAACTTGGGTCTTAATGATTCTAGGTCAAACATCCTGTCAGTTTATCTGACAGTCTTTCAACTGTAACCTTATAAACTAGCACTGTGCATGGGATCACAGAACTGGAAGAGAATTTAGAGATCATATAGTTCAACCCTGTCATTTTACAAATCTGGAAATTGAAACCTAGAGAAAGGGAGGGAATTGCCCAAAGGCGTACATCAACATATATAATACAGGAATAATTGATGTTTATAATGCTTTCGCAACCCTGCAAGATCCTGAAGTTTCTTCTAATTCAGACCTACACAACCCAGCCTACAGACTACTTGCCCTACACCAAAGGATTTCCTCTACCTATAAAGGATGTTTTCCTCTACATTTTTCTTGGACTGCCTGAAATCCTTTGGCATGCTGCAAGAGTGAGGGCCATAAGCAGTGGGTCGCAGGTTGTACAGGCCTTTACTAATTCATCCAAGTTAGGATAAAATTAGGTTAATTTAGTTATAAATTTTATTATAATTGACTTCTTAGAAAGTTGTATATCAATGTAGGTAATAGATTCAGTACTCTCCATTTTACTTACATGTCACCTCAACAAATATTGTTCTACAATCATTTAGTAATGGAATATTTAAGCATTAATGGTGGACCACTACCATTTGCCATCTCAAAGCCATCCTTGCCTTCTCTTCTCCCCCTCACTCGCCTCCCATGTCCAACCAAGTGTATTTTGCATCTGTCTCCTTTTCTTAACTAAAAACTTTTCTTTTCTTAACTAAAAAAAGACAACACTCTAGATTAGGCATTCATCACCTGTACTGCTGAAGAATGCTTTTTAATTTTGATCCTCTTGCTTGCAGTTTTCCCCTTCTCCATTCCATTCCCCTCCCAGCTTTTAAAATAATTTTCTAAAATAATAATAATTTTCTAAAACGTACTTTTCTACTCAAGATTCCTCATTGTCCTCTTGCCTTAGGATAAAGTGCAACTTGGCATTTAAAGTCTTTCACAATTTGGCTTTGGTTTAAGCTTTCCAGACTTATTTTGCATTACTTCCCTTCACATCTTCTGTGTCCCAATTGCCTGTACTGGCAACTCCAGCCGCTTAACAGCCCTACTTACCTGAACTCTAAATTTCTTATTTTCCCTCCATACTTTTGTGATTGGAATTCATCAACTCCTCACCTCTATGTCTTAGAATCCTTTGCTTTTGTTAAGGTTTAGCTCACTGCTGATGGAATGTCATTCTGATCCTCCAGTCTCATAGTTGTTAATGTTCTCTCCTCAGGTTATTTTATATTTACTTATGTGTTTACATGTTTTATCCCCTAGTAGACAAATTCTTTAAGAGCTAGGACTGTGGTTTTTTTCTTTTTCTTCTTTGCATCACCAGTGCCTAGCACAGGTACCTTGTACTAGTAGGTGTTTAATTTGTGTTTATCAAATTATATTTTCTTTCTAACTCATATCAGATAATAAGGGAATTAATTTTATTACTAGTTTAGAGACACTTCCAACAATTTACAGATTTTCGCCCATCATAATATGCAACATACACATACCATGTGCTTGAAAGAAAGGAGATCCTGTTCCTAAATGGCACTGTTTTTCCTGTGGGTAGATTGGTGAGCAAGCGATTGGTGAAGGGTTGGTAGTTTGACTTTTCAGATTGAGCTTTCTTCTTTTAATCTTTTAAAATAATGTCTGAGAGTGTACCTATCATATTATATATAAAGTAAATGCCTTGCTAAATTGAGGCAATTTTATTCAAAATTATGTATAATTCATAACAAATTATATTCTCTGGTCAAACATATGCTTGTTATTCTTTAACAACAAAGTACTCTCAACCCAGTTAGTACATCACCTTCTCCCCACGCCCAGTTCCTTGTTCCTTGAATTAATTAAAGTTTTTGTTGTGGTATTAATCTTGCAAAAAGCTCAAGTTGAATAAAAGGAGCCTGAGAAAATTGTAATAGCAGTTATTAAAGGTGATAGAAAGAAAGAACAGAGTGAAGACTGGTGATATTTCTGACTTTTATCTGAAAAACTGTTACCCTCAATTTCAGAAATGCCTCCCAACTGAGATATCTAAATATGTCAGCCAATTTTAAACCAATTGTAGTAATTCAAAGATCCAGACCTTTAACTGAATATTTCCTTCCCTCATTGTTTCTGTCACTTTTATCCTCTGCAACCCATATATAACATGGACATTTTTCTCTCTACTCTAGCCAACTTGGAATTATTCAGGTTCTGATTACTTAATTTATAAATTCTGTGAAACCCTGTTTTTTTCTGTCTTTCCTTTTAGCTGCTCACCTTCTGAACATTTCACTCATAGATTCATATGTTGCTAGGTCTTGAAGGGATTTTAAAGATCAGGAATTCAACTGCTTTGTTTTGCATAAGAAAAAACTGAGGCGGAGTGAACCTTGTGTTTTGCCCAGTGTTGTACTAATGAAACTGGAACTTAAACTTTGCCCTTTAGACACCTCACCCAGGACTGTCATTTTTCGTTAGCAGAATTCCCAGAGGCCCGAGAGAAAGAAAAGGAAACGAAACCTTAAGTAGTCAATTTTGGCTCTTGCTAGCAGCACTGATAACATTTTTGTAATCTGAGGTTTAGGGGTTATCTTTCAGTTTCCTGTATCCAGACTCTCCCTTCTCACTAGTTAGTACTATAGATAACTAAGAGCTACTGTTAGGATGATTTAGTTACCTAGTTTTTATTTAATTTACTTTTTCCATTTATATTTCAGATACAAGTCTTAATTTAAGATAAGTATATATAATGCAGAATTTATAGGGCTTTATTTCAGGCAAAGAGAAGTGTTTTGAAAGGAAACAGCTGTCTTCTGCACTTGTTGAATGAATTATAAATTTAAGCATCTGTCCTGTTAGAAAATGACATGTGAGCTTTCGGAAACATCATGATATAGTGGATAGATAGCTGAATTTAAGACTAGGGAAGCCTTGAATGAGGTAGCTAGATGTTGAAGTGGATAGAGTGTGAAACTTAAACCCGTGAAGATCTGAGTTCGAATCTTTCTTTCTTTTTCTTTTTCTTTATTTTCTTAATGTTCTACAATCACTACCAAAAAGCTTACATTTTTACCCCCCACCCACCTTCCTCCCCAAGACACCATACAATTCTATATATGCTCTACATATACTTTCCTATTGAATACATTTTCACTGTAGTAATGTTATATAGACAAACTAAAATAAATGGAAGAAATCATATAACATATCAAAACATAATACACACACACACACACACACACACATATACAAACAAGATCTGCTACATTCTGCAAATGAATTCCATAGTTCTTTCTCTGAGTGTGGAAGGCATTTTGCCTTAGAAAACCATTGGGAATTATTATTTTTTTTTTCAAGTTCTTGCGTTATTACGAAGTTCCAAGTCTACCAGAAAAAACTCTCGCACACTGTGGTTGTTGCTGTGCACAACAAATCTTTCTTCAGATACATATGAACTGCATAATCCTGGGCAAGTCACTTGACCTCTCTGTGTGTCTTAGTATCTCTATTCTTAAAGGGGGGATAATACTATCCAATCACAGAATTGTGGTGAGGATCAAATGAGGTAACGTGTTTAGTACTTTGCAAATCTTAACATACTAAATAATGTTAGATATAAAGAATACAGAACAAAATAATTGCATAAGTTTAGTAATTTTTTGGAAATGGTTCAAAATTATAAGGGTGAGATTTGTTGAATTCAACTTACCATAGTATAGGATCATAGATCTAGAACTTGATAGGACCTCACAGGCCATATCATCCCAACTCCTCTTTTTACAGATGAGAAAACTGAGAGGCTCAGGGAGGTCAACTGAGACACAACTAGGAATTTCAGCGCCATATGGGACGTCTAGGAATGAGGGTTATTTTTATTTGCCCTTCACTCCAACAAGATTTAGGGAGCCCAAGCATGAAGCAGACATCATTCCTTCTTCCCTATACTTAAATAAAAATATATCAGTCAAGCAAGGGATGTATTTTTGTTACTCAAGTGAGGAGACTACCCCCCACCAGATGGATTGAATGCACCTGAAGTTAGCTTTTTGCTGCTTTCAACGCTGCCCTTGGCTTGACTGCTCTATTTGCACCAGTCTAGTTAGAGCACTGCTGTGAAACTCCACCAGCCACTGCAGACCATATCTAAGAAATAGTCCCCTTCACTTTTGGAAAAAGTGGAATAGCTGAACCAAGAGCTGACCTTTCAGAGACAGAGAATGGGACTTAAACTGTATGAAAGTAAAAAGCAACATACCAGGAAAAGACAGTTCCTAAATTTAGGTAGAACACTTAACAAAATAATTTTAATCATTTTTAAAGCATTTCTAAGAATGAACTCTCCTCTCTCTCTCTGTCTCTTCTCTGTCTCTGTCTCTCTGTCTCTCTCTCTCTCTCTCTCTCTTTCCCCCCCTCACAACCCCCACCCCATCCACCCTTAGATGGAAAACCATGCTGGAGTTGGGTTATGCCTGAATAAACAAGAGTGTTGCTGGGATCTAATATTGGCCTCGGTTCTAAGAAAGCAGGTGCTGTGGATAGGTATTCTGCTCAGAGTAACTAGTATCAAGAGATTCCTGTCTCCCTGTGATATCTGCTTATTTACAGGCTTTAGGGGAACATCATGGCTTCAAATCTTCTTTTGATATGGAATCTTGATTCTTTCATTTTGAGTCAGGAAGATCACAGTTGAATGATGCCTCAGACACAAGCCAGTCAGGCAATCAACCAGCATTTACCAAGTACCAATCATGGGCCAGGCACTGGGAAGTACTAGAAAAGCAAAAAAATAAAAAGTCACTTCCCACAAGGAGCACAGTCTGAGTCACTTAATCTCTTTGTCTCTGTTTTATCACATGTAAAATGGAAGTAATAATAGAACATTTCATAAAACTTGTGAGCATCAAGTGAGATAATATATGATCATGTGTGTATGGTGTCTGCAAAACTGCAAGTGCTATACAAAAGTTAGGTTTTATCATTTACTGTTATCTAAATGAGATGATGGGGAGACTAAACATTAGCAGTACTTGATAGTAGTAGAATGTTGTCAGTTTTGTCCCAAATAATAGGATGTTCTTTTGAGGTGTCATTATTTCTTCATTTTTCATAGTAATATATATTGTGTTAAGTGTATATGGGACATTTACTGCAACTGATGAAGTAGGTGTTTTCCAGGTAATTTTTCATTCATTTATTTAGAATTAGAATTAGAAAAACTTACCTTGGTGATATCTTTATCTACTTGCTTGAGATCTGTGCCTACATACTGTTAGTCTACACATTCAGTTTATAGTAACGTTATAGGCCATTCATTTTACTTTTGGCCAAGCAGAACGCAGGGTCTAGGAACTCTGTAAGCAGGGCCATCTCTTCAGTCCCTCCCATCCAAGTTATTATAGTAAAAATATGTAGTGTTGGGGAAAGGCCTCCTGACCCTGTAAGTATGTGACTGTGTCACTATTGCCACCATTGTTGTTATCATAGTTAACATTATTGCTTATCTATATTTTGACCCTTGGGGTAGGAAATTATGTTTGAAGTCTCCAGCTGAGAACCAAGAGTCTGCTTTCAAGTTAGCAGAAATCAGGTAGTGTACTATTGAGACAGAAGTGAGCCAGACTAAAATTTGCTGGACAAAGTTGAGAAAGGAAACCTAATTTTAAAAAATGATTAAGCGCAATATATATGCAAGATCAAAAACAGTCTGAAGGACTAATCAACTAAAGGTAATTTTAGCTATACAAATTTTAGGGTTTTGAGGCATCAGCAATCCAATAAAGTATAGCCGCTGTGCCAGTTACTTCCTAAATCACAGAATAGGAAGAAAGGGAGTCACATAATTTGTATAGGTATAAAAAATGGACAGAACCCAAAAGAGGCTGAGTAGAAGGTGAAACTTTGCACAACAATCTTCCTTCTTTACCCAAACAGTTGCCAAAGATTGAAGAAAATTAGATTAGGAAAAAGTAAGGTGTGAACAGCACACTGTTTAACTTTTTGACAACATGTTATAGAGAGTCAGTTCCCATAGTTCCTTATTCCCCCATATTCTGTCTGTCTATTTATCTATCTATCTATATCCACTCTGCTCAGGAAATAGAGAAATTCCTGGTCTTTTTTTTTTTTTTACTAAGAATTCTACATGCCCCAGTGATTAATTTCCAAACATCAGTAGCCTCTACTAATATTTTGTTATGATCACTTGTCTCTTTTTAAGATCTCGTTAAAATAGGTCAATCCCTCTAAACTCCAACTTTGTCATTTCTTCCCAGATAATCTCTTATTCTTCCTTGGGGGAGATTAATGTAGATCTACAAAGCTTCTTTTCTGCAATGAGCTACTCTTCCACTTTAAGGAATACGGACTCTCCAAGAGTAGAAGAAATTCCCATTTTCACTTCTGCTTGGCCAGTGCCACAAGATTAGTGCAGTTGTGGACCATAATTTGTGGGTTGTGTAGGAGAGAACATTTCTACAAGCCAGCTGTTCTCATGTGAACACTTAATGTGACATTCCCTGTAGATGTTACATGACATTTGCCTCCCATTTGTTTCCTGGCTTAGATCAGCTAATGCTACACAAAAACTCCTTTTATCCAGTTCACTAGAATTCTGAACTATTTAGTATATTTTGGAGATATTTGGGCATTTCTTTTGAATGAGAATTCCTATTGAATACTTTTCTTTTAACATTGTAGTTACATTTTACACTTAGAATAGAACTTTTGAAAGATTAGTTACAAAATAACAAGATGCCTGTTTGAATCTTTTTCTACTAAATATGGTTGTAAAATGGACTAAACACACATGCAAACATACTTATCCATCCATCCATCTATCCATCTATCTCTCTCTATAAAATGCCATCGAGTTAACTGTGCTTAGAAGAAAGATTTCTGTGAGCTTTTACTCATATTTATTGATTTAAATTAAATTAATTTAAAAGTTGGTGGGTTTTTTTTTATTTCAATGTAGGTTGTATAGTGGAATTGCCATCACTTAACTTCTAGCCTTATGAACAGCTATTTGCCAAAATTTCATGCTGAATTGGAAAAATTAATTTTTACCATTTGAATTCATTGTCCACCTAGTGATCATGATGGAAGTATGTAAGCATCTGGAATTTTTAATTTTGCTTTTATTGTAGCAGGAGGATTTTTTTGTGAAAGAAATATAGTTATTTCCCTCCTCCCCTATTTCTGAAAGTTACAGATGACTTTGAGCAAGTGTGAGGCTGTAAAGTCAAAGACAGAAAAAGCTTACTACAATGTATCTTGGCCTGGCATTTGGGAAACAGTGCCTTTAATCTGGAGTCTTCCAGGCTCAAAAAGGATAAGAGTTAGCTTGCCTTTGTCAAAACATTGAGGGTTTTTTTCCCCTCATGGAGGAATCAAGAAGGATGTAAATGAGTTCCTCTGTTTGTTGGTTTGCTTTAGTCATCCTTAGTCAGAATTTTATGAAAGAAATAGCTCCATGTTTCCAGCTTCTAGAGTTGCTGCCCTTTTTCTTTCCCCTGTCAACACTGGGTGCAAGGGCTTAAGAGAAGAAGAATGATGACATAAGCAAGGAACATTCAATAGTGTCGCTAGTAGAGCAATCACATAGGACAGTGAGAGTGAAAGCTGCCAATTAAGCATTTTGACAGACATTCCAAATGGCTGCACAAATGAGGAAACTGAAATGCCTTGCCTGGTAGAGTCACCCAGGAAGTTTATAGCTAAAAGACTGGATCAGAATTTTAATCATAAAAATTTATAGAGAGTTGCCTATTCTCTGAGCTTTACTATTTTGATTTATGATCTGAGGGAAGGTATCTATCTTCTCTATGTTTCAGTTTCTTCAAGCTGACCCTAAGTATGTATATTGAAGGTCAATTCTATACTGATAAAAATGTTTTCAAAATACCACTTTCTCGAGGAGGCTTCACTCATTGATAACATTATGGCAAAAACTTACAATATTTTACATAAAAATTGACTCCCTTTTTGATATTATATCTTTGTAGTTCTGTTTTTGAAAGGAATGTATTTTGGTCAGGAAGTCTGAACAACATTACTATTTTTAGCAAAATATTTTTACTTGATGTTGAATAACCTTGACATTTGTTTACAAGGTGTCTGCAAATCGTTGTCAAATGGGTCCTGTTACTTCCAGAAATTCAAGGAAACAAGTGACTCCTGTTGGACTTGCACTGATAAAAATGATTTATAGGCATTGTCTTCAGTATCCTAAGAGATGCTTTGTCTGGTCTTCCCTTCCCTTCCTTTTTGTCATAATCAGCTGGAATTTTTATACCATAGATTTTCAATGTGTTTCACTTTGGAATTATGTTTGTTTCATGATCACAAAGGGCTTCCTTGAGTAATCTCTTAAATATTTTTTTCATTATATTTAGAATCACTTGTCAGTTGACATAGGAGAAAAAAATTGATCATCAAAATGAATACTCTTATCTGGTAAATGTTTTGTTTTCACACATTAAAAAGATTTAATCCTAAGGAAAATCATTTCTAGTGGAACCATTTTCCAGGAGAGGCACTTTTAAGTAACAGTTTAATAACTCACATTTTTATAGTGCTTTAAGATTTACAAAGTACTACATAAATATGAAGTGAAAATAGCAATGGACTTGGAGTTGGGAGGTCCTAGTTCAAATCTCGGCTCTGTCACTTAGCTTGGACAAGTCAATTCACCTCTGTGTTTCTCATCAATAAATAGGAATAATAATGTTCACCTCCCAGTTCCACAGGGGCTCCTCATTACAGATCAAATCAAGTTCAGACTTCTTACCTTAGTATTCAGTATCTTCTAACCTTGTCTCATACTACTCCCATCCACATACCTTGTCCTCAAAATCATGAAATGTTTATGAAAGAGACATTAGGGATCATCCAGTCAAACTCACTTGTTTTTACAGCTGAAGCAAAGGCCCAGAGACAAAATAATTTGCCTTAGGTCATTCTGTCAGTAAGTTGCAGAATCTGGACATGTACTCTGGTCTTCTGAGCCTTAGGTCCTTTGTTCTTTGTACCTCAATCCAAACTAGACTCACAGCCCCCTGGATGCATACCGCAATGACCCATAGAAGTACATTTCTCATTCTGCTCTTTGGTCCCAGAATGCCTTCTTCCCTCTACCTACTGAATTTCCAACCATGCTTTATTGTCGAACTGAAATACCATCTTGTGATGAAGCCTTCTTTTTTTTTTGTCCCATTGTGTATTGGCCTTTTTTCTTTGGATTTCATGTAGCTCTTGTTTCCATCTGTTTAGGCATTTGTTGGGTGTTATTTTATAGTAATTTGCAAATGCCACAGACTCTGATTAGACTGTCAACTCTTTGGATGCATGTCCTATATTAGTTTGGTATTGCCCTCTAGAACTAGCACGGTGCTCTCTACACATTGAGTATTTAATAAAGTTCTGTTGAATTAGATATTATCTTACAGGGCAACTGTAAGGACCAAATGGACTATTTATAAATAGTATGGCTTTGAGTTATTACTTTAGTGTTGTTTAAAATGGGTTTAATTGTACAATTTGAGGCAATTTGTTGCTACCCCTTTCTGGTTTTCATGTGAACTTTGGTGGTAACAATTATCTTTACTTTTGCATTCTGTTGGTTCCCCATAGGAAGCCTGTTGAAACCCTAGTGTCAAAAGGCTTGACCCTGGACATAAGGAGAATTATTAGATGTAATAGAGGATATTTCTTGACATTAAGAGCCTCACTTCCATTTGGGGGACTTTCACAAGATGTATCTTGGTTCTTGTATTTAAGGGATACCCTGAGATATGTTAACTGATTCATTTTGCTCCCCACAAAGATTGCTCCATGACTATGTAAGCACTTAAGCTAACTACATTGAACTTAGAATTGGTTTTATTTACCATAATGAAAAATATAGAAAGCATTTTTAGCTAAGCTTCATAGATAGTCAAGGACACTGTACCATCAAGTGGGTCTTCACCTTCTCCAGCAAACTATAAAGGCTACTTTGAGTTATAGTAACAACTTAGAGATCCTCTCCCAGTGAGATAACATGGGGGTGGCTAAGTTGTCAAGCAGTTTTCCCTCCTGATAGGTACCATCTTCTAGTGTCTCCTGACATATAGTGCTCCAATGTGAAGAAATAGCTCAGTGTCACTAAAAAGTTGATTCTCCTTACCTCCTGCGTTAGTGGTACTTCTCTGAATTTGAAGGACTGATCTCCATCATGAATAGAAGACTTGCTAAAGTCCTTCTAGGCCTCTTAATTCCTACATTAAAAGAGCACATGCTTCTTCAAGTGGGTGATTTTAATTTAATGGCAATGAATAAGTGCCATTAAGATTGTACATGAGTGACATCTAATAAGGAGGTATAAAGACAGGAGATGGATTGTCTTATGTGAGGAACACAGACAAGGCCAGTTTGATTGGATCATAGAGTCGGCAAATGGGCCAGGGTGGGGGAAGATTTAACATCCAAAGAGGCTGAGAAGATAGATTAGGGCCAGGCTTTGTAGGGCTTTTAAAGATAAACAGAGTAATTTTTGTTTTATCCTAGAGATATTAGGAAGTCACTGGAGTTGGTTGAATAGGGGAAATCACTTGGTCCTATCTGTGCTTAAGGAACGTTAAAGATGGTGCAGAGATTGTGAATCTAAGTGACTGAAGAGGTTGGTGGTATTCTCAAAAGAAATTGAGAAGTGTGGAAGAGATGTGGGTCGTGGTGGGAAATACTAGATTTTGTTTTAGGCATGTTGAGTTTGAGGTGCCTTCGGACATCCTGTTGGAAATGTCTGCTAGGCAGTTGTTAATGTAGGCAGCTAGATGGCACAGTGGATAGAATGCTGGGCCTGAAGAAAGGAAGACTCATCTTCATGAGTTCAAATCCGATCTTACTAGTTGTGTGACCCTGGGCAAGTCACTTAATCCTGTTTGCCTTAGTTCCTCATGTGTAAAATGAACTGGAAGGTTAATTTTAGAAAAACAGGGTAAGACTTGCATGAAATAATACAGAGTAAAATGAGCCAAACCAAGAGAAAGTTGTGTACAACAAGAACAATATTGCTTGGAGAATAACTGTGAACAACTATGTTCTTCTGAGTACAGATACTCAAATTAATTACAAAGGACCTATAGGGAAAATGCCATCCTCCTCCAGAGAAAGAACTGATAAACAAGTTTGCATAGCATTATTTTACGTGTGTGTGTGTGTGTGTGTATGTGTGTATGTGTATTCTCTAGGGGTTGGGTGGGGAGGGAAGGAGAGCAGTCAGTTTGGAAGTTCAAATGTAATAAAAAAAAATAAATGATTTTTTAAAATGAGAAGAAAATGGCAAACTACTCCAATATCTTTGCCAAGAAATCCTCAAAGCAGGTCATGAAGAGTCAGACAGGAAGGAATAACAAAAATAAATGTGGGGCTAGAGTTTAGAAGAGAGAGTCATGCTGTATAAAGAGATCTAGGAGATGTATGCATACAGGTGATAGTTGATTGTCATTGGCTAGAGCACTGGGCTAAATCTAATAAGAAGAATAAGCTCCTCAAGAGTAGAGATTGTTTCCTAGTAAGAGCCTAATAAATACTTGTCTTCCCAACATTTCTATTAGGGATAGCAGTTGTTCTGGGAAAAAAAAAAGACCTAGGGGGTTTACTGGATTGTAAATGAAATATGAATTAGTAGTGTGGTGTGGCAGCTGAAAAAGCTACTGTGATCTTGGGTTGAATTAAGAGAAGTACACCTTCCAGGAACAGGGAGGTTCCACTGCACTCTGCCCTTGTCAGGCCTTATCTAGAGAATTTTGTTCAGTTCTGGGAACCACAATTTAAGAAGGACATTGATAAGCTGGAGCATGTCCAGAAGAAAGTGATCAGGATGGTGAAAAGTTCATAAAATATGAGCATCAGTTTGTACTGTCTCCCATGTCTAAAAGTTACTTTCTCTTTACCTAAGTAAGCTTCATAAAATTCTTCTGTTCAAGGTGTAGCTCAAACATCACCATTTATATGAAACCTTTTCTGGTTCCCACAAATTAGTATTTTCCCTCCCAATCAACTTTGTATTTAACCAAGTTGTATTTATTTGCTTTTTACTTATTCTGTATATACTTATTGACATATTTGTCTTCTGTATTGTGATATAAGCTCCTGGAGAATAGGATTGTTTCAGTCTCTGTATTTGTATCCCAGGCACCTAGCACAGTGCCTGGCATAGTCAGAGATTAATAGAGACTTGTAGATATACAGGTATGTGTGTATGTATGTATGTATGTAGAGAGAACATGTGTGTACGTATATATGTAGTAAAATAAATACAATTTTCCTATCAAGGGCACCACCATCCTTCCAGTAACCCTGGCTCGTAACCGCAGTGTCATCGCTCACTTGAACACATTTTTTTTTTTTAATAAATTTATTTAACTTTTTACATTCATTTTCACAAGATTTTGGGTTTCAAAATTTTCTCCCCATTTGTCCCTTCCCCCCTCCCTGATACACTGGACATTCTAATTACCCATATCACCAATCTGCCCTC
>CM053769.1:423615765-423631549 GCA_028658325.1 Potorous gilbertii
ACAAATGGGGAGAAAATTTTGGAACCCAAAATCTTGTGAAAATGAATGTAAAAAGTTAAATAAAAAAAAAAGTTATCACAGCTAGGATAGTAGTGGCCAGGGGAAATTATCTGGGTGGTGCTGATTTCATTATTGTCCTCAAATAGGAAAAGGGAGGAGGGGATGGCAGGAAGATGACCACAGAACAGAAGTAAACTGAGTCTGGATCCAGGTTACATGTGGTGAATACTAATTAATCAGAAGTTCAAGTCCCACAGCAGGTTCTCAGAGGGCCAGGTCAGAAGTTGAGGCTGCAACGCAAGGAGGAGCACAACTGTGTAAAGATTAGGGGAGAAGAGGGAGGGAAGTTTGTGGGGAATAGCTAAAAAAAAAAAACAGAATAAAAGGACATGGTAACTGTTCTTAACTCACCTGGCCAATATTCCTACTTTTAATATTCAAATCTCTGAGCATCAAAGTCAGGTTGCTTTAGTGTTTTGACCATTGAAAAACCAAAGTATTAAAACATCGTAGATAAGCCTTAGTCATTTAAACAAATAAGGTTAGAAAGCTTGCCTTCCTAATCCAAAAATCCTAAAGTACTGGAAACATATATTACTGTTTGACTTCTCTGATTACTTTACAATTTAAACTCGTACACTTCATCTAATACAGATGTAGAGTTAAAGGTAGATAAGACCTCAAAATGAACCCTCTGTCTTCAGAAATATCATAAAGATATTATTTTCCTCATGTTAAAGATGAGGCAACTAAGACACAGAAAAGCACTTTACTCAAGTTTCCATAGCTTCTTAGAAAGTAGAAGGGACCTAGGCTCTTTCTACAGCAACATTTGAGTTGCCAGAATATCAAATACAAACACTACACAGTTCAGAATCTCTAAGCACTTTTCTAATCCTATTAAGACCATGTTTTGCTCTAATAAAAGAGAAAAATATAGATATTACTAATATAAGGATTCTGTTCAACCCTAGAACTGCAACTGCTTCTTTTAGAAAATATGCCAATAACTTGTAGCACTCTATAAACGTTTATATGATCACAGAACACCAAAGTCCTAATGGTAGAATATACTATTAAAAATATATGTATATATATGTATATATTTTTAAATGTATATATTTTATATGTGTATGCATAAGAATACACACGTATGCATATATACAAATGTCATGTATTTACATACATATTATTTATATATACACACAGATACATACACACATATGCATAATGCTCTCTCATAAGATCCAGAGGAAGGACAAAGACTCATAGATTTAGAAAACAATTACAAACTACCTGTGCTGATAAATCATTGTTCAGGGGTTGACAGTTCTCTTGAAGGAACCATTAAATAGCCCAAAGCAAAAGGTACTCCATTTTATGTCTTCCCCTTAAATATAGAGGTTCTAATTCAACAAGGGGATCTAACCCCTACATCAATGAGCTAGCTCGCTACTGACTTTGGAGGAGAGTCTACTACTCAAAGCAACCAGAAATCAGTCTTCAAATATGAAAGACTCAATACAATACAAAGATTACTATCACTAAAACCATATCACAATGGTCAGCCAATGCTATCTTTATTTCTCCTGCTACTAATATTGTTTTCTGGATCTACTAATTTCCGGGCTCTGAAATTCATACATTTTATCCTGGTATGTATATGTTTGTACAAATCTTGGAACAAACTTTCCAGGCCCTGCCAAGCCTAGCTAGATTCTTCATATCCTCCACTAAATGCTACTCCAATGCCTCACTATGTTGTAGATTTGACCCAAGCTTCTTGCCAGCAGAGACTAACTCTGGCAGATTCAACCAAACCAGAAAGGCTTCAAGTGTAAGTAGAGCTATGGACTGTTTTTCAAGGACCTGATACTAGCTCTTTTCCACAGTCTTTTTCACCTTGGGTACTAAGCCAATCAAAAGTTATGGTCTGATATTTTCAGATTAATTAGTAAACTTAGCATTAAAAAAATTAGCTATGAACCCCAACTCTAGTTTATTAAACATTATCTGTTTAAGAAATTAAAGAAAATGTCTTTTCCAGTAGCATTTGCTTTAATAAATAGATACACAGATACATAAATAAATGTATCCCCTAATCTCTTAGACCTAAATAAATAAATGTCAAAGTTTACTGGTTGTACTATTTGTTCATAGTGCAAAAATAAAACAAAGACACAAATAAGTCACAGCCCAAATCATGCTTACAATTGCTAATTTCTCCTAAACTCTGAAACAAATTCACCATCCCATTCTTTAAGGATCCCAATTAAAATTTTTTTCTCTTATATATTCTCTTAATATTTCTTCATAAGGGATAGAGACTGAACTTGTGATTTAACTAGAATAGGTAAATTCCAGAAGGTGAAACTGCTAATGTAGGCTGTCACTTTGTGATTTATAGTCTTAGAGAGGAGCCTGGGGCACTGAAAGGTTAAACTGTCAGTGGCTGAACTTGAACTCAGGTCTCTACTATGGAATATTGCCTCTCTTACCAAAACAATGGTTAATCCAGATTTCTCAGGAAATAAATACTTTAATCATTTTCCTCTATGCTCTCTTTGGCTATCAGTTTCCTACTTGACAATTAAATTTCCAAGATATCCTCATAGGATGATAGTTAAACCATTACTGTCCAAACATCTATTGTTTCTTAAAGAAATAGTACGATACTATAATCTCTGTGGAAGAAGCTATTAAAGCTAGTGTTAACAAAGGTATATACAAAACAATTGCAGGATGAAAGCATTAGCATCTGGGGGAGAATCAAGATAGGTTTTGGTAGAAAGTAATCTTTTAGCTAAACCTTGAAGAATGAGATTCCAAAGGCTAGAAGTAATAAGAGAGTGCATTCCAGGCATAGGGATTAGCCAGTAACTTATAGTAATACTGAAAAGGCAGAATGAACTCAGGTTGATTCTAGAGGTAGTAGGGAGCTCTGGGAGCTTAATGAGTATAAAATTGTTGGAAACTATCTTGCCCATTTATTTGCCAAAATGATTAATAACTTTAAAGTCTGGGTAAACTACCCAGATTAACAGAATAAGAAAGAGAATGAAATAAACTAATTAAAAAATAAATTGAACAAGCCAAAAATTAACTCCAAAGGAAGAAAATGCCTAGACCTGATGGATTTATGAGTAAATTCTATCAATCATTCAAGGAAGAATTATTTCTAATGTTATATAAACCTTTTGCAAAACTACTGAGAAGAAAGGATTCTATCAAATTTCTTCTACGACTTAAATTGGTCTTGATACTTAAACCAGAGAGAGACAAAGTAGAGAAAGAAAATGATAGAAAGAAAACCATTATCTCTGATATCAATTAAATAATAAAACATTTGTGTTGAGGTTACATCAACATATTAAAAACAGTATATATTAGTACCAGATTGAATTTATACTAGGAATGAAGGAATGGTTCATTATAAGGTAATTGTAAACAAAACAGACAATATTAAAAACAAAACAAAATAAATCCACATTATACCAATAGATACTGAAAAAAAAACTCTTGACTAAACTAAACAGCAATTTCTATTTAGAAAATCACTAAAAAGCACATGAATAAACAGACCTTTTCTTAATATGGTAAATGGTATATACCAAATAAGGAACCAACATTATGTGTAACGTAGAAAGCCTAGAGATCATTCCAATAAGTTCAGACACAAAGTAATATCACTACCATTTTAAAATATTGTGCTAAAATGATGGCTATAGCAATCAGACAAAAAAAAAAAAGAAATAGAGCTAATAAGCATTTGCACAAATGTCTACGTAGAGAAACCTAAGAAATCAATGAAGAAATTTATTGAAATAGTAACTTGAGCCAAGTTGAAGGACATAAAATAAACCCACAAAAAATCATCAGATTTTCTGTATACTACCAATAAACGGTAGTAAGAAAGAGAGAAATTTCATTCTAAACAAGTACAGAAGGCATAAAATATTTGGGAGTCTATTTACCAAGACATATACGGTAACTTTATACACACAAAACACTTTACAAAAAAAAAACACATATTTTAAATATCAGCTGTTAATTGTTAGATCTCATCAATATGATATAAAAAAACCCAATACTACCTAAATTTATTTACTTATTGCATGCCACACCAATCAAACCATCAAATGATTACTTCATAAAGCTAGAAAATTTTCATCTGGAAGAACTGAAGACAAAGTGCATCATGGGAAAGAAAATGAAACAAATTTGGAAGGCAGGAGGTTCAGCAGTACCAGAGCTCAAAATACAACACAAAGTAGTAATCATTGAAACAATATGCTATTGGTTAAAAATAGAGAGATTGATCAGTGGAATAGAATATTGATCAGGTCCTTCTTTCCCCAATCAGTTATAAACAAGGTATATACATTGTCAGACTTGGCTTATGTGTAAGTCTGTTTGCTTACTTATACTTATATGTTGTTAAAAAGAGAGGGCTCAGCTGGAAGAGAGGAAAGTGAGTTACTGGAAAATGATAGTGATATACGAAAAATAATCAATAAAATTTTTTTGTGAAGGCATTTTCAATTCTTTGGACCTCCTTTAAACTTTCTCCATCTAAAATTCTGATTATATTGTCTATTTTTCTCTATAAGAAGTCAGTCAGACAGTCAACAAGCATTTTTGAGGAAAGCTCTAAGCATGTTGTTGGGTAGATGCCCAAGTGAAAGAATTAGGGAAAGATAGGGTAAGTGTTCCATAGGATGAGAAAGTATGAATTAGTTGTGATCTATGTGGTAGAAGGCAGTACCCACATTGATGAGATCATAGATCTATTGAAGTATCAAAATTCCCATAGCTTTTTTTTTTAATAAGCCAAAGGGCTATCAGGTAGAGGAAATATCTATTTTTAAAGAACTATTTATATTTTATTTGGTGCTTAAACACCAAAATTTGACCTAATTATACCTTGCAATCAATCTCATATAATACTAATGATATACCTTTTCCAAAGAAAAAGAAAACTATTTTGAAGGGAGATTAGAAATAGCATTTAGATCCTAGAGAATTAGAGCTGCAAGGGAACTTAAGAGACCATTGAGTCCAACCTTCTTGTTTTACCAATGAAGAAACTGTGGTAAGGAGAGGTTAAGCCCAAAATCACATTGCTAGTTCAGTGTCTGAAGGAGGATTTGAGCCCAGATCTTCCTGACTCCAAATCCAATACCCTAACCAATACTAACTGATACTTAAGAGCTACCTATGGGCTACAAGAAGTGAGTTGTTTGCCCATGGTCACACAACAAGTATGTTGCAAAGGCAAGAACTGGGTCTATGTCTCTCTGACTCACTGATCATTGTCATCCTTGTGCAATCAATATCTAAACCTCTTGAAAGCGCCTTTAAGTACTCTTCAGAATATCCAGATCTCCATCTACCTTCTTCATTTGCTCTAATTAAACTTGCTTTTGCCTCAAATAAGTAATAAAAATGAATAATAAAAAGATTCTTTTATATTGTTTGTTAAGACTATCCTCAAGATGCAAGGAGAAAAGGATGAACCAGAGCACATTGGTCAAACTCCTGAAGTGAACTTAAAGAAGACTATGGACAATATTCAAACTGGATAAACCAGTGTGGGTGGGTTGTAGTCTTAATAATCAGAAGCAACATTCAAATGGATGAAATCATGGGTGTAGATGAGTAACGTAACTTTATCGTGTAGATACAATGTGTTGTAATGTAGGGCAGGGAGTCTTGACATTTTTTTTGTCATGGATCTCTTTGACAATCTGGTGAAGCCTATGGATCCCTTATCAGAGTAATGTTTTATTGCCTTCATTCACAATTTAAGGAAATGTTAAATTTTAGTTAGGGTTACTAGAAAATAAAATATGTATTTTTTGCCATCCACATTCAACAAAGACTCTGAAACTCCATGGATCCCAGACCCCTCATGTAAAGCCTCTATCAAAATCAGGAAGACTTGTGATCAAGCACTTCTGAGTTGTATCATATGACTTCGTGATCTTAGGCAAGTCACTTAACCTCAAAGAGCCCCCAGGCAATTAATTCTCTAAGACCAGAAATTGTGAGGGCAGGTATACAATGATAAAATGTGTTTCCTCAGATCAAGTTCTCTACATCATTGAAATCAAGGTCTGGTACAGAAAAGAAATATATTAATTCTGTGTTTGTCGGAAGAGTATCTCACATATAGAGTACCAATGCATAATTGCTGTAGATGGTATAAAACTTTAATTCTTAGGACTTTCTTCCCTCTTCTACTCAGACAGTATCACTGCCAAGGAGAACAGGACCCAGAACTGAGAGCCATTTTGCATATTTCTTTCTGATGATATACCTGAATTAATGGTATCACAGAGTTGTTGAAGTATTGAAATATTGCAAAGTATTGTTTTTCTACTATTTTTCACTACGAATGAATAATATTTTAGCTGGATAATAGTTTAAGAAGCTTTTGTGAACTAGCCCGGAAGTCTAACCATCATTTAAAACATTGTTTCTTTGTGAAATTATGTTCAAAGTTCTAAAAAGTCACCTAACAAATTTCTTAAATAAAATTAATTTTAAGGTAGTGACATATACGAGGGCCAAGTAACTTCTCTGACAGTGTGACAATTATTTACAGATTTTTTTGTTTTAGTTGTATCCAACTCTTCATGACTCCATTTAGGGTTTTCATAGCAAAGCTACTTGGATAGTTTGCCATTTCCTGCTCCAGCTCATTTTACACATGAGGAAACTGAGGCAAACAGGGTTAACTGGCTTGCCCAAGGTTATAATGTGGCCAGGACAGATTTGAACTCATAAAGAAGAGTGTTTCAGCACTCTATCCATTATACCACCTAGCTGCCCCATTTACAGCTTGGTTATCCACAGCATACGCAAGCCACTGGTCAATATTCTACATTCTCTTTTTTGAATGTGGCCTTTATCTTAGAAAAGACTTACACAAACGTCTCAAGTATTAGCTTAAAGTTTCTTCTGAAGAAGCTAATTTGGGTATCATCAATCTCAAGGGTATCATTAAATTTTCATTAGATTGTGAGCTCCTTGAGAGCAAGGGCTGTCTTTTGCTTGTCTTATCCAGGGTATAGTCAGAGACTACTGAACCAATCCTTGTAGGCACTGACTATTATTGGCTAAAATTTCAGTTTGATAAAAGCTGAGGAAGATAAAAACTAAGAGTATGATGAGGTCAGTACCTCGCATCTGACTACACTACCAATGGCTGCTCAATACCTATTAAACTGGTAACAATGGAAGGCAGGCATCCTAAAATAATTTACTTTGGGTCTCAATTAGTCTTAATTCTAATGTACATAGTGCCTCAAATCTGTTTTAAGATAATTATTTTTGAGAAATTGAAGATAATTTTATGCTACTGACACGTCATCAAACTTCAGCAGTGGGAGTCATAAAATAAACTTTTTTTTAACTATTAGGAAATGATATAATAAATAATAAGTGATGAAAATATAAGTAAGTGATGCTTTACAACTAAAGTTGTAAGCACTGTACATAGTCGAGTACATAAGAAAAGTCTCAACTATTTGAAAATCTCAGGGAAGTAATCATTCTGGGTCCATATGTTAAACACTATTGTCTTCCCTATTTTAGCCATTTAGAATAGTAATCTTTCCAAAACGTATTACACACTTCCCTGATGTTTAAACGTGGTATATATGGAACTTGATTTGTTAAAATCGGCTGAATCAGAGCCAACCTGACTCTAGGGAAACTGATTCACACTAAGGAAACTCAGAAGAGAGAGAATTTGGGAACCATAATGTCAGCATGTTAATTCATGGGAACTATACTTAGCAAGTACACTGGTCCAGCTTTTTTGCACTAGGCACTTTCCTCCAGGTATGGGTCAAACAATGGAATAAAAACATTCTGAAGGAGGGAATCTGACAGTAAGAATTGAGAACTCTTAAGGGAAATGTCTAATAAAGTAGGGGAATTTAAAAGAATTGTTCTTCACTACTTTAGGAATATTTTCTTCTAATGAATGAATATTGGTTCTCTAGACAGTATGAGTTGAAACAAATGGTTATTGAGATTCCTTCCATTCTTAAATTCTGTGATTCTGAGATACACTTACTCAAGCACCTTAGCCTGTAGACAGTAGTATACAATCTACTTTTTACCTCTACTTTTTCCATATCATGCAGACTAGCATTTGGCAGGGATATTATTTAAGGCAGCAATTCTCAAACTTTTTGGTCTCAAGACTCTCTTTAAACTCTTAAAAATGACTGAAGATCCCAAAGAGTTCTGCATGTGGGTCATATTAATATTTGCCATATTGGTAGCATCTTGGTAGCAGTATGAAAAGAGTTTTGACCTCATGGATCCCCTAAAAGGATCTCAAAGATTCTCAGAGGTTCCTGGACTGAACTTTGAGAACCACTTAACAATTGAAGTAGGGAGTACTTATTTGGTACCTGTGCACTGAGGATATAGAAATGAAAATTGATCCAGTCCTTGACCTCAAAGGTCTACTGAATGCAATTGTTAAATGATCAGGGTTGCCACCGGATCTATAGAGGTGTGTGTCCCAAAGCAAAATGGAAATGAGATGTATTGTTTTTTGACTTTTTATGCTACTTTGTACACTTTCTCCATCTCCTGCTTTTTCATCAGTCTATTACCTGACCTACATGTGCATAGTTGTGAGTGACAGCTTCTTACTTTTCTAATAATCTTTTTGATTGTATCTATTCATGGGTTTGGAGATCAGCTAATGAAGTTTGTTTAAACTAAGTGTAAAGCAAGAATGAAAAGGCTCTTTAGTAAGGGCCTAAGGAGTTCTCCTATGAATAAAGTGCATAAACTTATAGGAGCTTTGTGTAAGCTAGTCAAAAGTCTTGTTTTCTTTGCATCCTGCTTCTGGGCTATGATCTATAATATAAATACAAATAGATTTTATATAGTTGAAGTTGCTGGATAGTTGAGTTCCAGATAGCTGAAATATTAATCTAAATCCTTGGACTCCTTTTAACCTCTAGATTCCAAAAGGAAACTAAATATCACTATACAATAAAAATATTTATTCAGCCAGACCTTTCTTACTGAAAAAAAAATGAGAGGAATAGATATGCTTACTATTGCCAATAAAGTATAAATCCAGAAACAGAAAGATGTTAAATTTATTAATTTATAATTGGAAATGTACCAACAAGAGAAGAGGCATAGGTGATATTTACTTAACTGATTTTATATTGTCACTAACCTTTCCTAGTTTTATGTCATTAGCCATGTGAGCAGGTGTTAAACCTGAACTATTGTTTAAAATTTGGGGAAAAAAGAGAAAAGAACAACTGCGCAATTTTAAAAAATGAGGTACTTCAACTTTTTAGTTAACTAGTTTATAAGACTTCTGAAAAGACATCTTTTTCAAAATTTGAGAATTTCTTCTATTATAAATTTAAATCATTGAGTTCCTAACCTGATTTTGCCTATATAGGGAGTTTAGTCACTATGCTAAAAATGCTTTAATTAAGTCAAAGAATTATTAAAAATTACCTAGAGTGCCATAGGGATTATTTTCTTATCAATTAAAATCTTTTCTCCAATTACTGAAAAGTTTAATTATTACATAAGAATCATTGTGCTTTCAACCTTTATTAACAATAAAACATAAATGTCTATATAATAGTATTTATCAAAGCCAGAGAAGCAACAACAAATTTGCATGCCAGGCAACTGGAATTATTGCTCTGTTCTCTTAGACTGATTTAAAGATAAGAAATAATTCTCTTAGTTATGATCAATACACTTATGAATGAGGTAGAACCATTTTCTTGTTTACAACTGTGTTATTGAACTGAAACACACACTGCAATGTTCTTCATCAGCATTTATGAGTAACATTGAGTGTTATTAAACAATGGACTTCCCAAGGAGAAGCTGTGGAATCCTCTTCCATATAGTTATCTTAAAAAAGGAATATATTTAACTTAAAAGTAGTACATCCTAAAATCAGCATAGGGACTTCTATGAGAGGTCTCTTCTAGATGGATGACTCCAACAAGGACATTTCCCATTCTAAATTTTTCATCATTCTGATTACAGAGTTGTAAACCAGGACAACTCTTTTCTTCTTTTGTTAAAGACATACTTAAATAAATCCTAGGTCTAACTTCATTGTACTGGATAATATCATTAAATGGCAGCATAGACATCTGCCAAATCTTGCAGGCTCAGTGCTCTAATATGGAACAGCTGGAGAAGGACCCTGCATTCTTTTCCCTGAGTAAACACTGGGGGCTCTGTTCAGTATCCTGCTGCAATAAGGCCTAAAGAATTTCACCTATCCAAAAACTCATTCGGCAGACTTTTTCCTCTACCCGCACACAAGCTATTTTAAAATCTCTCTCCACAAAGCTGGCAAAAGAAAAGGCACTGGATTTTCCAACTATATTAGCAATCTGCAATTCATGAGTAGGTTTCAAACAAGTATGGAAAGGAAAAAAATCTGAAAATGTAGTTTTTAGTAGTTTCTTTATAAAAACACAAATATAAATGAATTGTTTATCTGTGTAAACTCTGCATAGATTACTTAAAGGTAAATTTGTTGCTCATATCAGGGCAGGCTGTGTAACAAAAGCTTCATTTACAGGAATGAGGCTAATAGGGCTCCAGAAATAGTTTATGAAACACTTAAAAATGTAAGTGGGGTAGGGAGGTGAGAGGTGAGACTTCCAGCTGGGCTGGACTTCCCCAAGTGAGGGAATACCTTCAGGTACCCTGTTGTGATTAAGGCCACTTATAACAATATCATGTGCACATTCCATTCACCATCCTTTTAATAGTATATTGTGTCACATCCAGAGAACAAGTTACTCTAACATAGAATTCTAAGAAAGAACTGGGGGGAGGAAGTGGGGGAAGGGAAGTGAGGGAGTGAAGGAATGAAAGTAAGAATTTTATTTCTATCATCTGCTCTTTATAGATCATATCGAAGCAACATAATGACTTCCTAGGGGCCATACTGGTCTCATTCCTGCGTTGCTTAAATCAAGCAAGTCACATTGTCCAAAAGAAACCCAGAAAATCCAGACTCTACGTGATCTGACTTACTTATTTCATAGGAAACTGCATGAAAGAAAAAATCAATCATTCATGCTACCACAGTTAGCATGTAGTACCCCAGTTACAACACCAAATGGACTGAAATAGTTCACTGTGCAAAAAAAAAAAATCAAGTTGAGGTAAGTCAGCAGCATTAAGGGAAAAGGGGTGGGGGTGGGAAAGCCTATATAGTAAGAAACAGTGGGCTAGTGCATTTCTTGTCTCCTGGCTTCTGTTGTCATAGGGGAGGGCGCAGGGGGTAGAGGGAGGAGAGAGATAAGAGCACAAGTTAGTAATCCAAATAGATCGGTTGCACCAAACTTACCCGGGTTATTGGCTTCTCCTTCAAGAATGTGAAGCTCAGTGCAGTCCGCCAGGGAATGCTCCAGGCAGATCTGAAGAAAGCGAGCCTGGGTCCTGCTCACCCGCTTTAAAAGGGACAGCAAAGCAACAGTCTGTTCGCATTCATTCCAGCCTTTAAACCAACCTGCCAGCACTCCGACCTGATCTCGAAACATCATGATTAGGGGGAAGCCTCAATGGGAGAGAGGGGGGAAACAAATACCGATCCCCCTCCCACCCTGCCCCCACCCCAAAGTTTACTGGAGTTGCGACCTCAGTGGTCACCAGAATAACGTCCTTTTAGAAAAAAATCGCCTTTGGTGCATGGATTTTGCAGATTATGTTGCCTTCTTCTTTCAGTTACGTTTCAGTGATTCTTGCTGATTTCCTCCACGAAGATGACGGTAGCATAGGAATTTTTTTTTTAATATGGAAAAAATCTCCACAAGGCACACAACTGTAACAGCTCTTTTTTTTTCCTCTCGCACAGCCAGGGGTTTCAGACGTTTCCAGCTCTTTTTTCCTTCGGGCAACAGGTCAGACCCTTCTTCACACCCGAATTCCCAGGTTCACAACTGGAAAGAGAGAAATTGGCTGCGCTTAGACACCAGCGGAGATAAGGAGCTCGGCATGATTCAGCAGCAGGGTAGCCTCCCGCTTCACAGTGTATTTTAGGAGATTTCAGGTCAATAATTTGAGTAGTGCATGGGGGGAGGGGACGGGGGAAAGATGTGTAGAAGAGTAGAGTATTAAAAATAACAGCCTCCCCCCGCTCCCCGTCCTCCTCGCATGCACCACGGAGGGAGGCAGATAACGAGATTTCCAGGGGAGAGATTTAAAGAAACCTCCCTCCTAAGGTGCAGGAGGAGACCCCAGCAGTTTCCTGTTGCTGCTGCTGCGGCTGCGGCTCCTGCCTCCTCCTGCTGCATACGGGTCTCTCTTCCCCGAGGACTTTAGGGACTGTACCTGATACCGCTAACTGCAACAGATCATTCAAGCAAAGAAAACTTACAATACGCCGAGGGGGAGGGGGCCCTCAACAATCCAGGATCCTTCCTGCCTTCCTTCTCTCTCCTCCTCTCGGAGAGGCAGCCTAGCGGCTGCCGCTCCATCTACACCAACCAGCATCCCCAACCACCAGACTCCCCTTTGCATCTAGGCCTTGAGCAGCGGCAGCGAAAGACAAAAATAAACTCTTCCCACCCAAGCCTTAACACAACCTGCAGGAGCAAAGAGCCTCCAGACTTCCCTTCCTCCTCCGACTCCCCTCCCCTCCTCTGTCTTCCCTTTACAAAAAGCCTGGTAGGATATTAAACTAAAAATAAAAGCATGTTAACACCCTTTTCTCCCCCTCCTTCTCCCGGCAGGGTGGGTCGGGCTGGCACAGAGGCTCTCCACATCCCCCCCACTGGCATCCCCGAAACGACTTCCCGGCTGAAGACCCCGCGGCTTCTTGGCCGCCCAAGCCCGGAATGGTTTCATTAGCAGACTCGGGAGCTTCGCGGAGAATGCGGTTCCGCGCTGCCAGCACACGCCCCCAAACGTTGATCGCAAAGAAAAAAAAGTTAGGTTCCTGTGGCTTTCCCGTCCTACCCCCCCACCTTCCCTCCCTCTCCCTCCTCATGTGCCCCAGGTTTCAGGGACTGGATCTGGAAGTGGGGAGAGATGTGGCCAGACTCTAGACCCAACTCTCGGAGCGATTCAGGCTTCAAGCATCCCCCTACCTCACCCACCCTCTCTCCTCCTGGCTTTCCAAACTTCCCAAGCACAAGAGGAAACCCTAGGCTGGGGAGAGGCCAAGAGATCCCGCTCCCGGCCCCCAGAAGTGTGTGGGCTGCAGGGGAAGGGTCACTCACCTCGGCCCCGCTCATCGCTGCGGGCTGGCGCCCCCGCACCGCGGGTTCCAAGGCAGGCGGCCGTTCTCAGAGGAGTGGGGAACCCACAGGCCCGCGGGTGTGGGCCATCCCGGAGGCCAGGTCCGGGGGCGCGTTCCCCGAGGGCTGGGGGGGATTGGCGGCGGGGGTGGTGGTGGTGGTTGCGGCAGTGTCTCGGCTGCCGCCGCTGCAGCCACTGATGCCGCCTCCTGTGTCAGCTCAGTGAGGACTGGGGCCGACCGAGACCGAGTCGAGCTCCCCACATGCTACTGATTAACATACACCATTACATCATGGCTTTGGCAGCAAGAGCCAAAGTGGGGGGAGAGCAACCCCGCGGGGAGGGAAGAGGAGGAGGAGGTGCGGGGTGGGGGGAGTCCTAACTGAAGGAGGGGGTGGAGAGGAGGATCCCGAAGTGTGGCTGGGGAGGAGCTCGATGGGAAAGAGGGGTCAGGTTGGAGGAACTGAGGAGCAAAGGGAAAGAAGTTTGGCGGAGTAGAGGGGGAAGGGGGTGGGGCTGGGCGAATTCCTTTCCCCGGCCTCCTCCGAAATTCTGGATGGGCTGGGTTACAGGGACCACGGAGCCAAGGAGAGAGGCAAAGATTGAGAGTGTGTGTGTGTGTGTGTGTATGTGTGTGTGTGTGTGTGTGTGTGAGAGAGAGAGAGAGAGAGAGAGAGAAAGAGAGAGAGAGAGAATGAGGATGAGAACCCAGGGTCTCATTTCTGCCACCCCTTGTACACCTCACCACACCCGTAGCTCAGAATTTCGTTCTCCAAAGTGTGAGTTTTAAAAAACGTGTAGCCAGAGGGTGCTTTTCCTTAACTCTTCAGTCTGAGAGAATAGAGAGGGAGAGGAGGGAAGAGGAAAGGGGGAGAGGAGGAGGAAAAGGGGGGTGAGAAAGACACTTCTTGGAGCTAGAGGGAGGATCTGGGATTGGAGAGTTGCTGGGTAAGAGCGGAGAGAAAAGTAAACTTAACGGGGTTGTGCTGTATGGAGAATACTTGTCCTCCCTGCGGGCTATAAGCTGTGAAGTATAGCTAGGCGCGATCACACAGAGCAGGCTATGTATATACTTGTGCAGTATGTGTACTTATCCGACCAGAGACCAGAGCAAGGACTGATTTTTCTCCAGGTCTTGCTGTATAAACAGACGGTTTGGGAATGGGGGCTTTTAAAAAGTCCTTTACACTTAGGAGAGAAACTTTTCTGCTGCGGTTGCAGAGACTTATTCCTGGCCATTGCCAGAACGTTGTTTGTATTTTTAGGCAGAGCATTCGCCTTCCACCGTCATAGTCCCATAATGGCTGAGTTAACTCTTCGGCTATAACTGGGGAGTTTGGCCAGGGGTTAAACTTCACCTACTTCTGCTGATCCTCTCCACGAGTGACGTGGGTCGTGGGAAGGTACAGTGGTGTTCATTCAGATGGAGGGAAATGGTGAGGTTGACAGAGATAAGGGCATGGAACCCCAGGTACTACAGTATCTAGAAGGATTCCACCCCTCCGCGGCCCCCTCCCAGCTCACCAAAGTGGTTCCCTCAGTTCCCTCATTCTCAAGGCTTGGGCCTGATTTGAATAATAGAGAGGGTTTTTGCTTTTTTGTTTTGTTTGGTTCTATTTTGAGCTTTGGGGAGGAATAGAAGGAGCAAAGAAAATATAGGACAACTGCTTGAAGTGGAATTGACAACAGAGAACACGGAGGGGCAAAACTCTCCTTAGGTTTTCTCTGCTAAGGGGTTTGAACCGAAAATGGATAACAGAGAGTTGGTACTCACCGTTAGTAAATGCAAGTTACCTGGCCCAAATGAGCTATTCTACACTGAGGTCACAGAAGATGGGAAAGGGGAAAATGTATGGCTGAGCTGGAGAACAGAAGAGCTTGACTTTGGGGAAATTCTAGAATGAAAGAATCATTAAAGAAATAGTCAATATCTCCAAAAAAGAAAATAGTGGTTACAAAACACAACCGCAACAGAGCTTCACCAAGAGCGCGTCATGCCAGATTAACCTTATTTCTCTTTATGAGGAGGTTAATAATAAAATGAGTTAAGGATGTAGTTTACCTGAATTTTAACAAAGTATCTGATGATGTATCTCATACTATTGTTATGGAAAATATGGAGAGGCCAGACATCAATAAATTAGATGGATTCATAACTGGTCAATAGCCAGACCCCAAAAGTAGTCATTGGGGTTAAATGCAGTGGATAGAGCACCAGTGAAGGAGTCAGGAGGACCTGAGTTCAAATCTCATCTCAGACACTTGACACTCGCTAGCTGTGTAACCTTGGACAAGTCACTTAACCCCAGTTGCCTCATCCTGGGTCATCTCCAGTCATCCTGATGAATATCTGGTCACTGGATTCAGATGGCTGTGGAGGAGAAGTGGGGTTGGTGACCTGCACCGCCCTCCCTCATACAAAATAAAGTCAGGTGCAACTCATGTCATCATTTCTCTGATGGCATGATCTTCTTTGGCAACAAGGACGAACACACAGGGTGGTAGGAGG
>CM053769.1:423632049-423648492 GCA_028658325.1 Potorous gilbertii
ATCTCAGAGAATTATGAAGACTATAGACTATCAAGGTAATACTAAATGCTGTTGTCAATATTAAAATGTCTGCAAATAGAAATTCCCCTGAACAAAATACTTTTTATCGCCTATAAAAGATAATGGTTTTCTCATGTCATCAGCAAAATGTCAGGTCACCCTGTTCTTACACATTCAAAATAAGAGTTAACTGCTTAAATTAACTTAGAAACAAATCTTCAAAATTTAGACACCATTCCTCCAAAACTCATAAGTATTTGTGCATGTAATGCTAAGACTACAAGAGAATGTATTTGAAATTTCCATCGGCCAGCGTTTATACTTATCAATAAAAATGATGACAACGTTATTTTATAAATATCTTCTTCTTCTGTGACCTGGGAATTCTGCAGAAACATTTTTTTAAAACTCAGCACAATTTATTGTGATGAGAGGAGAATAAGTGATTTAATGGTTTTCCTTATCTGTTATTACAAATCAACCATTGTTTAATTTAGAATTATTGGAGTTGGAAAAGTGGACAAGTCCAATTTTGGGAAGGGATTGGCCTAGTAAAGTCAGGCAGTCTTCATTAAGTCCAGACCTGTAGAGGGAGTCAGAGACACATCTTCCCTTTTTTATTCAGTTTAGAGGCTATTTAGCCAACACTGAGAGATCTCAAATAAATGCAAAGGGACAGGTAATCCATTTTAATAGTCTACTTTGCACCGAAGCAAAGCATGGTGAGATTGAGCCTTCTTTCTAGACATCTAGACATGAGTGCTTCTGTCACCAGGTCCCAGGTTCCTAGTGTAATAGTTAGTACTTCAGAGCAGGGTTCCCCAATCTCTTCGTGGGGAAATACCACTTTTGTTTCCTTCAAGCCTCATAGAAAAGTGTGGATGAGGAGAGTGGAGGTTAAAGGTGAGGGGCTTGATGATAAAGGGTTTCTTAATTGGGTGTTAGGGGGATAGGTACCTACGAGCTTGGAGTGAGGGCTGGAGACAGTCTCCAAGAAAGCATCATTTAAAAAATTCAAGTGAGATGGGCTACAATCAATCGGGTGTGACCAGTGTCATCTGCCCAGTTAGAGATGCTACCCTTACATTGTAGTGTAATGATAACTGACATTTATATGGTACTCTTAAGATTTGAATCAAATAAGAATAGATTTTATTTCTATAGCTATATAAAAATCTATTCTTATTTGATCCAGTTAAGTGATTTACTTAAAGGCAGGGTTTAGTACCCTAACTCTAAATTCTACCTTCCATTTACTATACAATGTGGTTTTTCAACCATCAGTTGAATTGCAAGATAACTCAGTCCAGAGTCCTACACCATGTCTAGAGACTCAGGGACTTCTTCTTGAATATCTAACACTGAAAAGTTCAGAATTCTAAAATAATGAAGAACACTTTCATATGGCCACCTCCTGCTCTCTTTAAGACTCAAGCCAAAAAGGTTATTTTATGGAGAACTGATACAGGGCAATTGTTCACATGGTGGTCAGAAGAAGCAACGCAAGGATACTCTCAAGGTCTCTCTTAAGAACTTTGGAATTGATTGTGTGACATGGGAGACCCTGGCACAGGACCACCCAGCATGGTGGGTCCACATCAGGGAAGGTTTCGGAATTGAAACAGCTCAAAAGAAACACAGGATGTACAAATTTAGAGAATTCACCCCAAATACTCACATGGACTATTTGTGCCTGACCTGTGCTGGAGAGTTCCAAGCTCATATTGATCTGATCAGCTATAGTCAGACATTTTGACACTTGACTCTAGCATAGTAATGTCATTTTGATCAACCAAGACTCAAGCAAATTAAATGGGCATAAGGATGAGCACAAAAGTGCTGTGCACTTAGCACAGGGCTTGGCACATACTAAGTGTTTAATGATGCTCACTGACTTGAGAATCTGCAGCTAGGTGACAATAGCTACAGCACTAGGCCTAGCATCAGGAAGACCCTGAATTCAAATGCAACCTCAAGTACTTACTGAACTGTGTGACTTTGGGCAAATCATTTAACTGATGCCTGCTTGAGTTTCCTCAACTGTAAAAATGAAGATCATAGTAGCACCTACCGCACAGGGTTGTTGTGAAGTTGCTCTCCTCCTCTGCATAAAAACAGCTGTGCCATCTGGCTTTGTCTCTATGATTTTTTTACCCCTCTATGAAAAATTCTGTTCTGTAAAGTCATTTATTCTCCCCCTTGTCATGATAAATTGTGCTTGGTCAAAATAAAGTGTTTTAATAAGAATTTCTGATAGTTCACAAAAACGTTTCAGGAAAAATGTTTATAAATTTTCTAATGATCTCATACTTTGAAAAATATTTCCAGTATTTCATCCATCTCACATAGAACAAGAAAGGTTTGAGGTTGGAAAACCTGGGAACCCCAAAATAGGCCCAGAGCAATTTGGTGTAGTTGTGGGCAAATAGCCCTTGGCAATATTTATAGTCTAGCCTTTAAAGCTTAAAATCAGATGGTTTATGAAAATCCATTCATCATTAGTTAGAATGAGATTACTACATAGGCAAGAATTAAGCATTAATAAAGGGGGTAGGGAGAATTAACCTAGAAAAGAGGAAAGAGTTTGATTAGAGTGAGAAACGGCTGGAGTCAGAGTAGGAGTGTAGAAAGATGGAGAGAGGGCCATCATCCACATGGTTCTGAGATTGAATCTATGAAGAGCTTAGAACCATTACTACTGGGACATACAACCTGTTAGAGGACATAAATAGCTTTTAGCAGAGGCATTTACTAAGAACAGTTGCTACAAAATATTCCCCAAATAAATCTGGTACAGTATACTCTCTCACAAATATAGCAACCATTGGAAGTACAGGTTCAAACTCTGGAGTACCTTCATTAATACAGGATGAAACTTATGTGGCAAAGGATAACAGAACTTATTGCTCCTAGTACTATATGACCAAATGTCCTTTCTTGCTTTGTAGTTTCCTAATGCAGCTTCCTGGGTGCAGTGTCTCTGTTGGGTGGGCTACTTACTCAGTTGGACTCCTAGATCTATGCTTTTCTTAAAAAGTCCACTTTTTCTTTTCTGTTACATTCCTTTCTGTTACAAGGGAACTTCTCCTTCTTCCATTGGGTCTCTCCAGACTTGAAGTCTGTCTCTTCACATTTACGTGTGTCTCTGATACAGGCTGGATGTATGTTTTCCTATTATTCTAGTAGGTCTGATGATGTGTTAATGGAAGAGAAAAAGACCCCTCTTCCCTGCTGCAGGGTCTTACTGTACAAAGGCTCTGTATGGACTCAGTTGCTTTCAACTTTCAGTGGCTGAACTACTGAAATTTATCCAACTATTTAAATCCCCAAGAGGCATGGCTAGATTGTTTGCTCAGCCAACAGTGTTATTCCCCCTTCTTTATCCAACCAAAGAAATGCATACCTCATAAAGGTGTAGACACATCTCTTTTACATCTTGAATAGCTTCATTCTGTGATAATATCAGTAGAACTGCTGAGGGATCCTCACCCCACCTCCACTTATAAAAGCAGAGTGGTGTAATTAAAAAATATCCACATTTAGCACTTTGTAGTTTGCAGAGTACTTTCTTCACAACAACCTTATGATATGATAATTTATTATTATGCCCTAGTCTACAAATGAGGAAGTGACTTGCCCACAATCATACGGCTAGTATAGGAGCTTGATTGTGTACCCCAGACTGCTTCACTCAGACCACATCTGAAATATGGCTTGTTTGGTTCTAGGTGCTACATTTTAGGAAATTTTTTGATAAACTAGAAAGAACCTAGAGAGAGGACAGAAAGGATAGTGAATGGGCCTGGGGAGTATGCCATAACGATGAATAATTGAAGGAAAAAAAGCCTGGAAAAAAGACTTAGGAGGGTTAGGAGAGCTACGTACAAAAATATTAAGGGTTATCAGAGAAGGGGTGGTAGATCTTTTCCTCTTTGGCTCTTTAGGAAAAATGGGTAAAAATTACGAAAAGGACAAATTGAGTTTGGTGAGGGGACGTTTTCCTTGAAAACAGGCACCAAAAAGTAGAATGGGCTTCCGAGGCAGGGAGTGGACTTTCTCCTCCCTGGAGTAACTGAAATAAAGACTTGATGAATACTTTTGGGGTGTGTTGTAGAGCAATGGAGTATACTAGGTGGGCCTTTGAGGTCCTTTCAAAGACTGACATTCTGTGATTCTGTGACTCTAAGACCTCTTTCTGTTACTTCTATCTACATTAGGTCCCAGAGGTGGCTGCCAGTAGAACAGTATAGGCTTACTAGGAATGGCGTGTTTCTCTGAGACTTCTGACTTTCCTGGCAGTTTTGTAGACTCAACCTCCCTTTCTTTTCCTCTCATTCTCTGCTTAACTCTCTACAATCTGAAGTCTGATCTCATCATTCAACTGAAACTGTTACCATTAATTAAATTGCCATCAGTCTCCTAACTGCTGAATCTAAGGCCTTTTCTCAATCTTAATCCTTCTTGACCTCTCTCTTGCAGCCTCTGACACTGTCCTTCACTCTTCTCTCTAGGTTTTCATGATACTACCCTTAGCCTGGTTTTCCTCCCACCTATCTGACTGCTCCTGCTTGCCTGCTTTGCTAAATCTTCCCCCCAAGTCACACCTGTTAACTGCTGGTACCCCACAGGACTCTGTCCTGGGCCCACTTCTCTTCTCCCTCTATATTATTTCATTTGGTGATCTCATCAGCGGCCATGGATTCAATTATCTTCTCTACACTGGTGCTTCTCAAATCTGCTTACCCGGCCCTAGCCTCTCTTTCTGCTGACCTCCAGTCTTGCATCTTCAACTTAATATTAGACATCTCAAGCTGGATGTCCCATAAAGTATCTTTTTTTCCCCTAAATTTTTAAAATTAATTTATTTAATTTTAGTTTTCAACATTTACTTCCATAAGCTTTTGAGTTTTAAATTTTCTCCCCCTCCCTCCCCTTTCCCCTCTGCAAGACAGTGTGTAATTTGATGAAGGCTCTACATGGACATCCTTATTAAACATAGCCATAAGATATCTTAAAATTATCTTTTTCCTCAAATCCTCCTGACTTCCCTTTTACCTTAAAAGGCTATCACCATCTTCTCCGTTACTCAGACTTACAACCTAAGTGTTCTCCTTGATTCCTCACTATCTCTCAGCTCCCCATATTTCCAATCAGTTGCCAAGACCTGTCCATTTTACCATCATAACATCTTTCATATTTGCCCCATTCTCTCCACTGATACTGCACTACCCTGGTGCAGATCCCTTATCACCTTATGCAGAGAATACCACAATTTGCTACAGGGTCTGTAGATTACCACAAGTCTCCCTCCAATTCAGAGATTTTTCCTAAAACACAGGTCTGACCCCAGTCAATTCAACAAACTCCAGTGGCTCCCTGTCACATCCAGGAGCAAATATAAAATACCCCCACCCCCACCTTTCCAGTCTTCCCACATTTTAAACCCCCCCCTCCCCCGCCATATACTCTTCAATCCAGTGACACTGGCCTTGCTGTTTCTCAAACAAAAGATACTCCATTCTCCCAACTCTGGGGGATTTAACTGGTTATCACTCATGCCTACAATGTTCTCCTCCTTCTTCATCTCTGCCCTCCTGGATTCTCTGGCTTCCTCAGGTCCCACTTAAAATCCCTTCTTTTATAAGAAATCTCTCCCAATCTCCCTTATTTCTAACACATCCTCTCTGTTGATCACCTCCAGTTTCATCCTGCATGCATCTTGTTTGTATATAGTTGTTTGCAGACTGTCTCCCTCATTAGACTTTGAGCTCCTTGTGAGCAGTTATAGTCTTTTGCCTTTCTTTTTATCTAACCCAAACCCTTAGCACAATGCCTGGAAGATAGAAGGCACTTAATAAATGTTTACCGACCGACTGGTACAAGATTCCCATCTTTTGGCAAACCTGAAAGTTTCGCCTGTTTTACACTTTCGCAGCATGTGAAGAAGCAAAAAAAAAAAAAAGTGTTGAATGACCTACTTTGCATTTTAGATTTACATGATCTTTGCACAAAATAAAAGCCACATAAAAATCCCTATCCTGCTCCCACGAAAAACCAAAAACAAAACAAAATAAAACCCTTGAGAACAACATATTCTAAAAACCTCTGATCACACGGAAAGATGTCCTGAGAACATCCTGAGGAAGCCACTTCACTTTTTGAAGGCCAGCTTCCTCATGTGTAAAATTAAGCGGCTGGACCAGAATGATTTCTAAGATCCCTTCCAGCTCTAAGTCCCTGTATGGATAGCCAGAAAAACCCTGAGCTAAGCTGCCAAAACATTACCTCTAATTGGTTCGTCCTGATGGCAGATTGGCAAAGAAGTAGCATCCAGCATCAATTCAGAGGTCTGAAGACGCAGTGCTGTGAGATATTCAGCAACAGTATTGAAATTATCTCGGATTCCGGGACCATAATATTTTGCTGAATCTTTGAGGGAGGATACAGAAGCTGCACAGGTCATATGGAGCTGAACACATTACAGTTGAACCAGATGGTAAGTGAAAAATCGGTGGGTTGATGGAATTATAACATAAGGGATTACTCCATCTCCTCCCTCTCCACCTTGCCCTCCTCTTTTTCTCCCCTCCCCTGGTGTCCTCTGAGCATAACTCCCCATTGTTGAGTGGGTGGGAGGGGGATTGTGATGTCAGAGGATGGTGGGTGACTCAGAGGAGAGCAACGGCCAGCAAGGTTACAAAGATACAGAGGTCTATGCACTGGCTTATATGGCGCCTTTACTCTTCTAATCAGCTGGAAACACTTTGTACTTGATTCATTAAAGAGACAAATATCTCTTTAATCATTTGTATTTTACTGCAGTAGATTTCATAAGGTAAATCATCAATACCCTCTATCTACCAGATAAGAAAACAGAGACGCAGAGAAACTGAATGACTTGCCCAAGATCACCCAACAATTTAGTAGTGGAGCCAGGAATTAAACCCAAGTCTCTTGGCAGATAACTAACTAGTCCTAAAGAATCCAGTGGACCATGCTGCCTTTTTTTAGAAAGTTTCCATACGCCTTCTATTCCTAACCTTGATAACAAGCATTGCTTCTTCTCATGCCTTAGGCAACACCACATGAACTATCTATGTCACAGACCTACTCATTGTGACCCTTATAGAATTTGACCCCTCTCTTTAGGACTGGGCACTAACTTGGCTAGACCTTAATTGAGTTTACTGAATTCAATTTTCTTTCTTTTTCTCTACATTCCCTTAATTAAAAAGAAGGGGGAGAAAGGGGAGTAAGGGAGAGAAGTAGAGAGAGAGAGAGAGAGACAGAAGAAAAAAAAGAAAAAGTGGGGCACTACTACCTGGGACTTCATACAAACCAGAAACTTGACTCTGTTTCTTAAAGGAAAAAGCAGCTGCTTGCCACTGCCCTTCATGGTCAGTCCTCAGCATGGACACGAAGGCCAGAAGTCTGCAGTGTTTTCAGTAGGAACATTTTGTTCACAGTCTCTTGTGGTGTGGCAAGAAACATTATTCTGTCATTGGTATTCTGCAGACATTTTTTTAAAATAAATGCTCTGGGAGAATTGGAAGATAACATAATAAATGGAGTTCCATCATTAGTTTATTGTTGTTTCTTTTGTATGTGAGCACCTGGCCTACTATGGAAAAGTCCTTTAGGTGAGGGAACCCTTTGAATGAGATAAGAAGGGTATGTTAGGTATTGATATACAGCATTTGTCACATGGTTTAAACTACTTATCACGGAACAGATTCCAGCCCCAAAATAATGCCATGAGACTTGCATGTATTGAAAGAATCAGCGTGTGCATAAACTAGCTACAAGAAACCCTAACAGACAGGGGTGAGAAACAGTAAGCTTCCGATAAGTTGGTTATGTTTTTTCAATGTAAAACCAATTGCATTTCGACTATGTAGTAAATCAAATAAGGCTTCATTCTACAAGATAGCCTGGATTGACACCATGTGACCTGTCTTTGCTGCTGCTTCATGTGACTATGGCCTCCCGATTTAGCTAGTAACTGACTCCCAATGACCTGTAATAACACCGTTCCTAAATTAGAGCTCTCAATTTGACTTGGCCTTAGTCCCTCCCTCAAAGCAAAATAAAGCATCTGTTTTCTTTTTTTTTTTCCACATTCATAACATTCTCCTTTTTTAGTTGCCAATTCAAACCCTGTTCTAGTCAGATTGAACTTTTCCTCAAAAAATCTTTTTTTTTTTCTGGTTAGCCAAAGAACCCAATGGAAAAACCCCAAGAGACGAAAACAAAAACAAAGGCAGACAAAAATTCCAAGTAAGTGACATTCATCTGGAAAAGCTATGATTCACATGCAAATAAAATCTGTCCAAATTTACTGTTGTATGACGCAAGCCCCTGGCTTCTACATAAAAGGGACAGAATGAAATCGCCCACAATTAAGTTCACTCTATAATACTGCAAAAGGAACTGTTACCTGGCTAGACGACTCAAACTAATAAAATCGAAATCCAGTGATACAGAATGAAGTTAATTGTATTGCTATCCCCATGTTCAATGTTCATTAAATGTTCACATAAATACACATTTGCCCATGCATGACCCACACATATACACAAAGCTCCCAAGAAAAACCACCCATATTTACCTGAAATCAGCAAAATCTCATCTAGAACTGGTGTTTGAAGAAGACACAGTGAATGTCACTCATTTTATGTAGAAGTAGATACGCACATGGGAATTTGATGAGTAGTTCCCATGTGAAGGTTCTGGGTTTATCCCCTCACTAGAGAGCTATACTAGAAGGAAGTTTTCTGCAAGTGAGACAAGAGGGTCTTTTTAAGATATACATAATATAAGTTTCATTCCCATTGTTCCCTATTAGCTCTGAATGCAGTGAGTTATACAGATTAAAGCAGAGATGTGGAGCTGGGAGATGTTTAGCAAAATAAAAATACAGTAGAATGTGGATAATGTTATGTGTTTTTCTAAGTCAATATGCAGCCCTGTCAATTTCTATACTAAACCATTAATGGAGAACAGTGTGGAATGCTGAAAAGAACACTTTGTTTGGTGTCAGATGACCTGGGGACCAGTCCTGGTTCTGGCAATGTTGGACCATCCAAAAGTCTGTGCTTTAAATGGTTCAATGGCAAAATAAAGGTAATCATACTTATACAGCCTATCTCATAGGACTGTAGTGAGAAAGGTGCTTTGTTAATCCTAAAATAGAACAGAAACGTGAAGCGTTATTATTTGTCCTTTTCCAAGCAAGTTAGTATCCCTACTTTCTCCTCCCTTCTTTCAGACAAGTGAAGATAATCCTGGATCCGTCACTAAGCTGTGTTAACTTGGCCAAGTCATTTGATTCCTGAGATTGACTTCCTTCATGTGTAAAAAACAGATAACAAGACAATCTACCTCCCAAGGTGGTTGTGTGGATTAATGACATATAGCATATGTAATGTGCTAGCTTTGGGGATTGGGGGAAATTTGGTCTCGACTTGTGACTTCATCCTGTCACCTAACTCCTGGAATGGAAAAACATTCCATTGATACAGAGCAATAATTCATCTGTTATTTATAATTCTGTGACTCACAGTTAATATATACCAAAAGGAGGATTTTGAACACAGGTTTCCTGACTCTAAGACCCAGCCTTTATTTACCAACAAAGGTATCAAAAACTTTAATCTTCTCATACTTTCGAATCCCTTGCCCTCCATCCCCAGCCTCATCACATAGTCTATAATTCAGTGACATGGGGCCTCATTTCTGTTGCTCAAACAAAATGCACCATCTCTCACCTCAAGTGCCAGCTAAAATGCTACCTTCTAGAGGAGGCTTTTCCCAGTCCCCCTTTATTATTTTCTCTTTGTTCTGTTGATTATTTCAAACTTATACCTTATTTGTACATAATTTGCATGCAGTATCCCTCACTAGACTGTGAGTTCATTCAGAACAAAACTTTCTTTTGCCTTCCTTTGTATCCCCAGCACTTAGTATAATTCCTGGCATATAGAAGGCACTTAATGGATGTTTATTGACTGACTGATTACCAATATACTTTGCTTCTTATATAGTGCTGTTTAAATGCAAATAACTCATTTATTTTTGTTCCAACTTCCTACCCAATATAGAAATTCTTCTTTTACATTCAGCTTCTGATAGGTGTACATTCAACTTCTACTAAGTATAAATAATTTTGCAAAGTAGCAAGGATAACAGATCGAGTTAATAGACCTGAGTTCTAGACTTGATTCTGCCACTAAATATCTTCTGACCTTAGGGACTCCATTTTCTTATCCTGAAAATGAGAGTGTTGAACTTAACTCTTCTCCAAGACTCCTTCTAACTCTAAAATTCTACAAGAGTCACTGTCAGAAAGTCCCTTGTTTTCTATCAGTTGGTCTTAGTTCTGCTCTATGGAGTAATGTAGAAAAATAAAAAACCCTCTCTAACACAGCAACAGCTCTTTAAATACTTGAAGACAATTCCCATGTCCTTCCCACCTGCCCTCATCACCAGTCTTCTTTTATCCAGATTATACAACTTTATTTCCTTCACCTATTCCTTTTATATCCTGGTTGTCAGGTCTGTTGCCACTCTAGCTGCACCGTTCTGGTTACACTGAACATCACTCTAAAAATGTGGTGCCCAGAGCTGAAGACACTATTATTCCTGATATAGTCTGTATATGTCTTCTCCAAAATTATCCTCTGAGGTCTCATAGGGAGAAGGGGAACTTGAGAGACATGAATTCCTCCTTCACAAAGACATTTTTCCTCAAATAGACTCACAGAGTGAGCCTGCTGCTTTACATAACTACTAGTGTAAGAGAAATAGGCTAGTAAAGAAACATAAATGGCATTTTACCCAATTTCTCATTCCACCAACCCCAGTACCAGCTAAACAGCTGTGCATGACTATAATTGAGAATTGCTTAAACTAACAAAGGTAACATCTGTGAAGCATCTGAACTGAGATCTTCCCCCTCCACGGCTTTTTTTTGGTTTTCCATGGCAAGATGGTTAACTGCAATGAATGACTAACTTCATGATAGGGTACATGGCAAGCAATCTCTCTTGGGGCACCCAGAGCTACTTATAATCTGCAACGCACTCATGTAGCAATCAGCATGGAGGTCAGGAAGTAAGAGTATTTCACCATTTATAACAATGAAATCTTAACCAAGTCTACTGGACTGAGTTTGCTTAATTCTTCATTTTAAAGTGGGGATGCTTTAGGGTAGGTGGTTTTGTTTTTTTGTATTTCTCACATGAATTTTGAGGAAAACAAACATTTTGAGTTAGGTATAGACCAATCCTACCAGTGAGAGCTAAAAGATAAAAGTGCTTCCCTGTGAAGGTGAACGCACTCCTTTAGGTACCATTTTAAGACTCATTAACCTAGTAAATATTGACACATGAACTGCTGAACTTTTCTATGAATGTTACATACTTTTATTTGCTAAATTAGTAGCCCTTTTTGGGAGTATCATGAAAAGAATTCATTCTTTTCTGCCAGGTAATTTACTTCCTAGGAAGTTTTTAATTTTAGTGCCTTCCCTCTTACATTATTTCCAATTTACTAGTAATCTATAAGTATAATTATATGTGGATTTTATATATATATATGTATATATGTATGTATTATATACACATATATTCTCAATTTACCACGTAACTAGAAATCAATCTATAACTCTAAATATGTGGGGTTTATATATATGTATATATATGAACGTATACATATATATTCTATATGTACATTGCTATTTACATATCTCCCCCATTAGACTATGAACTCTGTGAGAGAAAAAAAAGTTTGATGCTTGTTTTTAAAATAGGTATTTATTTATTTAGCACCTACCATGTCCCTGGCATGTGCTAGCTGTTATACAAATATTACCTCATTTGATTTTCATATCTTTGGAAGGTTGGACAGCTAGGTGGCACAATGGACAGAGTACTGGGCTTGGAGTCAGGAACACTTATCTTCAGAGTTCAGATCTGGCCTCAGACACTAGCTGTGTGATCCTGGGGAAGTCTCTTAACCCTGTGAGAAACAGGCTCACCTTAAACAAAGAACAATACTTGTGAAATCAGGAAAGCTTTCAGTAATTCCACATTCATTCCCCCTGAATGAATGTGTAGCTCCCAAGTAAGGCTACAGGAAGACTACAGTTTGTTCAGACCAATGCAAGCCCTTTACACTGTTTCCAAATTTTGGACTTCCCACCACACGGTCCATTGGCCACGTGACTTCAGGTTCTCCTCTCTGATAGGCTTTCCGTTAAACAGCTTGTCAAGTTTGCACACAAATTTCTGACCTTTAATCTGGCTGTGTTAAGTCACAAGTATGATCACTTAAAGTTGGAATGAGTTTTAACCTTGTGGAAACATAAGGCCTTCCTTGTTTCCCACAACTCTGCCTGCCTCAGTTTCTCAGATGAAAATGGGGATGGCAAACCACTACAGAATTCTGCCAAGAAAACCCTAAATGGGGTCATGGAGAATTGGAACAATCTATGAAAGATAGATGGCATTATTACCCCATTTTGCATTTAAATAAACTGAGACAAACAGAAGTTAAATGACTTGCCCAAGGTCACACAGCTAGTAAGTGAATGAGACTGGATTTGAAGTCTGGTTAACCCAGCAAAAGCTATTCATTTAACTTGTCTCTAGTTATTTGTTTATGTTTTTTTTTTTTTTTACTTTCTTTGTATCCCAGCACTTAGCAGTGTCTGGTACATAGCAGGCATTAAAAAAAAATGCTTACTGTTTGACTGACAAAAAGTTCTTTACTTGGTATTGGTAAAAAGAAAAAATGCATTAAGAATTAAAACCAGGCATATCTTAAAAAACTCCTACTTTCTCCCTTTTCTTGGCCTCTCACATTTTGTAATAGTATCTGAGCCAGTGTCTAACAAGCTTTGGAAATCCTTTTTTTCTATTTTAGTTTCCACTGGGAGTTGAAGCGTTGAAAAAACCCCTATTATATGAGTCACTAAATCTACTAGCTGAGGTAAAAACATATAGGATATCCTAATATGCTTTACTTAATAAAATAATGGGCTCCTTAGAATGACACCTCCCACTCACTTCTGTGTCAATCAGCAAGCTTGAAAAATTGAGCCCAAAGCTCAAAAAGTCAATTTTTTAAGGGCCCAATTTATCCATTGCAAAAATCCTTTATAAAGGTTTTCTTTCAATCATGTACTCTTTCTCAGTCAAGCAAGCAAACAAGGGGAAGCAATTCAAATTATCTGAGAGAAAAACAAAGACATCTTTTTTTAATGTAGATAGATGGGAATCAGGCTATATGCAGAAGTGCTTTTGAATTTGTAAGCTCTATACTAAAAATAAAACTTGCATGGTCCTACTTTTCTCCATCATCAGTATCACTGATTCTTTGGACCTTTTTAATGCTTTGTTGGTTTTTGGCCTAATGAATTTCTTAACGTATCTGCCATCTTGGTCTTAGAGTCTTGAAAATACAGTTAAAACTGTAAGTAAGAGTATAGGGGAGAGGCTGAGAGAAATCAAACTAGAAAGCAATATATATTAGAAGTCTATACTTTTTAAAAATAAAAATGAAGAGCATTCTACCTTGCCTTTGACTCATAGCTTTTCTTAGTTTGCTGCCTTACTCAGTTTCCCTCTGAAGTTCATCAGGCTCTGGAAAGAATCTGGAATCTATTTGTGTTTGTCGGCACTTAAATTATAGTTGCTACTTATCATAATATCACTTGATGGAATGGGGAATAGAAGGTCTCCATCTGAATCCTGGTACAACCTTTGCTCCAGGAGTTTATTTCATATCAACAGGGGACTTTGGTCTTTTAGGCCAAGATCATCTAAGAATTAGGTGCAACCTCTTTACTATTTAGAGAAATTTTCAACAAATGAAGACAATGCTAACCCAAGAAAAGTGTCTTCTCTTAGTGGTCCGTATGCTGTATAAATCCCCAAGGGAAAGGCAGGATAAAATGGAGAGGACATCAGAAAGTAGAGCCAGAAAGCCCAGGCCTAGCCACTTACTAGATGTGTATCCTTGTCACTATTATAAGTCAGAGGATAAAATCAGATAATGTAGGTTTTATTTTTAAATCTTCAAAGTGCCATGTAAATACTCGCTATTAGAATGTATTTTCAAGACTCTAAGACCAAGATGGCAGATACATTAAGAAGTTCATTAGACCAAAAATCAACAAAGCATTAAAAAGGTCCAAAGAATCAGTGATACTGATGATGGAGAAAAGTAGGACCATGCAAGAGTAAATGTTCAATAGAGCAGACTATATTAAGACCACTTTTCATTTCCTTGTTTGCATGTCCATTTATTCAAACACTTATTTGTTGAACATCTACATTTAGAAACATGGGGGCAGCTATATGGTGCAGTGGACAGAGTACTGTGCCTGAAGTCAGGAAAATTCATCTTCATGAGTTCAAATCTGGTCTCAGAGACTTAGTAGCTGTGTAACCCTGGACAAGTCACTTAACCCTGTTAGCCTCACTTTCCTCATCTGTAAAATGAGCTGGAGAAGGAAATGGCAAACCACTCCAGTATCTTTGCCAAGAAAACCTCAAAATGGGGTCACAGGGGGTAGGACGTGACTGAAAAATGACTGAACAAACACATTTAGAATCCTGCAATCATGATTCAGAGCTGGAAGGGACCTTACCCTTTGTATTATAGATGAGGAAAGACTAAGCGACCAAAGAGAAGAAGTGACTTGTGCATTGACAGGCAGGAAGAGACTAAAACAGAATTTGAACTCCAGTCCTCTGACTCGAAATCTCACATTCCTTCCACTGCATCAGATGATATGTAAGGCTTATTTATCTTTTAAGTGTATTTTGTTGGGAACGTTTAATATTGAACTGACCTATTTCCCTAGTAGAGCAGTAGCATAGTCTTCATTTATATTTATGCTATTTATGCTTCAACAGCTCAGCACATGATCATTCTTCGCTGAGAATAATCTATTTGAATATTTCTCAGCTGTTCAGCTCTGAGTGACATTAAATCCCTTTCATCCAGAACAGGTAATCTTGGATACCTGAGTACCTGATGACCAAGAAGAGTTAACATCCACCAACAGTTAAGAGTCGAAAGAGACCTTAGAGACCATCTAGTTTCCTCAAGAAAACTGAGGCATCGTGACTTAGCCAAAGTCATAGTGGTAAAAAGTTTCTTAAATCCAAATCTCCTACTTTTCAAATCTCACTGATTTTCTGTCCTTCCATTTGACTATGCTATGACGTAACTACCAATAAGAAGAAAATTTCAGTTAAGTTTTCCAGACTGAATATTCAGCTAGGGTATCTGGCACTGAAGTTAATTTTATAATGAGAGTCATTGTAATTAACCCCCACCCTCATGTGCTCTGACTATAGCAAGTCCCGTGGGGGTATGTGAGATGAGATGAGCTCCCCTGGACACTTCCGGCAGACCATATGTGTCCTGGCTCAGAACGGAAGGACTTGGCACTTTGGGAACCTATGATGGCAATAGAGGGAGAGGGATGTATCAAATGAAGCTCAGCCCCTGAGCTAGGAAAAGCTTTATCAGAATACTTTAAAAGGAGAGAGAACTTCTGCCCTACCTCTTTTTCTCTTCCTGTTCATTTGCCAAGCAAGGGGAGACTCTATGCAGATTCTCTATGAGGGAAATTCAACACCTATGACAGCTGCTCCCGCATGTCAACTGGAGTATGTGCTCATGCACATGAGCCTATGTAGGGATCTCAAGGCTCTGGAAGACTCTTCTGCTTTGTGTTTCTTTCCCTGAGCATCTGTGACTGAAAAGTGATGCTGAGATGAACATTTTAAGTCTTTGAGGCAGCCTCATGAATACCAGAGAAAGGTAGCTCAGAAACAACTGACTCAGGAAGAGGTTGTTTTTTGATGTGTTTTCTTTCTCTCTCTCTTTTTTTTTTTTGACAACTTCATTTTCCTTAGAGATGATGGCCAAAGCTATGACTTGTGATAAAACATGAATCTTGAGGGAGTTGTCTGCACAGCACAGAGCTAAGGAGAAGGGGCAAAATGATGGTTTAGTGGCCCTACAAAATGTTTTATGCTTTGATGTTTTAAGTATCAGTCTCCTAAAAGAGTATAAGAGGGGTTATGAGTTACTTTGTCATTTTTAATTAGTCCTATAAAGCTTTTGCATTTTAAGAATTTCTTGTATTTGGTTGGAATAAATAATTGTCCTATACTTGATCTACATTGATCGTTGAATACCTTTCTACTTTACTTTAGGGAAACTCTAGTTATGGTGACTTTAGGTGACTTCCCTTGGTAGGCAGGACTATAAAGAGTCAGATCAATGAGAAAGAGATGAGATTCTCTCTTCAAAGGTCAAGCTTTCCCCCAAGCTGAACCTAGTATGCACTTGAGCCTAGATCTCTGGTGTACTCAGTGGGAGAGGACACTCAAGAGAACATACCCTATGAATCAAACACTGAAT
>CM053769.1:423648992-423688285 GCA_028658325.1 Potorous gilbertii
TTTAAGCAGTTAACTCTTATTTTGAATGTGTAAGAACAGGGTGACCTGACATTTTGCTGATGACATGAGAAAACCATTATCTTTTATAGGCGATAAAAAGTATTTTGTTCAGGGGAATTTCTATTTGCAGACATTTTAATATTGACAACAGCATTTAGTATTACCTTGATAGTCTATAGTCTTCATAATTCTCTGAGATGAATGAGTATTCTTTCTTTTTAACCTCAGTGATGTAGAAACATAGAGAAGTTAAAACAGTTTATTTGAGGTTATAAATACAAAGGATAAATCCAGATTAAAACACATTTACACATTTCCTTTTGATTTCTAGATCTTGCACAGTCCACTGAAACCCTTTTCGTTAAGAAATATATCAAGAAACAAGGTCCATGAAAGTTCAACATAAATACTTTGGGGGTGGGGAGGGAAGCTCAGGGAGCTCTGATAAGGCTCTTTTGAAAGTTTTAAAAATGCATTTATGTACAGCTAACATTTGCCACTAGAGTTATACTTCTATCATGACTTGATCTTCTCAGTCCCATCCAGGATATTGTTGTGTATTGACTCAGAAATCTGACAAGCAGAGACTTAAAGCTTTTCATGGTAAATATAATAATATTATTGCAATTAGATGAAACAAACTACACTTATTTTTAAGGCTCTCATTTTTATACTGTGCTCCTTGAAACACGTTTCAGCTATAATTGTACAAAGAATGCTTTCCTCCCAGTAGTATAAAGACAGTATACTCACTCTTATATGGATTGTTTTTGAGTTTGGGGGGGAATAGGGACAAGAAAGGGAAGAAATTTACCCTTAAAATCAATGGGATCTAAGCTGCTTGCTACTCAGATGACCTTTACATCTTTTCTTAAAGGGCTTAACCAGGTATCCATATTTTTTTAAGGATTTGTTGATGCATTCATCAAGAGAAGAGGATGACTATACAGTCTTTCAATTCTAATTTTTGCTGATAATCTTATGAGATTCTATTAAGAATATAGTCATTTATGGTCAGAGATATTAGGACAGATCATATTTTTGCTAATACAGTGTTCTCTCTATCCTGAGTTTTCATGTGTTTTCCCCCTCTCCAACAGATATTTTTGAACATTAAACCATAGGAACTATAATTCTGCTGCCTCTAAATATTACATGATTGGAAAGTCTCTTTCTTTTAAAGATCATTTAAACAGGTTATTAGTTACAATCAGGAAAGCATTCATTAAATGCATTAACTGATGCATTAAGTGTTTGTTTTCAAGCACATGAGAAAATGTTCCATTTTTAAGAGTACTGAGAAAATTTGGCTGTAGTAAAAAAATTAATTAAGCTAATCTTTTTATTTTCATTTCTGAAATGGTCCTGTTTTAATCCTAAAGTGAAGGATATCAGCATAATGCATAGCCAACTCAACAGAGATGTAACCATAAACATCTTTTTTTACCAACCTCTCAATGGCATAAGTAACAATTTGCATTTGACTAAAATTTCATCAAATATGTGTCATTCATCCAATCCATTTATGGACTGAGTTAAAGGGGCAATTCCTCGCTATAGCAAAACTGAGATTTCTGGAATGGGAAGTAGAGGTGCCTAATACAGACAGAGTTGTAACAGCGAAAAACAGTAACCATTGAATTGAAGGTAGGGACTGGGTTTGGGACCTCCCAGGTGAGAACTTCCTATGCATTGACAAGTTGACCAACTTCTACAATTTAGAGCTTAGAGTGTTGCCAAGCATCCTGAGAAGCTGTGACTTGCCCAAGGTCCCAATGGAGCCAGTATGTATCAGAGACAGGATTTGAATCCAGGTTTGCAGGCCTTCATTCTCTTTACTATGCCCTGCTCCTGCCTCTACTCAATTGAAAATGCATGAGAAATTTGGATTGAACCCTTTAGTCTCCTTGGGATTAATGACTTCAACACTACACCAAAGTTTAGTATGGATTCCCAATTATAGAAAGTAACTCGACTTAGATTCTATAGTCATAACCTTTGAGGCGGTAGTTCTGCCTTCATATCAGAAGCCCTGCTTCTGGCAGGGTGATGTTCTCTTTTCTCTGGGGTCTTACTTTTTTTGGACCTTACTTTAGCTTAGGGACATACTAAATGTAAGAGTGAAGTGAAATCTTAGGGACGCAAACTCTCCACCTGGTGAGTGTGACAAATGGATACAGGCAGCGGAAGGTAGGTAGGCAGGTCACTGGAGCCCAGAGACATTTTCTCTTCAGCTGTCTCTACATAGGTGGCATTGGGTATCAACTAGGAAGGGTCTAGTATTGGGAAACAGGCTAAGCAGAAGGTTACAGGTTTCATATGGCTAGGAAAATAAGGGGTCAAATCAAAGAGGTTGGCAATGATAAAAAGTAGGTAGGTTAGGCATCCTAGGAAGAGCCAAGCTTCCTGGAGGTCTGAGAATCACTTAGCTGGTAAAGGGTGGTTAACACTGATCCAAGAAAGGGGGTCTCTTTGTTCTCTGACCTTTTCTGTGATGCCTACTGGGTATGTCCTGCACCCACTGATAGCCAAAAGGAGAGAAGAGGTTCACAGGTGAACTTTGTCCCCTAGTTGATGCTGGATTACTTCACAGAAGTTACCACAGCCACTAGAAACAAAAATGGAGGGGTGGGAGAAGCAGTGAGGGGACGATTCCATTAGGTACACCCAATAATGGCAATGCAAGGTACCAAACACTGATGCGACAGAGTCCCTTTCCATCTCAATGGTCATTGAAGGGGAATCTCCAGGGATGAGCTTTCTGAGTTTTAAAAAGTTACCAAGAAGAATGGGAGGAAGGAACCATTGAGATCTAGGGTGACCTGTTTCTTTCTTATTTGATCTATAGGTACACAGGAAATTTGAATATAACATTTTCAACAATAACTATTGATTATCAACTAAGCAATACTTACTCTTCCCATCCATGAAGAGTGGAATAGCTGGTTCCTGTAACACTGATCGCTGTCTCTTTTCAGTGAACTCTGGGGACAGTAGATATGGCTGTAGTGATGGAGATTATAAAAAAAATTAAGGGTTTCTATTTTGTTATCTCATCAGCTCTCAACACTCTCCTTACACATGCAATACAGCACATGCTTAGTAGATACCAATGGAACACCACCTGGGCATCTGGGTGATGCAGAGTGCCTAGAGTCAAGAAGATGATATTCAGTTGGATCTGCCCCTTGGTGACCCTGAGATCATAGTGTGCCAATTTTGTCCATGGGGTTTTCTTGACAAAGCTATTGAAGTGTGGTTTGCCTTTTCCTTCTTGAGTAGATTAAGGCAAACAGAGGTTAAGTGACTTGTTTAGGGTCACAGAGCTAGTAAATGTCTAAGGACAGATCTAAACTCATTTCTTCCTAACTCCAGACCCAGCACACTGAGCTACCTAGTTGCCTACAGTTGGGAAATATGGCTTCAGTTATTAGCTATTTGACTTAAATGCTGGTTGTCTCAATTTCCTCATCTGTAAAATGGGGATATGAACAGCACCTACCTCCCAGCGACGTGAGAACAAGAAGAGATACTATTTGTAAAGCACTTGGCATAGTGCCTGCCGCACAGGAGGGCGTAATAGCTGTAATTAAAATAGTAATTATTGTTTGTTGTTTTTGACTTTCCAGTTTTATGTGCCCATGTCCCAAAATGACTGTTTCCAATGCCTGTCTAACCCATGAGCCCTCGCATTGGAGGTCTCAAACACACAGCCAACACACGCAATTTACAGCACTCCTGAGTGTGGCCTGAATCAGATGTCATCTAATTGGGAAATATCTAACAAAATAAAAAGAAGTTTACTGATATTACACTTTAAAACTAAGTCAACATGTGACCCTCAGAGATCCTCATGTACGGTTTAGCAGCCCCGCTTCCGCTTGAATTTGACACCACACTGCTCTATAGAGATCTCCGATATTTTTCCTTAGTTAAACGCAGACCAAACCATAGCTGCTAAGGCCAAGGCCAGACCAGCTTGAACATATTTGAGAATGCCTCAGTGTCCCTTAGAAGCTTCTTTTTTGCTTCTTTGTGGCTTACTTTGCTGTTAACCCTCTGCCCTTGCCCAGTCTATGAGATTCTTGGCCGTGTTGCTTATGAGGCACGTAGCTATAAAGAACTGTACTTGTTTAGAAAATTTCTTAGTATGTTTTTTTCCTAGAAAGTTTTTTTTTTCTTTTGAGTTCTTAATATAATTTTCTTCAGCTCCTTTGACCACTTAGAAACCAATATGGTATTTCTATCTTCCAGCAATTTTGACTCTCTTGTTTAACCAATACCTTTCAGATGTGTGCATTTAATTCGAAGTCATTTCTTGCATGAACAAATTGTTTAAATGCAGTTGTGAGGAAACCTTTTATGGTAAATGTTATTAAACTGAAAAGCAAGGGTATAATAAAATAGCAATTTAAGTGTAATTTACTAACAACTGGAGCCCTTAAACACTCACTTACCCTCGTGCTGTAACAATGCCAGACTTGGTTTTTAAATACACTCTCTTGTCGCTCCAAGAATCCTGGGGGCAGTTTTTAAAATCCTCATCGTCTTTAATCATAGCTCTTCTTACTGCTCCTTTGTTGCTCTCTGTTTTATAAATTGCAGATCATTAGCTTTTATTTTGGTAAAGCCCCCAGCAGACACAGTTGGGCGCTTTTCTCGTTGAATTTGACAGTATTCAGAGACCGAGTTGTGTCATTTCAGCCCTGCTCTGGAGGTGGGTTAGCATCACCTGCTCTTCTATTCTGGGGCTTCTTTCTGTTTCCAGGATCATGATCTGGGTGAATGTTGTTCCGAAGTGCTTCACCGAGATGGTGCTTGGATTATGGGGTCTTTGAGGTCTTCTTTCATGAGTGGAGCCGGGCTGGTGTCAGTGTGACAGGGTGGGAAGAACTTTTAGGTTTTGGAGCCAGAGGACCTGGGTTTGAATTCTGGTGTTCCACTCTATTAATTATAAGGAAATTTACTTTATCTCTCTGCACCTGTGAAGTGTTAAATTGTTGGAATTTATATTGCATTATATATACATATACCCACAAAAAAAACCCACGTGTGTGTGTGTGTGTGTGTGTGTGTGTGTGTAGATAGTGGCTAAGATCTTTTCTAAATTCAATACACATAGCCCAGAGTCGCTTACTTCCCCGCTAGATGGATCTTCTGTTTGATTAAGTCATTTCTCCACCTGGCTACTGGGTCCAGGTAACTCAGTTTCTCTGTCTCTCTGTCTCTCTCCATCTCTCTTCATCTCTCTCACCCCACCTATAATAGATAAATAGATAGATACACATGTATACATACTAGCTGTGTGACCCTAGGCAAGTCACTTAACCTATGTTGGCCTTAATTCACCAGAGAAGGAAATGGCAAACCACTCCATTGTCTTTGTCAAGAAAACTCCACGGACAGTATTGGCATGCTCTGAGCTGAAGGGTCACAAAGATATATCTGGTGCTGGGTCCAGTACAGAATTTTAGCATTCACTGTGTTTTGTACAGTGTTAAGTTTACTATTGACCATGGGTACTTTCCATGGATACTTTCTTCTCTAGGTTTTCCTGATATTTCTCTTTTCTGAGTCTCTTCTTATCTGTTTTTTCTCAGTATCCTCTGCTGGATTTTTTTTTATCCAGGCCACACCCACTAACTTTAGATATTACCTAAGAGACTATCTTTGGTGCCCTCTCTCTCTCTACATTCTTGAGATCACTTAGTGATCTCCTCTATGCTCTGATGGATTCTAGTTGATTCTCAGATCTATTTATCTAGCTCCAACTTTTCTCCTTAGCTGCAGGCTTGAATCTCAAACTACATGTCCCATAGAAATCCCAAACTCAAAAAGTCCAAAAGGGAACTCATCTCTCCCCTCTTTTGAATTTCCATTTTATTGTGGAAGGCACCCCCATTCTCCCAGTAATTATGCAGGCTTGCAACTTTGAGCACCTTAATACCTCACTCTTGTTACCCAGCTCCCCCATATCAAAGATCTTGTCAATTCTACCTTTATGGCATCTCTTGTATATGCCTCCTTTTCTCCATTCATGAAACTGCAAGCCCAATGCAGAATTTAATTACTTCACTCCTGAATTAATGCGATAGTCTGCTAGTTGGTTTCCCTGCCTCAAGCCTCTCCGCATTCCAGTCCTGTCAAGGTGATCTTGGATCTGACCATTCTACCCTCTCCATTCAATAAATAAACTTTATTGGCTTCTTATTACTTCGAGACTCAAATATAAAATTATCTGATACTTAGTCATGCTTGGCACAGTACTTTACATGTAGTAAGTGCTTAATTATGATGAAATGGTGTGCAAGTATAGTGACAGCAACAATTACCATTTATTCTTATGTTGGAGGCTCAATGATCATGAATTTCTTAATATAAGATCCTCAGGACACCAATGGCTTTCTCAAGTTTTCCTTTGGTTTTAGAAATAATAATGGTAGAAATAATTTAAGTTACTTATCTCCCTTTAGCAGAGCTTGAGGTAGGAAGGGATGAGGGGAAAAAACCTGGAATAGTCCTGGGTGAAATCCTTGCCAAACTTTGGGATCATAGTATCTTAATTAAGATCATAGGTTATAGGATCATAGACTTAATTAACATCATATCTATTTTGAGAAGGAAAGTGAATGAGGGGGAAAAAAGTGGAAAGGATATTTGAGGGGTTTGCATCCATCTAGAAAGAGGATAGCTAGCATTAAATGTATCCCCTTCCACATTCTGCGATTCTCCCATCCTTCAGGTGTGGAAAGAGGGGACACAGTCATGTGGCTTCATGCTTCCCTATCATCTTTGTTACACTTATTCATCCTCTGATTCTCAGTTTGACTCATGTGCAGTGGGTGTTTGTGTAGAGATTGCATGTATTTAGTATGTAACATCTGTTGTTCTGTTTATTTTTAGCTCATAATTAAATACAAACAAGCACAACATAATACTAGACTAGACTATAGATGACTTTAAAAACCATCTTGAACTTGCAAAGGATGATCATTTTGCAGAAAAAATGACATAGAAAGTAAAATTATTCATAGAAATCATTTTCTTGAATTTTATTAACCACAACTTAGTACTTTAATTTTGCATTTTGGAAGGAGAAAAACTGATGAACCTGTTAGGAAGTTGGTTTTTATTCAGACTTAATTTCTCTCCTTCCCTAGTTTCTTTCCTACTACCTCTTGAGAAACTGTTCTGGAAACTTCCTCAAGAAAGATTGTTGGGTGGGTTTGTTTTTTTTTTTTTAATTTGTAGATAAAAACCTTTTTATGGGAAATTTTATTAGACAGAAAAGCAAGAGTGTACTATCAAAATAAAAAATTATTATGTAACATATTTATTGTTTAAAATGGTAAACAACACTATCTCTTCTAGAAATCAGATAATTGGGAAAGATAGTACGTTTTTACTTTTTTCTACCAAATGGAAAATTGTAGTCCAGTGAAAATAGCCTCAGATCATTTTGTATCAAGAAGCTAAAAAGTAACACTAGGTAAAGTTAGAATCACTGAGCTGGTAGAGATCTAGAAATCTCATAGATAATCCATTCCTTTGCCTTTTTACAACAAATAAAATTTTTAAAGTAGAGATTTTTATCCTGGGGGTTAGGCATTTTTAATATAATTGGTTTTCTTTATAATCCTATGAATTTTATGAATTTAAAAACATATTCTGAAAAGGGGTCCCTACTGCTGAAGGGATGCCATGACACAACCAACCCCCTGTTCTAAATCATCTAGTCACTATGACTATTGACTTTCTTTTTGAAGACCTGCAGGGATGGAGATTCTGTTACCTTCCTTGGAATCTCAACCCAGTGGTTTATAATCCTAAGAGGCTGAATCTTTCCTATGTCCAGTGGAAAGAAATTCTATCAAGTACTTCGCAGAATTAAAGTGCTATATAAATACATCACCACAAATGTTTTCTGTCTTTAGTGTCCTTAGAGAAACACTGCTCAGCAATCTTCTTCCTGAATTTAAAAGCATTCATCTTTTAGCTTTTTCGTTATTGTGAAAGGATGTATTTTTTCCTATATCTTGTTTTTCTTTACAATTGCTAATTCATTCAGCTTGTGATCAGCTATGACCTACCATGACCCTTAGCCCCCTTTTAAAGTAAATAAATATCTATGCCTACCCTCTTAAAATGGGCTTCTCTCATCTTTCAGAACTGCCCTCCTTGTCTTGTGAATCACAGTTTCCTGAAATGTGGGACTGATGTAGTGTACTGCCACTGAATCTTTGCCAAAAGTCACTGAATGTTTTTGGAAGGCAAGTTTTACCATTGCTTCTGTGGATAGCCAGCTACCTCCTTTTAAATGGTTTTTAGCATTTATTATTTAAAGTTGCCTTTTGCTTTTTTATATCACAGTCATTTTTTTTTACCTTCCTCCATATTGAATCCTGCCTTGCCAGTCAATCAACAAACATTTATTAAACACCAACTATATGCCAAGCTAACTGCTAAGTGGCAAAGATGTAAAGAAAGGCAAAAAATAGTCCTTGCTCTTAAGGAGCTCACAATCTAATGGGGGACACAACACGCAAACAAGGAATGTACAAGGAGCTCACAATCTAATGGGGGACACAACACACAAACAAGGGATGTACAAGGAGCTCACAATCTAATGGGGGACACAACAAACAAACAAGGGATGTACAAGGAGCTCACAATCTAATGGGGGACACAACACACAAACAAGGGATGTACAAGGAGCTCACAATCTAATGGGGGACACAACACACAAACAAGGGCTGTACAAGGAGTTCACAATCTAATGGGGGACACAACACACAAACAAGGGATGTACAATGAGCTCACAATCTAATGGGGGACACAACACGCAAACAAGGGAGGTACAAGGAGCTCACAATCTAACTGCTAAGTGGCAAAGATGTAAAGAAAGGCAAAAAATAGTCCTTGCTCTTAAGGAGCTCACAATCTAATGGGGGACACAACACGCAAACAAGGAATGTACAAGGAGCTCACAATCTAATGGGGGACACAACACACAAACAAGGGATGTACACACACATATATGATCAGTTTGAGGAGAATAATAGAGGGAAGACTCTAAGATAAGAAGTAAGGAAGACTTAAAGATTTATTAGACCCACAGTCTATGTAAGAGTCTTCTATAGTGTCATTCCCCACCCGGCTCCTGCCACCTCAGTCTGCTGAGAGATACTTTCTTCAAGGAAAAAACTACAATTTAGAATAGAAGGCAATAGCTTACTTAAAATTCATGATCAAAATTGCCTTTATGATCATGGCTTTGGAGCAGCTGCCCCATCAATCAATCTGATCTTGAGTTAGTGGCTTAAGGTGACTTCTTTAATTTAGTTGTCCACAGGAATGGTATGGAGACTTATTATAATGATATGAGAAGACAGTTACTTTTTTTCTGACAGTCATCTCCAGCTGTGAAACACAAACTTCAGACAAAAGCCAAATTCTTTTACCAATATTAATTTTTAATAGTGACATATATTGGTTTTACATCGTCTTCATTTCTGAATGTGTCATCCTTCCTTCTCTCTTATCCTGTGAAAACTGTCTTTTATAACAAAGAATGTTTTTAAAAAAAGAAAATGTAGCTCAACTAAACAAAATGACATATGAGCACCCACCTACCCTAATGACATCTCCATATATGGATGTCACATCAGCATTTCCAGTTCAGTCCATCTTTGCTAGAGTTTAAACATTTCCTTTGTTTCATAGGCAGAAATTTGAGGTAGCAGTGGGAATTGTGGAGGGGGCAGTAAACTTACTGTTTGAGCTCTGATACCCTTGTATATAAACACTTGATTATACAACAACTTTGTTGTGCGTACTATCTGGCTCTCTTCGTCTCCACTGCCACTCACAAATCTTCCTACATTTATAAAAATCTAGTCTTCCTTTCAAAAGAAAATGAGACTGGAAAATTTTGCTAGATTATTCCAAAGTACTGGCTGTATTCTTTTTGGGATGTGGATTATGGGAGTGGGGGTGTCACATAGCTCCATGAACAGTATTGGTGTTTTCTCAGTGTTTTGATTTTCACTATTAGTCACCACAGAGTCAAGCTGATATGATAGCCCAAGACTAGGAATCCATATCAATGCAATGTAGTGTTATTTGGGGAAAATAGGTGAGTTCTGCAGACCTAATCTAAGTCAAAGGAATTATCTCTTCAACTTTGTGTTGACAGTATTGATATATTTCTGGGGAGGCATATTTGCTCATGACCCTGTGTTTTCTCTTCCAGGAATCATTAACCAATGGCAGCAGGAATCCAAGGATAAAGTAATTTCCCTTTTACTAACTCACCTGCCTTTGCTGAAGCCGGGAAACATTGAAGCAAAAGTAGAGTACATGAAACTGTTGCCTAAAATCCTGGCTCACTCCATCGAACACAACCAGCATATAGAAGAAAGCAGGCAACTCCTGTCTTATGCTTTGATCCACCCGGCCACTTCACTAGAAGACCGGAGTGCTTTAGCCATGTGGTTGAATCACTTAGAGGACCGCACATCAGGGAGCTTCAGCAGTCAGAACAGAGGTCGGTCTGATTCTGTGGATTACGGGCAGACACACTACTATCACCAAAGACAAAACTCTGATGACAAGCTCAATGGATGGCAGAACTCTCGGGATTCTGGGATATGCATCAGTGCCTCCAATTGGCAGGACAAAAACCTGGGCTGTGAGAATGGCCACCTGCCCCTCTACTCTTCATCTTCAGTCCCCGCCACAATCAATACTATTGGAACTAGCAGTAGCAGCACAAGTGAGTAGTATCCTTGATTCTGTTGTCATGGTTCTCATGGTCTGGTTTGGGCAGTTTGCTGTGGCATGTTCCCTTTGAAAATGTCTACTGACTGCATTCTGTAACCTTAGGAAGAGAAGGGCTGATGGTTTTAGGTTGGTTATAGAAAATGGCCCTGGGGACCTGCGTAACTCTTGCTTATTTCGACTGTTCTGTAGCGTGGACACCAGGCTGCTAGAAATGATTAACAGATACAAATTAGCTTCAAAATGAAAAAAAAAAATTAACTTCTTGCTTCAAAGACAGGAATATCTTTCACCCTGGTGGTTTTGGACTTTCTTTGACAGTGATTTCCCATGTTATCTCAACCTAACTTCTAACCTATGGATTAACCCAGCCAGACTCCTGGGCTCTTTGTATATTTCTTGTTTTATTTCACACCTAGATTGTTTCCTTCTCTGAATTTCCTGTCATTAATTTCCAGTTATTGGAGCTGTCTCCCTTCTGGCTGGGGAGGAGAGGCAGGTTTGTTAACTCAGAATGCTTCTCTGTGCTGTGGCTTGGTATGAATGCTGTGGAAAACCCTCCTTGTTCTTAACCTATTTTATGAGTAGTGGGAGTTGGGAATTACAATGTGGAAGATACATATCAGTTGGTGGGAGGAGGGTAAATTGAGAGAAAGACAATAAATACCCTTCCACTCCCAGAACCGAACTAAGTATAGGAGCAAAGTAACATTCACACTATTCTAGCCTTAGGCCATAAATGCCTAGCACTAGAGTTCCTTTCTTAGGGTGTGTGACTGCACTGATAAGCATAGTATTCATCCCAGTGGAGTTCAAATGTGCAACCACAGTAACTCTCCATCCTTCCTCAAACAGCAGTCTATGAGCTCCAAGTTGCCAAGTGCCTGTGAATACATAGCATTGAATGTGTAAAGAGAGCTTTTTAAAGGGGAAAGCTTTTTGTGGTAAGACATTATGTTGACATGTGAGAACCCACAATTAAAAGATAGGAGAGCATTAAGAATTGTTTTTGAATGCTTCTTGGCCTCTTAAAGGTTTGCTTGGATTAATGTGTCTTCTAAAAGTGCGTTTAAAAATTCCACCAGCTAAATGGTAACTTTACTATATTAATTGCTATAACTATTTAGCAGAATGATCAAGGTTGTATTTCAGGTCCTACATCAATATAACTACAATCTGGGAACTCTAATAGGTTCTTTGATTATTTTTTAATTACATAGTGTCAAAATTAGGTTATTATAACTTAGCCTTTTACCAAAGAGATTTTTATTGAATTCTCTCTCTTTCACAAACTCAATAATACTCTAGCTGTACATTGTTTTCATGAGACCCTGACATAGTAGAATGTGATAGGGTACGTCCAAAGTCGAGGACAGTCCTCCTCATTAGAGCTTCCTATGTAAAGCATGGGATTTTGTGATTACTATAGTTTGTCAAGAGCTATGAAAGATTTGGAGCTCCATTCTATTGCCCGTTCCCAACAATCATATCAAAACCAAAACTTTTCTTGTATCACTACATCTCTGGTCCTCTTCAAGAATAAAAGATGGGTAACAACAGCATCTCTGTCTCTAATTAATAAAACATCTGGGGATTGTTTGATAGGAAAAATTTAACCTTGGTGAACAGGGAATTTACAATTCTGTCAGGGTTATCAGATTTTAGTAGACTGGTGTTTTGCCAGCGCCACCCAAACACATTGATGGAATGAAACGAAGAGATAATTTACATTACTTCCCAGCTGTTTTTGAGGTCTTGTATATTATTGGGCTAACATGTATTCAGTAGTCTTACAGGAGAATGAAATTATGCCTCTTCAGAGGTTAAGCAGATTAGCAGTAGAGTTTGTAACTTTATCTTTAGGCAGTCACACACCCCAGAAAGCTTGCGATCATCACCTTCTCCAAAGACTTTCATTCATAGACATTGTGTCAACAGTAGTGACTCTAAGGTAACCCACAAGTTCTAATTTTGTTAAAACTAAGTTCCCCAGAACATCTGTGAGGTTGTCTATCAAGCCCACTCTCCAGAGATACTGTTTGAATCCTCTATACAACTTAGATAAATTGTCATGGTACAAAAACTCATTACCAGTTGGCCCACTCTCTGGTAATGAATCTCTTAGGGAAAAAAAAGGCAGGTTGATCTTCCTAGGACAGATATAGAATCTATTACGGGGTTTTTACTAGAAGCCTTTCCAGCATGGTGTTCGACCTTTCAAAGTTCTGGGCACAGAACTCAGATCACAGCGGTAACTTGTGCACAGTAAACAGGGTTTTACAACAGAGCACTATAGGAAGGGTGATACAGACATGGGTGAGCCACATTTCCTCCCTGAAAGAGAAGGCTTCCCCTTCTGGAAGGCATACTTCCTTCCTGCAACAACCAATCTTTCAATGTCTGAGCCACTCAGCCCTCTGGAAACGTGCTGTACAATTATATCCATACTGCCATTTCTAAGGTCCTGTTGCTATGGTGTCCCTCTCTCCAACCCCACAGGGCCAAGGGTTAGAATCTCCAGGGATTGATTGACTGACCTTTCTACTGGCATGTCTGCCATTTATCCACCCCTGTGGCTCTCCTAAACTATTTTTGCCACAAGTGAAAGAATTTGTGACCCAGAGAATCACCTCCATATGATATGTAGGAGTAACAAATGAATATAGGTTTAGGCAAATAACATAACTTTTGTCTACTGAAGTGTCTATGGTAATTATCTATATTTTATTTGTGGTAACTGTAAACATTGCACAAATGTATATAATCCAAGCATGTAAACTTGGCTGAAGAAAACAGGAAAAGAGCGATAAATAATAGTTAGTAATTTAGTAATTTTGTTATTTACTATGTATGTAAAGTGCAGGTATTCTCAGGACAATGTGACACAGAAAATAGCAATGTGTGTGTGTGTGTGTGTGTGTGTGTGTGTGTGTGTGTGTGTGTGTGTATTTTCTCTGAAGAACATTTTTCTAATGATCAAAATTGATTATAAGGGGCTATTTGTAAAACTATATTCTTCAGAGAGGGAGTAATTAATAATTTAGTTCATATTGACCATACAATGCTTTTTTCCTGAAGGAGGAAAAGAGGTAACTAATTGTATTAATGCCCCTAAAGCCTCTCAGGTGATATTGAAGATTGACATTGCAGCCCTCATTTTTTCCCCATATATAAATGAATGTTGTTAATGCAGTACAAAAAGCAAAATGACAAATGTTTGTCCTATTTTTTCAAATGTTAGATACACTAGTGACGTGTTAAGAATCTTTCCCTATTTCTACTAGTAGTTTATTTTTCTAGTTGTTATGCTCTGATACCCTGACTCTGCAATATTTCCTTTTACCTTGTGTTGGCTCTCCATTTATTCATTCATTAATCTATTCCATAACTATTTACTGAGGAGACCTATTAAGTGAGAATAAAAAGAAGTATAAATGGTTTTCCTACCCTCCAAGAACTTAAATCTGGTTCAGAAACAAGCTATGTATATAAAAAGTTAAATAAAGGAATGAGTTATAAAATACAGGGCACCAATACTACAAGATGCCCAAAGACCCTGTAATGATTAAGTACCAAATCAGTAATAGAGAGTAAATGCTGTGAGATCAGAGGCAGGAGAGAGACCTGTGGGCTCCCGTGATTCACCGAAGATTGTTTGGTGAAGGTTGGATTTCAGCAGAGCTGCTATTTAAGATTCACCTTGGCAGAGAGTATAGGAGTGCTGATGGAAACGAGTATGGTGTGTTTGGGCAGTAATATGTATACCAGCTTGAACATAGCACAGATTTCATGTAGCCGAGGATAAGAATACCTGCACACCCTGAATTAAACTGTTGCTGTGAGGTCCAAATGAAATAATGCCTGCCCAGCACTTTGTAAACTACACATGTCAATTGCTATTGTTCCAAGACTGCTAAACTTTTGCTTGAAAGGTACTTGTCATCCTTCCTGAAGCACCATAACATACAAAGAATGCAAATGTTTTATAGGAGCTACTTAGCGTTAAATAACCTGCATTTATATAGAGCTTTAGTTTGCTAAGAGCTTTACAAATATTATCTCCTTTGACCCTTCTAAATAAAGAAATTCTCTTCTGCACACTCCCCCATCTCAAAACAAATCATGGACACTAACCCTTCAAGATTTAGGGCTCTCTTAAAAAAATTTAAGGTATCCCCAAAGAATGTCTCTAAACATCTTTCTTATGGAGAAAGGCATACAATAAAGTCAAAATATAAGACCAAACGTAGTAGAGCAGTAGAGGCAATAAGGATGGGAAATAGAGTATAAAGCCTAATTAAAAATATTTTGAATACCAAGCTTTGGTATTACTCTGTTGTTGGTAATGATAAGACACACTGGTTTTTTAAATTGAGAGCTGACATGATGAAAACTATTTCTAAGGGACATCAAACTGCTGCAGAGAGATTAGAATCAGGGAGGCCAATTAGGAAACTGCCTAATCCAGCAAGAGGTAGTGTACCATACCAGGATGGGAATGGCCTCTGAGTGTGAAACCTGAAAGAGACCTTAATCCAACTACTTCCTGGGATAGATGAGAAAGTTGAGTGTCTGTGAGGTCAAGTGTGCCATCCAAGGTCACAATAACTAGTTAACAGAAGAAACTAGATTTCAGATTTTCTGGCACTGTATTTATAGCTTCAGGAGAGGAAAGGGAGATTCCCAAAGAAACTCTTTAGATAAGCCTCGATGAGTCAGATGAGTACCCTGTACTATACTAGACACTGGGAGAGTTACTAGTAATTCAGATGGAGCTAAGAGTTTTTGGACTTGTTGTTCAGTTATTTTTTCAGTCATGTCCAATTTTTGTGTACCTATTTGGAGTTTTCCTGGAAAAGATAATGGAGTGGTTTGTCCTTTCCTTTTCTAGATCATTTTTACAGATGAGGAAACTGAGGCAAACAGGGTTAAGTGACTTGTCCAGGGTCACACAGCTAGGAAGTATCTGAGGTCAGATTTGAACTCAGGAAGATGAGTCTTCCTGAGGTCCAGTATTGTATCAGCACCACCTAGCTACCCTGTTTTTGGATCTAGTATAGTAGTGTGACATATACAGAAATAGCTAGAATACAAAATTATGTATGATGAGTACATTAGAGGTTCAAATGAAAGTTTATGTGAGTTAATAATCAGATGTGGGGAATGAAGGACAGGGCTGAATCAAAAATATTTACTGGATCAAGAGATCATGAATGATTATTTCAAGTCTGGGTGATTAGGATGTCATTGACAGAAGAAAAGTGTTGAGAGAGAAAGCTGGGTGCAAGGGGAAAATATGACGAAGTTTGGAGGTGATTAAAGGGTAGTGAAATAAAAATAATTTAGGTTACACAGTTGGAAATAGGCAACTATAATTGCTCAGAAAAGAAGCCAGGGATTAAGAATCAGAAAAATCACCTAAATGGAGGTGAAATTTGAATAGATGATTTCTCTGAAAAAAACAGTTTATATTGCCTTACAATGAGCCCTAATCTGAGAATCAAATCCTTTTCTAGTCATTCATAATTATTTGGAGGTATGAAGGTTTTATGAATGGAAGGTTTGAATTATGTGAAATCTTGGAGGATTTCTAATCCTGGCCTTTTTTTTAAAACCTCCCTTTCCCTTTGGGCAACAGAAGAGTGAGGTGAGACTTGAATTTCAAGCTAGAAGGGTCAAGAATAGGGTTGGAGACCCTTTTGAGTTCTTGACACCAAGGATTTTTCTCAATGAGAAGTTTTATTTCTCGGTGATTATAAAGCTACTAGAAATTTTTCTTCTTTTTCTCCTCCTCCTCCATCAATCATCATCATCACTACCATCACCACCACCACACACTGGGTGCCAGAAAGTAGCCCTCTAAGGAAAGGTGGAATCCCAGACCCTATGCTGCCTTGCCATGCATGGTTATCTACCAACCATTCCTAACTTCTAGCCAGCCCATGGTTACCCTTTTTTGTTGTTTCTTCCTTTGTTTTGTTTTGTTTTCTGTCTAGAAGTGTGCAACAAAATCTGTATGTCTGGCATCCTGGAGAGATAGACCCTGCCATTTTTGTGGCTGGAGGAGACTAGACTGTAAGAAGTCTTTTTTTGCTTTGTTTTGCTTTTCAGATTAAAGTGATTTGCCCAGAGGGTTATTTGGAAGACTGGTATTCATTTAGAAGGTTCAGACAAAACAACCCAAACCAAACTGTCTTTTCTTTGCAAAAGGAAAAAAATCTAAAGACCTGCTTTTTTTTTTCCTTTCCATAATTCCTATTGGCCAGTTTTCAGACTGATTTCAACAAACTTTTAAATTTTCATTCACTTTCATTCTCCCAAGAACATTTCCATAATTTCACTTACAAGAAAAACAAGTGCCAGTGATTTAATGGATTGTAGCAATTATGGAAGGGTGGGGAATGATTTGGTGGGAATAAGACAGAGACTATAGTTGATTAAAAGACCTGGCTTTTCCTTTCGTTCCTGGTCTCCTACTTAATATGAGGATCCTGGGATTGATAACATTTTGACAATAACAGTAACAAGTGACACTTATATATGTCTTACTATAATCTAGGCACTATACTAAGCACTTTACAATCATCTCATCTCATTTAAACCTCATAACAATCCTGCAAGGTGGGTGCTATTATCACCTCCATTTTACAGATGAGAAAACTGAGGCAAATTCAGCTTAAATGACTGTAAATAAGGAGCTAACAACATAAATGATCCTTTGATGGGATCATACTATTCAACACAGGAGGAGCCAGACCTCTAAAGTCACCTAGTTCAACCTCTCACTTGACAGGGAAATAGAAGCCCAGAGAAGTTATATCTGGAAAGAATTTTTCTTTGAAATGTTTTTTAATATGCGTTAAACAATGCAATAAAAAATAATACTTTATAGCAATGTTATTCCCTGTATTTACAATGCTTCTTAGAGTTTTCATATCTTTACATATGTTCTCTCTCTTGAAATCATTCTGAAAAATAGAATTCTGTTGATTTACTAAAGCATGAAAAGATTCAGGTTTGACCCAACACACAAGTATAAAATGAGTTTTGAACTATTTCTAAAATGAAAAATAAACTACAAGAAAATTGTTCAAGATCCACAATTTCCATGACTTAAATTAGAATATCTGCAGGAAGACTGAAAGAATATTAGACTTGTCATCAGAAGACCTAGGTTCAAGTCTCAGCTGTGTAGCTCTAAGCAATTCATTTACCTTTCGATGCCTCAGTTTCCTTATATGTGAAATTGGAATAAGAATACTTGTTGTAAAGATCAAATAGGATGCCAAGAACTTTATTAGATATACTATAGTGGGATTGTTATATTATTATTTGGGGATCATTTAACAAAATTCATCATTAGCAACAAATGGAAGCTGAAAATCCAATATGAGGACCAAGTTACATTTGTGCTTATATACATGTGTACAATCCAACCTGAATATAGATGATTTCACTGTAGGATGAGTGAGAAGGGATCTAGATAATAGCCCTTATGGTCCCAGATGGAAAATATCCAAGTTGCTAGAGAGAGCCATGTGACTTTTGGCAGAATCCAAAGACTTCAAGTCTACAAGTTAGTTGAGTTTCCAAACTGTTTTCCCTTCCATTAGATAAGTTATTATTGCTCATTATATTTTTTTCTCCTCTTGTTTCCTTAACTGTTTATTTACACAGGGCTACTTCCCTAAAAGCTGTAATTGGGGCAAAACAATGAGGCAGGTAATGGATATTCTAAGAGGAAAGGCTTGGCACTATGTCGAGGGCCCTAGGAAGCAATCTAAACATCTCTGAGACATTTTCACATCTGAGCTAGCGCTGCTTTTGGATGAAATGATTGTGAGATTTTGTTGCTGTTGTTGTATTTGTTGGCTGTTGCTACCTAGAACTTCTCTTAAGGAGAATGCTCTCCCAAAAAGCCCTGGCTGCCCCAAATGGCAAAAACTTCCAATATCTGTTATCTGAGGATCAGTCTACTTAAGTCTGAATCGGCTCACAGGGGAATGGATGCATCCAAGACTACATATTATTACATATTACATAGTTGTAATTTTTCAGTTGTAATTATTTTTTGTTTTGTATGCAACACTTTGAAGTATCTATGTATCTACTGCTGCCACTGGTGGTATCAGTGGAATCTACTCCACTTTCAGGCCCCAAAATAGCACTGTAGCAAAAGCTCCCATTGAAGTTTTCTACATAGGGGGAAAGAGGATGTCTTAATCTGGGGTCTGGAGATATATTTCAAGAGGTCCATGAAAGTGGGTAGGAAAAAAATTGCATCTTTTTTTCCCCTATCCTCTAAGTAAAAGTTATCATTTCCTTCAATTATTAACTTTAAAAAAATTTATTCTGAAGGTGGCACAATAGATAAAGCACTGGTAGTCCTAGAGTCAGGATTACCTGAGTTCAAAGCCAGTCTCAAATACTTATTATCTGTGTGACTCTGGGCAAGTCACTTAACCCTGGTTACCTTAGTTCCTCACCTGTAAAATGAGTTAGAGAAGGAAATGGCAGACCACACCAGTATCTTTGCGAAGAACATCCCAGATGGGATCCCAAAGAGTCAGAATAGAAACAGCTCAACAACAACAAAATTTTTGAGAAGGGATCCATAGGATTCATCAAACTGTCCAACAAGGAGTCGATGACACACACAAAGTTTAAGAACTCTTGTTCTGTATCATCAGTTGCAGTTGCTTCAAGACTCACAGAATGTCAAAGCCATAAGGGACTTTGCAGGTTCCCTAGTCCACCCATCCTCCCATTTTACCAATGAGAAAAGACGCTTAGATATAGGTCAAAGATTTTCTTAACATCATAGATTCATTAAGTAGCAAAACTGGAACTTGAACCCAGGTTGTCTGATTGCAAGTTAATGAACTATCTCCTTTCTATTGCCTTTTGCTCATCTTTGCTGATTAAAAAAAAACAACTTGCTATTAGCTCCTATATTCATTGACTGCATCTGGAGGGATCAGGATAATGACTGTCATTGACTCTACTTTCATTGTGACATAGTTACCAGTTATCTTAGTACTAATGTTATACAGTAAATAATGGCTACCCAACTCCATATTCTCCTTGACTTCTATTTTGTCCTTTGGTCTTAGGCATTAGAAGATGCCAATGTATGTTTTTGTTTTGCTTTTAATTGCCCATGAGTCCCACTCATTCTGAGAACCCTCTTGGACTTGGATTGAAATCATGGGTAATTTCCCTGTCTGGATATCTTTTCACCTTCACTCACTCAAACCATAGACATCTGAAGTTCATCAGTGACTCAGTGTATTTAACAGAGCCAGACAAGGTGGAGCCTTAGAACAACACAACTTTTAATTGTCATAGCAATCAATAACAAGCAACAGAAAGCAATATCTGCCATATTCAAATTCTTGAGTGAATACAATTCCTCATAATAGTTGAACACTTTTTTGCCTGGTCCAGAATCAGATCACTTTCCCCACATCCCCCATTTCCAGACCATGCCACTTACACTCTGGACATAATTCTTATTCCCCTTCCTCTGGAACCCTGACAGTGTTCCTGACACCCTGGGTTCTAGTAGAGTTAATGGCAGATTCAAGCTACGCTGCCACTTCCTGATAATTTCCAAAGCACACTGCTGTGTTTACCCCTTTTCCTTCCCAACTTTCTAGCCTTTCTTTATACATAAAGTCTTAATCCATTATAGTGAAAGCTCCTGAAGGGTATGATTTGTTTTGATGATGACATCATGATGATGATGAAGATGCCTGGACCATCACAAGTAGTTAATGCTTTCTCATTCATTCTTCATTTATCTATCCATTCCCCCTTTCTCCCAAGCTTTGTTTGGATAACATGGGCACTCTCTTCCTCTTTGCAACTCTTAGATGAAACTGGGGTTAAATTAGACTTAAGTGAAGAACCTCATTCATGTCTAGAGAACTGAATTTCCCTGCTTTCTTCACCCTCTGCTTCCCTCCCCCACTCCATCTAGGTCTGCAGTTTCTCTTAGCTCCTGGCTTGGTTTTCCCCAGACCCTAATCATTGCTCCTCATTTGTATTGTCCATATCAGGTTTTCCCCAGATGGGATGGCTTCCTCAGACACTGTTCATTGAGATCTTTCTTTCCTCTTGGGCCTTAAAAGAAAAAAAGGGGGGAGGGAGGATTGAGCCATAGAAGGCAATTACACAAAGATGAAAACTTCCTCATCAGAAAGGAGGAAGAAAACTGATAGATATCCTCTGAATGCATACACATACAGAAATAATTTTCTAACAAGTAGCTATACCACTTCACTGAACAATAAAAAAGACTGACACTGGGTGTATGCCATTGGATTTGTTATGTGTAACTGAAAATTATTCACCTTTATGAAATGGCCAAGATTTAAGATGTTTGGAATCCAAACATCCCCAGAAATTCAGCAATGTTGAAGAAAGAAGCCTCAAATAGTAGCTGGGTCATGGTGAGAATTATGATGGCAATTTAGGTCTTCACCACTAGAAATTACCAATTGATTATACTGCAGAAGGCCCATCCCCTTAAAACAGAGATGATGAATACTTTTCAAACAATCAGACAGCATGCCACTGAGCAATAGTAAAAGTTAACAGGTAACATAACTTTGGAATTGACTGACCAGAAAGTAACTGAAAGTGAGTTACCTTGAGATGGAGCCTATGAAATAGTGAAGGTCAAAGAATGAAATCACAAGGGGTCCATGAGTGACACCCCAAAGAACTCAGTCAATAATATGTTGACTAAGAATCATTGAACAAATAAATGGTTGAGTCATGCAAATGTGTTCGTGGAAATATGGAAGGTTTTTAATAACAATAAATGGCCAGGTCTTCGCCACCAGAAATTACAGAAATGTTATTGGTTAGGAGCCTGGATTTACTAATCAATGTATTTTATGCAAGGAAATGGTAGATAATGTGTAATATATCACTGTAGGCTATAAAAATTTAGCACCTACTGAAAAATCTAACATGACATGACCTTCAGACCAGAACTATATATAAGTAGCTCACTCTTTCATGGGCTGATGTCCATGATGTAAGCCAAGATGAGTTTATTATCCCAGTGCTTTCATTCAACTATATGTATGGAGAGGGAGATGGAGAGACAGAAAGAGAGAAGACTATCATGTGAGTGAACCTATATGTCTGTGTGGATGGAGAGAGAAAGAGAGAGAATAGTCCATGGGACATTCAGTATGCAAAAACCATTTCTATATGAATTCCATCAAAAAAGAGAGGAAGGAGATGATGGTGGTGGTGGTGGTGGTGGTGACAGCTGCCCTTGGTCTCTAACACAGAGCCATAAATTTAGTCTACATAAGCTGCCCTTTTTCCTCTATCCTTCATACTTCATGAAATTACAGCTTACTCAGATACATTCCAGCCAGTAGGGTAGAAATCGCTACTGATTAGATTTGTTGGGGAGAAGTTAACTGGTTTAAGGAAGCCCCCTCCTCCCTACAGTCCCTCTCTTCAAGTTGTGGAGAAAGAAATGACCATTATAGAGAAGACTTTTCAAATTTTAACAGGGAGAAAAATAAAGGTTGTGTGTGTGTCTGTAACCATGAATTAGATTGGGGGGGCCCTTCTAAATTTCAAGCGGAATTATTTTCTCTTTCCTCAACACACTTTTTGTAGCATGGAAAATTATTCCATCCCAAATATCTAGCAGAGCTTCGTGTGTCTGAATAATTCTTTTGCATTAACCCTAAATTTGGTCTTTAATGTAATAGCATACAAAATAGTTACTTTGCTTCCTTTGAAGAACATTTCTAACAGCTGGCATAATGTTATTTTTAGCTTTGGTTTCCTTCTCCTTTTTGGGAAGCATTTAACAAAAGAAAAGTTTGTTGCTGCCCTACCTAATATCACATCTTTAAAATACCCAAAGAGTAGCTCAAGACAACCCAGTATTTCCACAAAAATCATCTCTACCTTCTTTCCCAGAAGCCAAAATTTTGTATAACTGCTTGCTCTTCAGACAGTGTTCCTAGGACCAAGGCAGAAAAAAATAATGAAAAAAACCATTAAAATACATTACTTACTAATCTTTTGCTAGTTCTCAAATTCAACTGTTGGCATGAAGTCAGTGACCCTTAAAAGTCATGAAATTTTTTCACCAGTTCATGGGCTCAGCTACCTGAATGTGTGATGCCATCTCCAGGTAGAGAGAGAATTTACTTTAAAAAAATAAAATAGTGTAAAGAGTGAAGGTTAATTCAACACTCAGGATGGGTCACTGAGAGAAGAATTTTGTGTTCCCGTTTTCCATAAAAATTTAGGCATGTCCCTCACAGGGCTATTCTTAGTTCTTCATTGTGGACCAGCAATCATTTCAGACAACTCTATAATTTGATTCAATTCACTAAACATTTATTAAGTGCCTACTGTGTACCAGACACGTTGCTAAGCACTAGGGATGCTTACAAAGAGGTTAAAAAGAGCCAAAAGACAAAGTCCCTGACCTCAAGGAGCTTACAATCTAAGTTGAACATTTCAGCTCCTGAATCTCCCTGGATGCTAAACTGTTGGTCACTGTTGTTTAGAGATGTAACTAAAACTAATCAAAGCCATTTTGCACCCTCTATACTGTTTTCCTATAGAAGTTGGTGACTGAAGTAAACACATTCCAATGTTAATCTTTACTGTGTATCCATTTTGCTTTATCAAGCCTCATTTCCAAGATGATGAGTTCAGATGACCTCTGCTGCTGCTGCAGCTTTCCTTAAGCTCTGGAATGGTATTTGCAAAAACAAAATTCAATTATCCACAAAAAAGGAAAATACACCTCTTCTGCATAAAACAAAAAATGTCAGTATGAAATCTAAAAACTTGTTTGTGAACCATTTGGCTGCTTTGATTCATTTGGACAGCAAGAATCTTATTTTAGAATGGTATTCCCTGAAGAGTAGCAAATGATGCTCCTAACCTTCCCCCAAATGAACAAACTTGTGATGGAGTTGTAGATACTAAAACTTTCACCAATTTGACCTCTATAAAATATTTTTAAAAATAAGAAATAAGTTTTGGAATGGAGGAGAAAGAGGAAAACTTGCAAAAGAGAGACAGAGAAGTATTTTTTCATCATTTTTTTTGCATTCCTGAACTATTTATCATTCCAATGCAGCTCAATATTTTATATTACAAATACTTTTCCTCCCTAATGCTAAATTAAGAAATTATATTTTTGCCTCACTATACATTGCTACACCAGCATGTTCACTATTTTATCACTGAAGTGTGTTTTATTTCTTATTGGTGTCTTGTTTATAAGTATCTAGTTTGATAATTCTACCCACTACTTATGTTGGTGTTTGGAATATCTTCCACCATCACAGATCATAGAGTAAAGTTTGGGTGAGGATGTGGAATGAAAAGGAATTAATGATCCAAGATGAACCATCCTGTTCGGTCAAAGAAATTAATCATTTAAGTCTATAAATGTCTAAATGTCCATTTGACATATTCAAACTAGTTAGTCCATTATTTGTAACTGGTTGAATTATATGCCAAGCACTGTGCTAAATATCAATGAAAGACAAAAATATAGTCCTTCCTCTCAAGGAGCTGACATTCTAATAATGGGGGAAATGATATCAACCAATCAATCAATAAATATTTATTAAGAATCTATTACTATGTGCCAGGCAACATGCTAAGCATAGAGGATACAAAAAGAGGCAAAAGAGAGTCCCTGCCCCCACAATCTAATGTGGGGAGCTTATGATCTAATGGGGAAGACAATATGCAAACATGTACAAATCATATATAAGATAAACCAGATATAATTAACAAAGGGAAGGAACTGTAATTAAGAGGACTTGAGGAAGGTTACCTATAGAGGGTGGGATTTTAGTTGGAACTTGAAAGAAGTCATGCAAATAAATGTGTGTATATACAGTGCAAATGGAAGACAACCTTAGATGGAAAGTACTAGTATGTATGGAGGTAAAAGGGAGATAGGCTAGGAAAGGCCTACACAAGATGGGAACATGAGGTGAGTGTTGAAAAGGAAGCTACAGGAGTTAAAAAAAAAAAAACTAAATAGTCTATAATACAAATACCTTTCCTCTATAATACTAGATTTAAAAGTTATAGTTTGCACTAGGAAACAGGATGAGGAGGGAAAGCATTTCAGGCTTGGAGCAGTGAGAAACTATGGGCATTGGGAACTGTGTTTAAGGAACATTACTAAGGTCATACTTTTGGTAAAGTGTGAGGCAGGGTCCTCAACTGAGAAAAGGTGGAAGGTAAAAGGGCTGTAAGAGAGACTTGAGGAGGAATGAAAAAATGACTGTGGTTAAGTGAGGTAGAAAACTGAGTTGAGAAATATAAAGGGATTGTCTTGTTGCAGTGAGGATCGAGTGGAAATTTGATTATGTAACATAAATGTGTAGTGGACCCAGTTAACTTCATTCAGCAGCACATGAATTGTATCGAAAGAGGCAGATGGTGGGAATAATTCAAACTTGGGGTTTGGCAAGCCATGATTGATGATAGGACAAGGTGGCAAGGAATTCATGTGAGAGGATATGTGGAGTTGAACTAAATTTACCCTGGGTAGTCATCATATAGGTTGATCATGGAGCCGGTATTATCAAATAACTATATATGGCACAGATAAGAGAATGAAAATGTCATATTTGCTGATTGTGCCAGTTTAGGAAAGAGATTGCTCACTTGAAGACTTGGAAAAGTATAAAAATGATGTCATCGCTTACATCTGTTCTCCTACCATGAAACTAGTTTAAAATTCTTGTTACCCAGGGGGGCAGTTAGGTGGCACAGTGCATAGAGCTCTGGGCCTGGGGTCAGGAAGACTCATCTTTGTGAATTCAAATCCAGCCTCAGACACTTACTAGCTACGTAACCCTGGGCAAGTTACTTAACCCTGTTGGCCTCAGTTCCTTATCTATAAAATGAGCTAGAAAAGGAAACGGCAAACCACTCCAGTATCTTTACCAAGAAAACCCCGAATAGGATCATGGAGAGTCAGATGTGACTGAAATGACTGAATAACACCACCACCTCATTACCTGGTCTCTGCAATACCTTTCTAATATTCCTAATTCCAGTTCTCTCTTCCTCCTTATTTATTCCAACTAGGAGGTGGGGGGAGGAAACTAGCACTGAAACATTAAGTATCTTTCCACATTCCCAACCCTTCTAACTATCTGCTACCACCAACTGCTCGTTTTTCTAGGCTGAACAACCCTACTTTCTTCAAATGACCTTTGGATAGCATAATTTCTAACACTCTCATTGTCATTGACATATTCTAGCATGACTGTAGTCCTTATAAAATGTATCCCCAAGCAATGAATGATTACAGTATTCCAGGTGTCGGTCTGAATAGCAAAGGGCCATGAATTCTTTCATTCTAAGCAATGTAATTCTTTTAATATGGCCCAAAATTGCATTAGAGGTTTTGGCTACCACATCTGCTGCTAATTCGTATCAATCCTCCCATCCATTAAAATTTCTGATTATTTTTTCGTATGAACTGATTTCTAACCATGTCTTAACCATTATATATTTATGAAGCTGATTTTTTCCTACCTGCATTTGCTGTCTTGAATGGAAATAGTTAATGGTATGTAAGTGGTAAGAAAAAGAGGCCAGATTTTCTCTATGTATTGCTAGGGAAGTTTATATGAAACAGATTATACATTTTTAAAAAGATGTCCAAGAGGAAGAGGAGGGGTGAAATGATATATCTTCCTTTACACAGTATATATGTTTCTGAATTTTTGAAAAAGTCAAGCAAATCACATTTTCCTACTCACAGTGACTTGTCCACTTTACCCTGTGTGGGTCGCTTTTACTTAATTCCATACCCTCTCTCCCATTAGAATCCGAGTTCCTAGAAGGTAGGAACTATTTTTGCTTTTCTTTGTATACCAAGTGCTTAACAAAGTTCCTGGCACATAATAAGCACTTAATAAATGCTTGTCAATTGACTGATTGATTCCTATCACTAAGGCATTAACGTTCTTGGACTTAAATTCCTTCTATCAAGTGTGGAACCCACTATGGGATCACTGTCCCAACTTGCATTCTAATATATGACTTGAAGAAGCCAGGGAGTCAATTGGCTATTCATTTCAAGAGTTCTAAGGGTAACATTAGGGGCTGCATTTCTACTGCTGTTGCTTATAAGCCCCCACTGGTGTGCTTCCCACTAACAGTCAGGAGCTCACTTAGCTTTAAGAAAGAGTATTTACAAACTTGGTATGGTTAGAATACTTGGTACAAAGCCTTCTTCCTAAAAGCCTGAGGCATACTCTCCCACAAATATATAAAAGTCAGATAAAGTTCCATAAAATCAAACTTAAGATTATAATGGTAATGAGGCATGTGTCTAGGATATGTGTACGTGACAAAGGGGTAACTCTCAACTCCAGTACTTCATGGCCTAGAAATTCTTTCTTAGATTCATAATTGCATTTTTCTCTGGAGTAAAGGGTCATGTTCTCTGTAGCTGCTTCCTTCCTCCAGTGACTATATTTTCATAGCTATTTGACCTTAGTATATCACTCTACTCCTGGCTGCATGTGCTGTCTCTTACTGGTCTAATGTCATGGTGAGTGGGGGAGGAGGAAGGGAGAATTAGACACTCTCCTCTGTTGTTGCTGTTGTGTCGTTTCAGTCATGTCTGACTTTCTGTGACCCCATTTGGGTACTGGAGTGGTTTGCCATGTCCTTCTGCAGCTCATTTTACAGCTGAGGAGCTTGACAAGCAAACAGTCATATGGCTAGTAAGTGTCTGAGATCACATTTGAACTCGGATCTTACTGACTCCAGGACTGGAACTCTATCCACTGTACAACCTAGGTGGCCTCTACTCTCTTCTACCTAACAAAAATTCCTTCTCAGGGGGTTGTCTACAATTGGAATTGAAATCCTGAGCTCCCAAATTTGGAATCCTCTATGATTGGACTGGTCTAGTGATTAATCAACTTACTACTGAACTGACTACTGTTTTTATATATGAAGCCCACAGATATGCCCAATTCTTTCAGCCAGTCATAGAATGTTTCCTTTGAAAAGTCATCTGCCTTTGTCCAATGGTCAAAGCATTATAATCTTTTTTCAAATTGATTAAAGTGTTATTCACATATTTTAGTGAGGTAAGATAACCCCTTCACATTTAGTTTATTTCATTGATTAGCTCATTGATTTGATTAAAGTTCTGAGTCTTCTGTGATTACATTAATTGGGGTGAGATTGGAATCTCCACACCTTACAAAAGTACTGCAGTTAGCAATCAATAATTATTTTGCAAATCTGTAATATAATCAGTAACCTTGGTGAATCCTTTTCTAATGTGAGTAATTGTTCTTTGTGGGTTTTTTTAGTTAAAATTGTTTTATTGGGTTTTTGAAAAGCTATGAGTCATACTTGTATAAGGTTGGATTGGTAGGAGAGCAGTGGCAACAATGCTCCCCACACAAACAGAATTTTCTGCAGTTATAGACATTTTAAGATATGTCCATTACGACTTAGCTATAACACTTTGGGAAGATGTTCCTGTAATGTAATTACAGGGTGTAATGAATTGCCTTAGAATTACTTGGAAAGTAATGAATTTATTAATTTTAGAGGCTTCAAAGTGAAGATGGGATGACCACTTATCAGAATGTTAGAAAGGAGAATTCCAGCTTCATATATGGGTTGGACCAGATAATTCTAAAGATAGCTAGAGGCACAGAGGATAGAGAACTGGGCCTGGAGTCAGGAAGACCCATCTTCCTGAGTTTAAATCAGTGACCCTGGGCAAGTCATTTAACCCTGTTGACCTCAGTTTCCTCATTTGTAAAATGAGCTGTAGAAGAAAATGGCAAATTCCTCCAATATATTTGCCAAGAAAACCCTGAATGGGGTCACAGAGTTGGACATGACTGAAAAAACTGAACAAGAAGACGATTGTAAACCTCTTCTAGATCTAATTTTATAATCTCTTCTTGAATATCTTTTAGTGGCTTGAATTAATTTTATTGGCATCACGAATGTCCAGCAATTGTGGGACACAAATGTAGAGGAAAGGAGAACATGAATTAGAGCTGACTAGAGTCATTGAATGAGGAACTCAGTAGAAATATTTCCTTTGTCTACTTCCTATACTGAGAAAAGTACTGAAGTGGTTTGTATAATAGCACTTAGGAAAGCAAATGAGTGCTGGAGCCATCATGAGAATTTAGAAGATGAAACCTTGAGAACTGGGACTCCCCACACATATTCATATTTCTTCTGGAAAAGTAGTCATTTTAAAATTTATCATAAACCTTTTAACACATAAAGAGAATATTTTTACTTTAGTTAAAGGTTACAGATACCTAGGTGTGTATGGATGTATATATACATATACACATATACATGTGTGTAATTTAATATAGCATGACCAGCCCACCTGCCCTTCAAAAAAGACTTCAGTTATCACCTTTCTGGGAACAAGAAGAAGGCCAGACTTTACTCTTGGAAATTTGCTCCATTACTCTTTTATTTCCAAAACTAAAATTGAATCTATTTACACATATTGGTAGTATAGATATACTATGCTCTTTAAGAGAAAGAATCTAAGTCAATTGTCTGGGTTACTCCCAAGAGGAGGAAGGTAATTAACTTACCACCAGCGAGTTTAGCTCCTTTCCACCAAATACTAGTAACACTAAAGACGACTTCTGATAGCGGGCAAACATATTTATCCAAACAAACAGTAAATGGAAATCGAGGAAGTTATACAGACTAGTGTAGATGATTGAATACACTTGAGTAATGAGCTCTTTGACTTCTGAACTCCAAGTTCAATGTTCTGTACACATCTACAGAACCAGGATAGCTATGCACAGAAGTAACTAGAGACTGGTAATGTTGTGGGTAAGAGCCACCGGACCTGTAGTCCTGAAGACCCAAATTTAAATCCAGCTAATTAATCCAGACTCCAATTTACTAGCTTTATGATCCTAGGCAAGTCACTTAACTGCTGTCTGCCTCAGTTTCCTCAACTGTAAAATGGGACTAATGATAGCACCTACTTTCTAGAGTTATGAGGATAAATTGAGGTAAATTATGTATATATAGTTCTTGGTGAACTTTAGTATAGATGCTGGCTATAGCTATATATTGCTATGTCGTCATCACCATCATAGTAGGGATATTTGTAAGTATTAATTTTTTTGTTTAGGATTCTTCATTCCTTTTCTGCCCATCATCCACTCCGGCTTCTATCCATTTCAGAGACTAACTCTAAAGTGCAGCACACAAGTTATCTGCAGAAAAGATTGTTAAAGTATTACCATGAGTGCAAAGCTTCTAGGGCTCTGACCACTCTAGGGTCCCATCATCAGCCTGTCCCTCACATTTGAATGTGGAGAGGATTTTTTTTTCTTTTTACTGTTGTAAAAAAACACTATTCTGAAATAAGTCAGGGTCCAATAGAAACATTTTTCTTGAAGAGAAGGATGTGTGATACACATTGACTTATTTTTATTTATTTCCAGAAAATTATAGAAACAATCAGGTCCTATGGGACAAAGTATTCGTATTCTCCACAGGTCCATGTTGAGTCTGTCTGTCTGTCTATCTGTCTGTCCCTCTCTCTCTCTCTCTCCCCCTCTCCCTCTCTCCTCTCTCTTTCTCCCCTCCCTTCCTCTCTCTCTTTCATCTCAGCAGCAGTTTAGGAACAAGGAACTTTACACACGGAAGTGACATTGGGAAGCTTTCATTCGTTTGAGAGCATACTGAATTTTGTTCAGTAACAGCTTGCCTTTGTCTGTGGGCCAGTTTGTCAGAGAAATTTTCCCCTGCTTTCCAAGACCCTGAGTTTCAGTATAAAGGACATATAAAGCTGGTGAGTAAGCCATAACTAGCTCACTTTCTGTAGATAAGTTAACTATTTCAGGCCACTCATCTTAAAAGTCACATATGAAAGAATTTATCTGTTCAATCAGATTTAAGAAAGCCTGACTTCGAAAAGAAAAATTTTACGAGAATAACTTTTTCCCTTGCCTTTCAGTCTGATAATTTGATCAATTTCTGGTCCAGTTTTCAGGTTGTGAACCCAGGCCAGAACAGACAGGAGAAGGATTCCTTTCTGTAGGTAGCAAGACCCTATGTGGTCTCTCCAGACCCTAGTTTATCCTAAGGAGCACTTAAGTGTTCTGGTCACCTTTTGATTTTCTGTAGATTATGTATATCAGAAGGGCTTCAGGGCTGACTCTATCTTGACCTGTTAAATACCCTTGCCCACTTTCTGGGGTTTTGTTAGTCTGATCTCTTAGGATGAGATAGATCTCAAGGAGACGGAACACTAACTTCTCACTAACTTAACTTGAAGTCAGAAGTCCAACCAGATCATATACTCTTTCTTAGCTGCATAACTTTAGGAAAGTAGTTTATTCGCCTATTTCAATCTTTTTGTAGACGTTAACGTGTTTTTATAAATATCAGTTATAGCCATCATCATCATCATCATCAGGTGGCTCCTTATTACCTCCATAATCATTTATAAAATCCTCTCTTGGCCTTTTAAAGCCCTTACCTACCTTTCTACTTATGGCTCTCTCCCTACCACACAGCTGGCAATCCCTTGACACTGGCCTCCACCACACTCTTATCTCCTAACTGATCTTTTTAATTATCTGTCTGGATATGCCTGGGACTCTCTTTGTTTCCACCTCCTGGCTTCCCTGGCTTTCTTCAGGTCTCAGTTTATGTCCCACCTTCTGCAAAAATCCCTTCCCTCTTAGACTACCCCTATCTATCCCATAGATGGTGTATATATACAGTTGTTTGCCTGTTATTTCTCCTATTAGACTGTGAGTTCCTTCTGAGAGCAGGAACTGTATAAAATAATAACAATATTAACAAATAGCATTTATGTAGTGCTTACTAAGTCCCAATCATTGTCCTAAAGTACCTTAGTATTCTTATATCATTTGATCCTTGCAGTAATCCTGGAGGTAAGTGCTGCTATTGTCCTCATTTTACAGATGAGGAAACTGAGGCAAACAGTTTGTTGAGACTTGCCCAGAGTTACCCAACTAATAAATATGTCTAAGGCAGGATTTGAAGTCTCCCTGACTTTAGGCTGCACACTTTATCCACTGTGCTATCCTTTCTGTCTCCGGAGCTTGGCTCAGAATCTCAAGCAAAGTAGGTGCTTAATAAATGCCCCTTGACCAACTGACTGGAGATAGTACTGGACTGGAGTTTGGAAGACCTGAGTTTAAATTCAGCTGTGTGACTCTGGACAAGATTTAACCTCTATCTGCATCAGTTTTCTGATCAGTTAAATGGGGATAACAAAAGTGCCTATCTCCCAGGTGGTGTTGTGATAAATAATAAAGTGCTTTGCAAACTTTAAAACACCGCGTAAATGCTAACTGTATATGCCTAGGTCATCAACATTGCCATTAATCATTGTCTGATAATACTTGTGCTGCCCAGATAATTGGGTTGTTAGGAGAATCAGATTAGATCATTGATATGCAAGGTGTCCCAAAAGTCTTAGTGCTCGTTTAAGCTTAAAACTAAGCTTTGGGAATTTCCTGTCTTTTTAAAACCAAGCAACATGAAGACTTTTGAGGTTCCTTGTACTTTGTAACTCTTAAGGCACCATGTAAATATTAGGTATCAGTAGTAGCAGTGCTCATGGTATTCTTTTGGTTACATTTTTGTTGTTGTCTCCTGATTTATTAAGAAATATGTAGAGATTATCTAAAGTTTGTGGTGGTGACATAACGTTGGAAGGGACAGAATCTAAGTTGGTTGATAGAATCGGTACCTAGAAAGATCCTAACAATCTAGGGAATATACCTAAGAAGATAAATTTAAGAGATTGAGAAATTCAGTTCAACAAAGCTGGAAAGCATAGACCCTCAAGCTCATGCCGCAGAAAACTTGGCTCAAGATGCTTGAGGAAGAGATTTCTTTCAGGGATATAATAACTATCTCAACCCTTCATATAGAAAAGGAATTAGATTTGCTCTGCTTCTCCCCAGATGGCATAGCTAGGAGCAGTGAGTGGGAGAGGCAGAGAGGCAGATTTAGACTGGGTATAAGAAAAGCTTCAGAGCTATCCAAAGGTTGAATGGGGCTGCTATGGGTGGTAATGGACTTCTTCCTACCTGGAAGTCTTCTGACATAAGCTAGATGACCATTGGTCAGCTGTGTTCTAGAGGGGATTCTTACTCAGCTATGATTTGAACTGAATGGTCTTAAAGGTGCTAAGCTGAAATCCTGTGAATGTTTGTGATAGGATTCTGGACTTGGAGTTAGGTAGCAAGCTGGATAACCATTGGTCAGCTGTTCTGGAGGGGATTCTTATTCAGGTATGAGTTGGACTGAATGGTCTTAAAGGTGCTAAGCTGAAATCCTGTGTATGTTTGTGATAGGATTTTGGACTTAGAGTTAGGTAGAGTTGGATAACCTTGCTTGCCTCTGCCACTTGTTACATATTTGACCATTGGCAGGCAACTAGGTGATGAAGTGGTTACAGCACCTTTCCTGAAGTCAAGAAGATCTTAGTTCAAATATGGCCTCAGATGCTTATTAGTCATGTGACCCTAGGCAAGTCACTTAACTTCTATTTGCCTCATTTCCTCCCCTGTAAAATAGGAACACATTAGAGAAGAAAATAGCAAACTATTCCAGCATCCTTACCAAGAAAAAAAGTTCCCATGGGTTCTTATAGAGTCAGGAATGATTAAACATAACAGTTACTTTTAACTTCTCTGTACTTTGATTTCATCATCTGTAAAATGAGGATATTAGTGTCTGTTATGCATACATCTCAAGAGTTCTTGTGAAACTCAAATGAGAATATCCTTTCTTAGAGGAGGAGGGGCAGGGGAAGAGAATACAGGATGGCAGCTTAAATTAAGTTTATGTGGAAAAGACCTATGGATCCTGTCTAGTGTATTTGGTAAAACACTGGCTCTGAATCCTGGTTAGTAACCATAAGGATGACTAATATTCATATAGCATCTGCTATGTGCTTTACAAATACCATTTTATCCTCACAACCAGACTGAAAGGTGGTAGGTACTATTTATTATCCCCTTTTTACAGTTGAGGAAACTGAGTGACTTGAGGGTAAGTGACTTGCCTAAGGTCAGACAAGTCAGTAAGTATATGAGGCCAGATTTGATTCTACTGCTTAGTGACTTAGCCCTCCAGGCCTCAGTTTCCTCATCTGTAAAATAAGAGGATTGGACTAGATGGCTTCAGAGGTCTCTACTATTCCTAAATCCATAATCCTATGATACAGGCTAATTATGGGCCATGGAACATCCAAAAAACCCTGCATTGATAGTAGTGTCTAACCCTGAGGCTACACACCGAAAAGGGGAGATAACAGTCCTCTGTCTTCCCTAGTCATGCCATGCCAGGGTGTGGTTTGTATGCTAGATTTCACAAAGTACATTGACAAACCATAACCAGACCAGAATAGTAAAGGATCTGAAACTGAATCATATGAGAAATAATTTAATGCATATTTAAATTGTAAAATAAATTTGGGGAGGGGAAGGGGCAGATCTTAAAATATTTGAAATGTGCCATCCTACTGAAGTGACAGATTAGGTTCTGCATGGCTCTGGAGAGTCTACAACCAATCTAGAGAAGTTGAAAGAGCTTTCAAATAATTAGAGATGCCCCAAATGGAATGGGAGGCCTCACGAGGTAACAAGTTGCCAGTCACCAGAAATAGGCAGAGGCTTAATGACCATCTGTCATGAACTTAACAAATCAACCAACATTGATTAAATAGTTAAGTCACTATGTGCATGGCACTCTATTGTATGGGGGTGGGAGAGAAGGAGGAAAGAAATAACACAGATAGGATTAGATGGCACCTCTGCTCTTGAGAAACTTAAAATCCAGTGGTAGAGATGAAATACATGCTATAATATAAAACATGATAAATACCTGAGAAAGATGTGATATCTAAGACAGGAAAAAATAGTCTCATGTAGGAAGGTTCAGGGAGGGCTACTACTGGGTCTTAAAATAAGCAAAATTCTACAACTTTAGAATTGGAAGGTCAGTCCAACTCAGTGTAGAATTTCTACCCAAACTCCTTACCCTGGCATTTAGGGTCTGTCATAATCTGGTGCCTTATTAGAAGTATTTTTAAGTTTATTTCATACTATTGTGTGCTCCATCAACTGTGTATATTCATGTACCCTTACTCATATTATTTATTACTCTTGGAATGCCTTTCCTGCTTTTTTGCCTATGGAAAAACTTTGCTGTTGCTCAGTTCAGATTTTTGGTTGTGTCTGGGCTCTTTGGGACTCCATTTGGAGTTTTCTTTTAGCAAAGATACTAGAGTGGTTTGCCATTTTCTTCTCCAGCTCATTTTACAGATAAAGAAACTAAGGCCAATAGGGTTAAGTGATTTACCCCCCAGGGTCACACAGCTAACAGGTAGCTGAGGCCAGATTTGAACTCAGGAAGCAGAATCTTCCTGATTGTAGGCCCAGCACTCTATCCACTGTGCCAGCTATAATTCTTTGAAATTCAGCTCAACTGTTACCACTTCCCAATAAGCAAGGTAAAACATGATGAGTGTTTTAGATCACAGGTTCATATACTTAGAATTGGAAGTAACTTAAGAGATTATTTAATCCAATCCTCTCAATTTACAGATTTAAGGACTTTCTTAGGGTAAAGAGATTAGATTTTGTTCCATTTGGTCCCAGAGTACAGAACTGTGAGCAAGGCAAAAAGGGGCAGTACATGCAGTTTCTGATTAGTCTATTTTTGATCAAGTAGAGCTTACTTACTGATAGTGTTGGAGAAGCTTGAAACTTGAGGGGGTCCCCAGGGAGGGATATAAGATCTGGACTTCTAGGTGGAAACAAAAGAGGTTATAGGCACAGTCACTCATGGTTACAGTGATCAACTTGATGTCACCTCTCTCTGCCTGTTAATATTCAGTTCAGTTTGAAAGGTTAAGATGACATATGAGTCAGTCCTTTACAGATTTTGAAAATGGTTCAGAACCTGCATTGGGGCTAAGGGGAGAAGGCTGCTACAGAATCTTTGATTTAGAAACTACCAAGTATATTTACTTTTGATGACTTTCTCACATCCCATTAAATAGTAAAATGGCCATCTACATAACCCAGACTATGGCTGACACTTAAACATGCTGAATCTTTTCAAGTAAAGTACTGTTTTTATTCATTTAGTTAATAAAATCAGGCCAATTTTGAAGTGTTAGCATTATAGCCACAGAATTAAATGTGTGCCAAACTGGATAAAAGAGATCCTGGATAACCAAGAAACAACTCTTCCACCTAAAAGTATTATGAGATTCTTAACTGGCATAGTGTGCTATTAAATTTGAGAGAGCATTTCAGTTTTTTCATATACAAATGACCTAGACTCTAGTCTGTTAAACTCGGAGGCCAAATGTGAAAGGATCCCATGGCCAGCCCTTCAGCAAAGGAAGGCCAAACATGGACATGGGTCTAATTTGAGCTGGACAGGTGCACAATAGATCTGGAAAAATCTTGCTTGTGTGTGAACACACATGTGCAGTGCTGGTTCCCTCAAAATATCCTGTATAGTCATGTTTTTAAGCTCAGAGACCTAGTTTCTGATGTGGCTGGATAACACATCTCTAAGTTTAGGAATTTATCTTTTGTAATTCTATCCATGGATATGTATAGCCCAATCACTAAAAGGAGAACCTTAGCTTTGGGTTATTAATAACTATCACCATCACATTGTATATGGCAAAAGAAAATATCTCAGCAATTGTATAAGGTAAGCATGAGATTGATTCACTCTGTCAAGGATACCACCATTCTTCTAGTCACCTAGGAGTATCCTTGAGTATCCTTCTTCACCCTAAAAATCTAATCAGTTGTTAAGTCTGGTTGATTATATCTTCACAATATATGTTATCTCCCAAATCTGTCTTCTTTTCTCCATTCTCATGATCACTATTCTAGTTCAAATTCCTAGCATCTGTTTCAGTATCCTCCTAACTGATCTCCCTTCCTCACACAAGTCTTTCCCCATTCCAGTCCTCTGCAAACCTGCCGAAGTGGTAGGCCTAAAGCATAAATCTGGCTATGTCACTCTCCTCCTATTCAGTAAACTCTAGTGAATTCTTGTAAGGAATGCCACTATCGGTCCACTGATACCAGAATTGTGGCCCATCCGTAATTAAGCTAGGCTTGAAGAAGGCAAGGAAGAACCAGGAAGTTAAGAAGGTACTGATGATATGAGATCATTCCACACTAGCATATAAAAACATGGGCTTGATGCCCTAAGCAGTGGTTTCTCTGATCTGATGGTCAGGGGCAGCCTTTAGCACAGTGCCTGGCATATAGTAGTTCCTTAATAAATGCTTAGTGATGGATCTCTAGCTCCATTCAGGCTGCCACCATCCAGGCAAAGAATGTGTCTTTGCTAGAAGAATAAGGACAAGGGAAAATGCACTCTAGCACTGTGTATTCTGGCCAGTTGTTTCGCTTGTGTCCTCTTTAATAAAGGATTTAAGTGGCCCTTGAGGCCTCATTGTGGCAGATCCTTGGGCCTGACTCAGTTCGTTCCAATTACATCTAGAATCAACTAGAAAAATTTGACATTTAAAGCCCTTCACAATCAGACTCCATCCTATCTTTCTGACCATGATATATATCATCCCCTTTGCTTCCCCTTCTATAGCCCAGCCAAACTGGCTTCCTTGCAATCCCTCATACATGGTATTCCTTCTCCCATCTCTGTCAAGTTCCCCATATTTGAAATTCCTTCCTTCCTCACCTCAACCTCTTTGAATTCCTACCTTCCTTCAAAGCTCAGCTCAAATGGTATCTCCCACATAAGGACTTCTTGATCCCACAAGCTGCCAATACTTCTCTTGAGAAATTGCCTTGTATTTATTTTGTACATATGTGTACATATGTTATCTCCCCCAGTTCTATGTAAAATCTTTGAGAGGGTATATGGACTGTTTTCTAAGATACTTAAAATATTGTCAGTGAAAATAATATTACCATGACCTTACAGAGGAGAACACAGAGACTCCAATAGTTCTAAGTCACTTGCCTGTAGCATACTGGAAATTTAATGGTTATTCCAATATCCCATGTGGCTCCTTACTTTCTATTCATCAGCAAAATTACAGTGCAGGTCTACAAAGCAAATGTTAAAGGAGGAGGGAAACAAGTCCTCCATAGTGAATTTAGAAATTGTCAGTCCTCTCAGAACCTTAATTTTCTCATGTATCAGATGGGAAAAATAATACTGACACTGCCTACTTCATAGGATTGCCATCAAGCAATTAACAAGAATTTATTAAGGGTTTACTCTCTACCAATTTATTAAGGGTTTACTCTCTACCAAGCACTGGAGATTCAGAGAAAAAAGTGAATCAGTCCCCACCCTCCAGGAAATTACATTCTAAGGGGGGAAGCAACGTGTTGTACATATAAATATAGTGAAATTATATAGAGAACATATGAGCAAGTACTTTGTGATCCTAAAGAATAGTAAGCAAAAACCAAACCATCAAGCCCCAAGCTACCTTTACATTCCATTCCTCAGAAAGTAAATAACAACTCTCTTTGAAAAGTAGCTGACAAAAATCTGGCACTGTCTCAGAAAAATGAGCATCATTTCTTTTGGGCACATGTACAACATCAACAACATTTATTTTCCAATAAAATGTGGGTGCTGCTTTACTCAGTATAAATTCAGATGAAAGCTTGGCTTGAACAGATCTCTCTTATAATATCTGGCACACTGGTGATTCTAAATGTCCCTTTTGAGGTGGGCAACAGTCTTGATGTTTAAGTTTTTATTGGGGGAAACACCATTATTTTGCTCTTAAATAAACAAACCTAGGTTTTCTTTCTAATCTAATTTGGAGCATTTTAGGTGGTGCAGTGAATAAAGTGCTGGGTTGGAATCAAGACTGCCTGAATTCAAATTCAGCCTTAGACACTCACTAGCTATGTGACCCTTAGCAAGTCATTTAACCCCATTTGCCTCACTTTACTTACCTGTAAAATGGAGATTTACCTACCTACCTCCATCAGATGACATCATAATTATAAAGTGTTTACTCCAGTACCTGGCACATAGTAAGTATATAAATGGTAACTTATCACTGATCAATAAGTATTTATTAAGTACCTACTGTATAAGCCCATTTTGAGCTACTTGGGATATAAATTAAAAAATGAAGTAGTCCTTGCTTTCAAGGAACTAGTTGTTCCTTTATATGACATTTTATTTCATTCACAATGACTGCAGGCAAATTGCTTGCTTTCTGTGGGCTTCCATCTTTCCTCATTTTTATTTTTTTATTTATTTTTATTTTATATAAATCTATTTATTTACCTTTTTACATTCATTTTCACAAGATTTTAGGTTCCAAAATTTTCTCTCCATTTGTCCCCTCCCCCACCCCAGTACACTGAGCATTCTAATTTCCCCTATCACCAATCTGCCCTCTCTTCTCTCATCCCTCCTTTCTCTTG
>CM053769.1:423694804-423705998 GCA_028658325.1 Potorous gilbertii
AACCGTTTTTTTAAAATAACACCCCCCCCCCCATCTCTTGGATGCATTTAGTTTATGTACTTCATTCTGAATAGCAATGTTGTATATCACATACTTCATCTTCAAAAGATCTGTGATTTTACTAGTGTGGATACACTCTCCACTCTTCATGAGTTGCTATGGTTGAAAAGAATTCATCATCTACTGGCTAACTTTTTGGTGATGATCACCCCAGTGCTTAGTATAGTGCCTGATATATAGCAAACGCTTAATAAATCCAACTCAGAAGGTTGACATCAGTACAAGTATTATTCTCAGATGATAGACAGTTTGTTACTGAGTCAGTCTTTGAGAACTTTCTGTCTTGGGAGAACCTACAGGAATTCCTGCTCTACTAACATAGCCTTTGAGAATATAATATTGATGAAGAATAGATGGGTGGGTCTTAGTGTCCTGAAAGTCTCCAAGTTAAAGACATTTATTGGGTAATGCACCCAGTGGATCGGCTCTACGTAGAAGACAGAGCATTGGCAGGGCCTACTCTCTGTGGGAGACCAAGTGGGCCCTGCTTCCCATAGGAGGCTCTGTTCCATGTGAAAGGTACAGTCATTGCCAGGTTAGGTGTCTGGTCTATATACAATTTGATGGGTTAGGGGGAATGGGAGAAGGAGAAGGGAATAGGGGCAAGTACTACTCTGGAATGCCTGGGATATCAGGTAGTGTGGAAGTGTTTCTGTCATACAGATAAACTAGGAGAATAGGAAAGGGGGAAGGGCTACTCCAGGATGACACACAGTTGGAGTTACTTTGTGAGAGCCAGAGATAGGTCCACAGTGGCAGCATCAGTGCATAGTCTTTTTTGATCACTTTTCTGGCTGTTCACAGGCGCATCTTATCTCATATCTCACATCCTGCATCCTGCTTGCTCCATCTGCCTTGAGCACTCCTTTCTACCTCATCAATATCACCTTTATGCCACAATAAGGAATTTATGATACATTGACATATAGTACTTTAAGTCACCTAATGCTCGTCCAGTTGACACAAGGCGCATATGTCCAAATGAATATAGCATATGGTTTGAGATTATGAGATTAAAGGTACAAACCTTTACAATATCATTTATTGAAAGAATTGGTGAATGTAATTTCTGAGTCACTACTAAAGATCTATGCAACATCATGGAAAACAGAAGAAGTGCTGGAGTACTGGATAAGGCAAATGTCCTACTTTTCAAAACTGAAGCTGTAGGTCAGTGAGTTTAATTTCAATTTTTAGCAAAATTCTAGAATGAATTACTAAGCATCTAGTAGAGGAAATAGTAAAAAAGTGAATTTGAAAAAGTGGTAAAGAGCCAGTATCTTGACTTCATCAAGAACAGATAATGCAAGATTAAATTCATTTTCTTTTTTGAGAAGATTACTAGATCAGAGAAGTGGAACAGTTTACTTAAATTTCAGTGATTCCCATAGGTGTCATTAGAGATCTCAAAGTTAAACTTTTAGGGTTTTATGGGAGGTTTTCCATCAAGGACAAAGTTCTGAATCCACAAAAACATTTTTTCTGCTAGTTTAAATCATTTATAGATTCTTAATGAAGATTATTAATCAAATAGAGTGATTCCCCCATAATGGATAAGAATTCCTCCCTCTCACCATTGGGTAAAGACTGTCCTCTCTCTGGGGAAATCATTGTTGCTTCCCTTATTCAACCCAGATACTTCAGCCATGTACATGAGCAATATTTCACCATCAATCATATTTTGATTGATATATATAGGAATAAGAAAGAAATTAAAACATGGCAAAAAAAAAAAAGTCGTAAATGACTGTCAAATATATCCATGCTGGGGGAAGGGAATAAAGAAATGGAGAGAGTTTTTTTTTTAAAAAAAAAAAGACCTGTGGTCAACTTCTGCATTTCTTAATGTCATGCCTAAGTAATTTTGATTTCTAGCATGCAGCCTTTGTTCTAGAACACACATTGCAAGATGCCACCAATGGAACTGAACCAGTTATAAAAAATAAGAGCCATTCCCCAATTGTTAAATGGTTAAAGGATATGAACAGGAAGGTTTCAGGAGAAGAAATGAAAGTTATCAATAGCCACATGGGAAAAAAATGTTCGAATTCACTACTGATTAGAGAAATGCAAACTAAAACAACTCTGAGGTACCACCTCATACCTGTAAGATTGGCTAACATGACAGAAAAGAAAAATGACAAATGCTGGAGGGTATGTGGAAAAGTAGGAACATTAATGCATTGTTGTTGGAATTGTGAGTTGATCCAACAATTCTGGAGAATGCTTTGGAACTATACCCAAAGGACTATCCTTTTGACTCAGCAATAACACCACTAGGTCTATATACCAAAAAGACCAAAGAAAAGGGGAAATGACCTATATGTACAAAAATGTTTATAGCAAAATAAATTGGTGGCAAAGAATTGAAAGCTGGAATTGGAAGAGGATATTCATCAATTGGGGAATGGTTGAACAAGTGATATATGATAGTGATGGAAGATTTTGCTGTTAGAAATGATGAGTAGGATGGTTTCAGAAAAACCTTGGAAGATTTACATGAATTGATGAATGTGAAGTGAGCAGAACCAGGAAAACACTGTATACAGTAGCAATAATGCTGTTAACAATGATCAGTTGTCAAAGACAGCTACTCTAATCAATATAACGATCCAAAACAGTTCCAAAAGATTCATGATGAAAAATGCTGTCTGTCCACCCAGAGAGAGAACTGAGACGCTCTGAGTAGAAACTGAAGCAAAGTTTTTTCACTTTATTTTTCTTGCAACATGACTAGTATGAAAATGTGTTTTATATAAAAAAAGATACTCTCAAAGGGTCATGATGCAGCATACTCTGCTGCTATGAGTGTCTTCCCTCTTCTGTCATCTCCTGCCTTGCTTCTCCATCTTTTAAAAAATCTCTTGCATTGTTATTCAGCATCTATGGTGAATCCTCCCCATGACTTGGATTACAAACTCCAAAGTACATAGAATATTCTTGGATTCTTTGTTATTTTCCTTGTTAAAGAATCAGTTCATTTTAGGGGCCTGTTAAATTCTGAAAATATTTAACCAAAATCTCTTCTGTAGGTAAATGAGAGATGGGAACAAGGTGGTGGTCTAGTTCAGGTCTCTGCAGGAGAATCTCAGGGATCTCTGCTTGACTGTCAAAACTGCAGATGAGCATAGTGGTGCATGCCTATAATCCCACCTACTGGAAAAGCTGAAGCTAGAATATATCCTGAGTTTTGATGTTCTGAGGAGCCAGTTGGAGACTCACACCAAGCCTGGAATAAATGTGCTTCCCTGTTCCCCAACCTGGGGGGTAAGACATTAGTCAGCCTCAGGAACAAGTAACCTCAGGCAAGGCACATCAAAGGGTAGGAGCACATCAAAGCTCCCATGCTGATCAGCAGGGGGATGTTTGTAGCTCCTGCACTTCCAGACTAGGAGAACTTGGGAGACCCAGTCTTAAAAAAAAATACAGATGACATCAAGCTAGAAGGGATAGCTATCATGTTGAAGCAGGTATTTTATTAGTAAGGGCAGTAGATGGCACAGTGGATAGAAAGCTGGGCCCAGAGTCAGGAAGACTCATCTTTATGAGTTCAAATCTGTCCCCAGATACTTATTAACTGTGTAACCCTGAGCAAGTCACTTAACCCTGTTTGGCTCAGTTACCTCATCTATAAAATGAGCTGGAGAAGGAAATGGCAAACCATTCCAGTATCTTTGCCAACAAAACTCCAAATGGGGTCATGACAAGTCAGACACAACTGAACAACACCAAGCTTTATTAAGTACCTACTATGATCCCAGTGCTGTAATAGGTACTGGGTATACAAAGAAACGCAATAGTCTCTTGCCCTTGGAATTATCTACAAATTCCAAAAAGATTTGAAAATGTTAAAATAATGGACTGCATCTAGTAAGTTGAAATTTATTTGGAACAAATATAATCTTGCATTTAGGTTAAAAAATAAACTCCACAAATACAAGACAGGAGAGGCATGTCTAAAGAGCTTATCTGAAAAGTACATCTGTGGGTTGTAGTGAACTTCAAGCTTGATATGAGTCAATACTGTGATATGGAAGCCAAAATGGATAATCAGATCCTACACTGTATTCAAGAAGTAGAGAATCTAAGATTAGAAGGTCTCATCATACCCTGTCCTTGATCAGACCTGTTACTCAGTTCAGTTGGAGTTGCCACATTTTATAAAACATTATTAAGCTGGAGGGTAACCAGAGAAGAGCAACCAGAAATTGTGAAGGACCTCAAGATTATGTAATATGAAGATTGGTTGAAGGGACTAAGGTTGTTTATCCTGGAGAAAAAAAAAAGATTCAGGGATGATATCACATTTTGTCGTTGTTGTTTTCAGTTATATTTGATTCTTTATATCCCCATTTAGGTTTTCCTTGGCAAAGATACTGCATTGATTTGCCAGTTCCTTCTCCAGCTCATTTTACACATAAGGAAACTGAGGAAAACAGAAGTAGGTGACTTGCCCAGGGTCATACAGATAGTTAGTGATGCCAGATTTGAACTCAAGTTCTCCTGACTTCAGGTCTAGAACTCTATCCACTGTACCACCTAGCTGCCGATGACATGACATCTGTCTTGAAATGTATTAAGGGCCATCATATGGAGTAGGGATTAGACTTGTTGTCTTGGCTGCAGAAGTGATAGCAGTAAGTTGATAATTTGCACTTGATATAAGAAACACTTTCTAATGATTAAAGCTGAACTAAAATGGAATAGGCTGCCTCAGGAAGTAAAATGTTCTCCCTCATCTGACATCTTCAAGCAAAGACTGGATGGCCTTTTTCCTCTTTGTTGTAAAAGGAATCCATGGCAGACACAGGTTGAACTAGATGGCCTCTGGGGTCCTTCCAACAAAACTCTGCAATTCTGTCATTTTGATACATTTGTCAAAATCACATTAAATAGGGTGGTTGGTTTGTTATTGTCCTTTATTCTCAGAGGACCAAAATAACATCACTATGCTAGAGTCAAGTATCAAAGTATCTAACTGGCTGATCAGACCAACATGAGCTTGGAATGCTCCAGCACAGGTCAGGCACAAACAGTCCATGTGAACATTTGAGGTGGATTCTCTAAATTTGCACACCTTGTGTTTCTTTTGAGCTATTTCCATTCTACTTTGCTCATAGAGCACAGCCCCTTCTCTGATGTGGGCACGCCATGCTGAGCGGTCCTGTGCCAGGGTCTCCCATGTCACACAGTCAATTCCAGAGTTCTTAAGAGAGACCTTGAGGGTGTCCTTGTATTGTGTCTTTTGACTACCATGTGAAGGCTTGCCCTGTGTGAGTTCTCCATAAAGCAATCTTTTTGGAAAGTGTACTTTGCATTCAAACAAAGTGGTCAGCCCATTGAAGCTGCCTTCTCTGAAGCAGAGTTTAAATATTTGGCAGTTTAGTTCAAGGAAGGACCTCAATGTCTGGTACCTTATCCTGCCAGGCGATCTTCAGAATCTTCCTAAGACAATTCAAATGGAAGCGATTCACTTACCTGGCATGGCACTGATACACTGTCCAGGTTTCACAGGCATACAACAATGAGGTCAGCACAATGGCTCTGTGGACCTTCAGTTTGACAGTCGGTCTAATACATCTTCTCTCCCATACTTTCCTTCAGAGCCTCCCACACACAGCTAGCTCTGGCAATGAGTGTGTCAGCCTCATTATCAATGTGTACTATGCTTCCCTGGAAAGTACACTACCAAGGTAAATGAACTTATCCACAGCATTCATAACTTCTCCATTTGTTGTAACCGATAGTTTCACATATGGATGGTGTGGTGGTGGCTGATGAAACACCTGTGTTTTCTTGGTATTAATTATTAGGCCAAAATTAGCACAGGCAGTAGAGAATTGAGGCTGCACTGAGTGCACAATCATCTGCAAACAGAAAATCATGCACCAACACTCCCACCACTTTGGTCTTGGCTTTTCAAGTTCAAGAATTTACCCTCAATGTAGTAGCTGATCTTGATGCCATGTTCATTCTCACTGAAAGCATTTGGTAACATAGCTGAAAACATCATGCTAAAAAGCATATGAGCAAGCACACAGCCCTGTTTCACTTCACTGGCGACTAGAAAAGCACTAGAGTATCCTCCATCATCCAAAACACAGGCAAGCATGAAATTGACATACAATGCTGATGAACTTCTCCAGGCAACCAAATTTTGACATAATTTTCCGTAAACTCTCACGACTAACAGTGTCAAAGGTCTTGGTCAGATCTGCAAATGTTGTGTACAGACCTCTGTTCTGCTCCTGCCATTTCTCCTGGAGTTGTCGGGCAGCAAACACCATATCGACTATTCCTTGGCCCTTTCTGAAGTCACACTGGCTCTCAGGTATATAAGTGTCATCCAGGAGGAGGATCAGCCCATTAAGGCAGACTCTAGCAAGAATCTTGGCAGCAGTGACTAAGAGAGACAACCCCTCTGTGATTGTCACAGGACAATCCATCTCCCTTACCTTTATAGAGATGGAGAATGGGGATAACCTCCTTTTGCCATATAATCTGGAAATTTTCAGTCAGCTTTTGTATAAGGAAGGGTCCCCCTACCCTGTAAATCTCAGCTGGAATAGAACCAGCACCAAGTGCTTTGCCACAGAAAAGGAGCCTAATGGCCCTCAAAACCTCTTCTTCAGTTGGAAGTTCAGCTAAGGAGGGATTGATTTCAATGGTAAATGGTCAGTGACCTCAGCATTGATAAATATAATGTGGGTTGTACAGAGCGTGCATGGATATTCTCTGCCCACTTCCAATGGCCCTCATGAGAGCTTTGGGCCTGCTTCTGGCCATGTGGTGACGCACCAAGACTTGGTGTTTTAGTATGCTGTGAAGAACTTCGAATGGTCCCTTGGTCCTCCTCTCACTCTGCTATAGCTACGGGTGGGTTGAGTGCTACATCTGTTAAAAGAAAAAAGAGCTTCCAGCTTGGGCCTGTTTGGTTGTGACTTTGGTTGGCAAGCTATAACTCTAGCGAAGGGCAAGAAAGTTCAGGGTTTTTCCTCTATTTCAGTTGCTATCTTGTTGATCTATCCACAGAACCACAGGAGTAGTTTGGTTAAGATTATGTTGGTGGATTGGGGCCTGAGTGAACCTTCTGTGTAGCAAAGGGAAACCATTGAAATGAAGACTGACCCAAACAGCAAGGTAGTGTGGTGATGACGTGAAATGTGAGGTGCCTAATTATCAGTCTTGTAAAAATGATTTATGTTCTGACGAGCCTTAGAAATCAGCATGGAAGACAATTGTAACTGTCCTTATGGGTTAAGTCACTGAATTCTGTTCTTATCACTCTTGTCAAGAGATTGTGATTATTTTTGTTAATATTTATTTTATGAATATAGGAGCCAAGTACTCATTCTATGCCTTATTCACTGAGTACCTTTGTTACTCTCCGACTTTTGGGGACTCTGAGACTAGTTAACTATAATCTCATTTACTATAATTAGCTTCATCTGGCATGGTTAATGAGTCATTAAATATAAGAAAAGGAAAACCTCTCCCACTAGAGGCAGGCAACTGAATGCAGTTGGCTCAAACCAAACAGCTTCTGGGTATAGGAGAGGGAGGAGTGCAGTACTCCAGTCCCTACGGATTGAGTCTAGTGATCTTTCAATGCCACAAAAATATATAAAAATGGTAGAGGGCATATTTATTCAGCCTCATATTTACCTCTCCTAATTTAATCTCAATTCCTAGAAGCAAAGAATATTTCAAGTATTTAAATACTATAATATCATACTTTGCAATGCTTCTAATAAACTACTCATCTTTACATCTTGGCATCCTTATTTTCTATCAAGGCTTGGATCAAGTACAATCATCTCTCATTTGTTGCTTTCTTTTGTCCACCACCTCCCAGTTACTTGTATTTGCCCTTCAATTATTTTGTATTGATTTTTTTTAACATATACAAAATCCAACTCATCTCCAATATGTGAGATTCATAAAGTCAGGGAATATTTCATTTTTTCTAGTTCTAGACATCATACTTCTATTAATTGAGAATTAAAAGCAAAAACAAATGTCATGGTCAATCCAGAAAATAAATAACCAGTCCAAGAATGATGGAAAATTAATGCCCCATTGAATTTTTAAAATCACTTGGTTTAAAATCTCTGTAATTACTACTATTGTCCAGTAGATGGTGACCTTTTCTAAATATTATCTGTATAATACTTGGAAATAATGTTTCCATAATTATACCTTGGGGGTTTTTTTCCCCTTTTAAGTTTCAGATGATTATATATTTACTAAAATAGATATTTCTATCATTTGTAATATCTTTCCTCTTGAAAACTTCTGACATCTTAAAATAAACTAGGAAAACTTTGAATGCTGCTGTGCAACCCAGTAATTTCCCATCATTGTCAATTTAATTACTACATTTATAGAACTGCTGATTAATGTAGGAATTATTGAATACATATGAGATGATACATGCAAAAAGACTTCAAAAAGTTAAAAACCAATACACAAGTATAAAATATTGTTATTGGAATTACCACAAAGACAGGTTGATGCTTTCTGTAATCATAAGTGACAATCTCATAACATGCAATCATTTATAAGCAATAAAACAGGGAAATACTTTGGATTATGAAGTAATAGTGTAAGTTCTAATTCCCTGAAGGTACAACATAAACTTGTGGGGAAATTTCTGAGAAGAATGAATTTAACTAGTTTAGATTTTTTTTAAAAGACTGATTATGTCAGGTTTTTAATAAAATTTCATAAACTAAGTAGCTTCTAGAGGAAGTGGAAAGAGGGGGCAATGATTTTTCTCATAGAGTTTCCCTGAATTTAGTGCCAAAGTGACTATATTAAGTACACTTTTGAATATCTAGTCTCACATATACATATCTTGGCCTATTGAATGAAACAGTTCCAAACTGTCATTACTAATAAGACGAATAATTTTGAACGTCTTAAACACAGGATTAAAAGAGTATTAGTTCCTCTCAGAAAAATCTTCTGTCTTACCTCCCTTTCTCTTCAATAAAATACCAAACAAAATAAAACAAAGAAATAAAAAAAAGCCAAAGTCTTCATTCTTTGTACTAATACTGAACCTAAGAAAATTTTATTTGCCTGTAGTATATAGCTGTTACAGGTAGGCTATTTCTCTACCCTATAGATACTACAGAATTCCAAAATTACATGGTTGGAAGAGGTCTCATAGGTCATCCCATCCAATCCATACCCAAAAGGAATCCTCACTCTAACCAAGCAAGTGGTCATCCAACCTCTTCTTGAAGACTTCTGTAGGTTGTCTTTGGGATTGAGAGACTGACCTTAATTCTCAGACTTGTTCCACCCTTGTTTATTGAAAAGGAGTAATAGAGGGAAAGAGCAACTAGAGAACTAAGTATGGAAGTGAAAAATATGCTAAAAAATAAGTCATGATAACCTATCAGAAGATCTGGACTGATTCTGTCAGGCCACAGAAGGAGCACTCAAAGCAGAGATCTGCAGCTCCTGGGTAGTGAGAAGTGGCCCGACGGAACCAGATCAATAAGGTATCTATTACTTCCTAGCAAAGCTACATAGTCCTTTTCTATTTGCCAGGTATTTTAGCCTGAATGTTCTTTATCTGCTATCTTCAATTTTATGTAATTTATCTATTATAAAATCCTGTTGGCCAGCAGAAATGTAAAGCAACAATGTTTATACTATTTAAATATAAATATAGAAAAGATAAGGAAAAGAATAGTCCTTATTTTAGAGGGAGAAAAGATTTGATTATCAGGATCAAGATGGAAGAGTGAGACTAGACTATACAAGCCTGGCATATGAATTTAGGATTCAGCTACTACTAGAAACAAATCATGACCAGGTGAGAGCTGGCTGCTAAGAGGAGCAAAAGCCTGGCTAAACTCACCTTCCTTTTGGAACTACTGGCAGACATTCTTGCTAGGCTGGGTTTAAAAGGAAAGCAATGTCCCTTGAGGGAGGAGGAAACTAAGGTCACTCGTCTCCTTCCTTGTCCTGAAATGGGGACACCTGTCATCATTAACCCCCCTCCACTGCCTGGGGCATGCCTTGCTTATTAGTGCCACCTACTGTCTCTATGTAGAGACTTCTCTGGTAGATAAAGTCAGTCTCTGTCTCTTTCTCTCCCCCCACCGACCCACCCACTCACCCTTACTTCTGTTGGCTCTAGTAGCAGCCTCTATCTCCAGTCAGAAGAAAACCCATCACCCACAAGACATCACATTCCACTTTGGGATGTTTCTAAAGATTAGGAAGTTTGTCATGACACCAAGCCTAAAATATGTTTGTTTGGTTTTTTTCACCTTCCACTTGTTACTTCTAATTCCCCCTGTGGGGCCAAACAGAATGAATCTAATACTTCTTTCGTGTACTTTTAAATATTTGTTTGACTTAATGATCATATCCTCCCAGAGTCTTTTCTTCCCCAAATTAAACATCTTCAGTTGCTTTAACCAAAACTCATATGTCATTACTTTGAGACCCTTCATCATTCTTGGATCCTCCTCTTGGATAAATGTCCCACTTATGAATGTCCTCCAACTTTAAAGTCTGATCAGAAAAGAGTATAGTGGGACTATCACCTCCTTATTCCTGGAAATAAATGTATCTTAATGAAGAACAAGGTTGCTTTAATTTCCTTGGCTGTCATAGTTAAACCTTCAAATCTTTTTTACAGACAAACTGCATTCTTACCATTACTATTTCCCATCTTGTACCTGCAAAACTGATTTTTTGAGTTAAGACTTTATCTTTACTTAATTTCATACTCTTAGATTCAGCTCAATGTTCTACCTGTCAAGAACTTTTGTCATCCTGTCATTGTTAGCTATTCCTTCTAGTTCTGTGTCATTGGTCAATTTGATGAGCATGCCACTTACATCTTTAAGTCATTGACTTAAAAAAGGTCAAAGAGGGCTAAGAACAGATCTTGGGATGCTTCACTGGAGACCTCCTACCACCCTGTGTGTTCGTCCTTGTTGCCAAAGAAGATCATGCCATCAGAGAAATGATGACATGAGTTGCACCTGACTTTATTTTGTATGAGGGAGGGCGGTGCAGGTCACCAACCCCACTTCTCCTCCACAGCCATCTGAATCCAGTGACCAGATATTCATCAGGATGACTGGAGATGACCCAGGATGAGGCA
>CM053769.1:423706498-423725720 GCA_028658325.1 Potorous gilbertii
TATATATGTATATTCAAATATGTTTTGACAATGATTGATCTTTTGCATACATTCACATACACAGTACATCGATTCAAACAGTAAAAACCCACTTACTTTGTACTAATTGGAAGGAGGAAAGGTCAATCTGAATTAGAAATATAATCTTAGTTACTTAAAGAATTTCAGTTTTATTATTTTCCAGTTTTAATACTAGTATTAACCGAACTAAGTTAGTGAGAGAAGTAATTCTTTATCCTGCATTTTCTATAACTTCTTCAGCAATTGAATTTTCTGGATTTGGTTCAGTTTGACAAATATTGCCTTTTGAAGCTCACTTATGGGAACTTTAGGGAAGATAAAATAAAAACCTTTTAAAATGGCCTTGGATTATTGGCAGTGAAGTGCTACTTGTAGGGGAAAGAAAACATTAACATATACTTTTCATCAGAATATGATTTTACATATTAAATATGAATGATATCAAAAATGAATTGTTCCTGTCTGGACATACATATAAAGAAGGACATTGCTAAGTTGTAGAGCATCCTAAGGTGAGGAGGTCAACGGCTCTGATAAAGTAATTCTATACAAGAATGGGGTGAAAGATTTGCAGGTGTCCAGTCTGAAGAAGAAAAGACAGGGAAGGAATATGTTCACTCTCTTCAAGTATTTGAAGGGCTGTCATATGAAAGAGTAATCAGGTTTCTTCTACTTATCTCCAAAAGGCAGAACTAGAAGCAATGGGTGGAATTTTCAGATAGGTATGATTAGAGCCAATGTAGAAAATAGACTGCTTCAGGAGGCAATGAGTTTCCCCTCTCTAAAGGTTTTCTAACAGAAGGAGATGATCAGTGACCACGTTAGGAAACCTTATACATAAAATTTGGACAAGATGATCTTATTGGTGCCTTCCAGTTCTCATAATTATGTGATTTCTCCTCAAATAAGCACTGCTAAAACACTGAAAAATTTCTCATGAGCAGATCAAATGTTTCCCCTGAAATCTTTTCCCTCCTTCTATTAATTTGCTTTTGAAATTTTATAGATAGTGAAAAGACAAACTTTATCCCAGACTTCCAGAATTACCCAAGATTCCATATTAATGGGTTCTTATTAACAATCTTAGGATATTTAATTTCTTATTGATTTTGACAAGGATGTCAGTTAATTATCTTTAAAGAGTTATGAGAGAAAAGCAGAGATGCGAAAGAGAAACAACAGAGGAAGGAAATATTCCTATTGCTTTTTCTTTCTTCACCTCTTTCCCTTTATAGATAGCCTAATTGTTTAATTCAGACTTAAATGCCTCATAACAAGAATGATGATCAGATCAATGACGGTGAATCTCAGATCCTCTGCCTTTTTGGTCATTTGGTCCAGGACATACATTTGCCAGCTTGGCTGTCAATTTAAATTCTGTCATCCCCATTCTATGTAACTTATTGTTGCTAGTTTAACTTTTTGGTAGCTAGGGCAGGACTTTCACAGAGAGTGTAAATGAAGTGGAATCACTTATCAAGTGATCAAAATTCATTAGGAAACGAAAGAGAAAGAGTCCATAGAGATCAGGAACATTCTTCCTTCTCAGTCTGCGTGTGAAATATGAGTCAGTGAGACAACAAGCTTTTGAGCACCTACTGTGTGCCAGGTTCTACCCTCAGCTCTGGAGATGCAGAGAAAGGCAAAAACAGTTCCTGTTCAAGGAGCTCACTTTCTGATTGGGGGTTGGTGGTGTACAGTACAGAGGGACAACATCCAAATAATCACATGACATACAAGATAGATATCTATCTATCTATCTGGTATATACTAAAGGAAATTTCAGTAGGAAAGCACTGGGTGGGAGGTGAAGAGTAGGGGGGAGGTCTCTTCCAGTAGGTAGGACTGCGCTGAGTCTTCAGGGAAGATGGGGAATCTAGGAGATGTAGGTGAAGAGGAAAAGCATTCTAGCAAGGAACTGGGAGATGAACCTTCATTTCTGAGGAACAGCAGGAAAGCCAGCGTCACTGGGTCTTAGAGTACATGAGGAGAGGAGTAAAATGTAAAAAGACTGGAAAAGTAGGAAGGGCTCTAAAAAGCAAAGGATCTATATTTGGTCCTGGAAATAATTGGGAGCCACTGGAGTTTGTTGAGAAGTATTGCTGTTTAGAAAGAGCACTTGGCAGTTAAGTGGAAGATGTGTGGGTGAGTGGGGAGAGACATGAAGCAGGGAGACCAACCAGGATACTTTGCAGTAGTTCAGGTGTGAACTGATGAAAGCCTGTGCCAGGGTAGCAGTTGTAAGTGAAGAGTAGGGAACTTATAGAGATGCTTTGAAGGTGTGTCACAAGATACTTGGGATCTTTTTTGATCAAAACACCCTAGAAAGGGAAGCTACTGAGCCAGGAAATGAACTGTAACAAGTTTACCAATTTACGAGTTTCAGGGCAGAGTTTATGTTTCTTCCCCTCTGAGGAAAAATAAATTCTGGAGAACAGAGAAATATCTTAAGGCACCTATTGTGTTGATAATTTAGATTCTCCTTCTCTCCTCCTTCTCCGACCTAGTATTAATCTTAGCAAATCACAGTGTCACAGCCTCCCTTTATCCCCAACTTGTTAAAGACTGTCTCAACCCTGACTCTAAATGTTTCTTCAGAAATAGCATGTGCCTATCTTGTATAGCTAAAGAAAGCAAATCTGTTCCATCTTGTGGCAGTCTGGGGTAAAGCATTTTGGTTTAAGCAGTATTGAATATAAAAGCTGACACTTCTTGGAAAGAATGTGCTGGTTCCTAAAACATTGCTCACTGCTGTGTAACCACATAGAAGCTGAATGCGTTCACCAGAAAGAGAATGAGTTCTTCAGGACTAAAAAAGCAGAGGAGAAATTGTCAGAACCGGAAGGCCAGAGTCCCTAATTATCCAACCAAGTAGAACTGGGTGAATGTTTGGACTTGTCAGGATGTCTAGAGGTTAAATTGATTTCTATACAAAAAGCCCTCCCTAAAATTAATAGTATCCTAAAATTAATAGAGTATGATGACTGCCTGATGCTGGTTCTGATAGGGGGAGGATAACAGGAAGAAAATAAGGGGAAAATTGAAATTGTTTTAAAAGGGATCTGAAATATCTCATGTTCTTCTGGTTTTCCTTCCGTTTTGTGACAGTCGAGGTTTTGGACAGTCAAACTCCTTACCAACAGCAGGTTCTGTAGGTGGAGGCATGGGCAGGCGGAATCCACGCCAGTACCAGATCCCTTCAAGGAATCTTCCTTCAGCCCGACTTGGCCTGTTGGGTACCAGTGGGTTCATCAGTTCCACCCAGCGTAGTGCGGCAACCAACCCTACCATCCTAAAACAAGGAAGACAGGTTTGTTTCCCTTCAGACTTTATCAACTTTTTTTCCCCCTGCTGGAGTGGGGAAAGCTTACCAAATACAAAAATAGAAGCTACAGAGCCCCTTACCCATAAAGCTCTAGATGTTCCCATAAACCCAAAGAGAAACTGGACATTTTACTGGTTGACCTATGGAATAGCCTGCGCTTTTTGCACTTTTCAAGCCTAAGGAGGGAAGAACAATGCCCTCTCCCTGAAGAAAGTCAGGAGGATTTGTCCAGCTTGCTTTGTAAAAGTAGCCTTACCTAGGGTACTCCCACATTTGAGGTAAGGCCTTTAAGAAGAGGTGCAAACACTCATTTCCCTTTTTTTGTCCTTTTGTATGTAAAGGTACACTTAGATAGAAGTGTGCTGGAGAGAGTCAACTCATCCACCTCATAAATCAGACTTTTGTTTTTGTTTTATTGATTATCCAGACTTAAGAAAGTGATGGAGAAAATTGCAGTCATTCAGATTAAACTTAAAATATGTTGTGTTTGCATTTCTTTTTTCTGGAACCAGTTGTTAGGTAGTGGTTTATCAGCATACCACTACCTATGGGTTATAATCTAGATTATGATTGGGTAAACCTGAATGTTCTTTTTCCCATCGTGGAGTACATTCAGAATAAGTAGGCTTTTCAACAAAAATGGTACCCTTGGGATCAGCAGAGTGGTACATGGGGAGATTTCAAATCTTCTCAGTATGGGGGCAGTGAGGTGGCACAATGGATAGAGTACTAGCTCTGGAGTTAGGAGTACCTGAGTTCAGATCCCACCTCAAATATTTGCTACTTACCAGCTATGTGACCCTGGGCAAGTCACTTACCCCCAACTGCCTTGCAAAAACCAAACAAATCTCAGCAGGTGTGTGTGTGTGTGTGTGTGTGTGTGTGTGTGTGCGCACGCGTGCATGTGCATGTAGAGGTTCTCGGTGAAATTTAGGATGAATTCTCTTCTATCCTACCACTGCTCCACAAATCCATAATTTCCCCCCAATCCCTTCGTTTTGTTTGTGCATGGGGGGAAGGGGAGCATACAGGAGGGCAGGGAAGTGAACAGTATACTAAGTTATAATTTCGTGTCTAATTGGCCCCTATGCATTGAGGGAGTAACGAAGGGATACGAAAGGAAACTTGGGTAGAAATACTGTATTTTAATTTGTAAAGCCCAAGAGGCTAATGGAGGGATTTAAAATGAGCAAAATGTACTGAGGGCAGTGTAAGCCAAATTGAATCACCAAAAAAAGAGACATTAGATGCACCAAACGTCACTTTCCAGACTTTCCTCATTCTCTGACTCATTCAAAGAGAATCCGCTGCTAAGGAAATCCAAGTAATTTTAAACATGCCAGCTTAGTGTGTGGAGCAGTTATTATTTTCTTCCTCTGATTAGATTTTCTGGCTCCTTTATTTAAAAAAAGCAGGGGGACAGAGAATTTCAAAATCAAATCCAGAAGTAGAGAGAATTCTCTGCCACACGTATTTCCTGATCTTCCCTATTATTTAGAAAACAGGAGAATGGAAGGAATAGAAAGGGAGTCAGAGAGAAAAGAATCCCTAATAAAGTCATGTCTCACAGAGAGGTCTAGGGGAGCCAAAAATAAAGCAAATGGAAGTTATAAACCCCTCCAAGCACTAGGACAAGTTCTGGCTATAAATAAGCAGAGAAGATACCACAGATAGACCTGGAAACATATCCCCAGAATTTAGCAGAGACAGATACTTAGTAGCATTTGCTTCCTGCCTGAACTCTGGCATTTGTGTGTGTGTGTTTCTGTCTGCCTAGAATTGTGCATGTTATTTGTGCACATGCACACATGCATATCCTTTTTCATCCTAGAATCTTTGGTTTGCCAACCCCGGGGGTAGCAACAGCATGCCAAGTCGAACTCATAGCTCAGTCCAAAGGACTCGTTCCCTGCCTGTTCACTCATCCCCACAGACCATGTTGATGTTCCAACAGCAAGGTAAGACATTTTTCTTCCTCGTGTTAATTGATACAGAGTACAGTAAATTAAAATAGCTGCCTTGGTGACCCTGGCCTAAAAGTGCTTAGCCTTGACTGTCAAACACATTCTTGTGTGTTTATGGAAGCCTTTCCTTTTTTAAACCACATTGTCAGCATGAATAAGAGCTGGCTGGCTGGGATCCAGGAGACACACACACTGGAGTCTGTTAAAATCTGACCAGCATGTTTTTTGATGCTAGTTAGATTACTGGAGTGATTTAACTAGAGTCATGCCTGGGGAAACAACATATATGTCACATCCATGATAAGGTAGGAGTGCCTAAGACAATGCAATGTACAGTGGGCATATGTGGTGAGGAACCAAATAGACATAGATAATATAGGTATAAATAAAAATTGTTACAGGACTACAAATGAGGCAGATAACTGTGTGTTGGAGTAGGCAGACAAGTCTTCAAGAAGTAGGTGAAAAAGGATCTGGACTCTGGAGAATGAGTAGAATTCCAATAGGCAAGAGAGGAATGGAGTTCCAAATGTAGCAAATGGTGTGAGTAATGGTGCAATGACAGAGTATCCAGGAGAAAGAGTGAGTATACCAGGCTGGCTGGGACATGGGCTTTTTGTAAGAATGAAGTGGGTAATAAAATTTCAGTCAGATTGTGGGAGTCTAGGTGTCCCAGAGGCTAGAGCACGAAGCTGGAGTCAGGAAGACGTGAGTTCAAATCCAGCCTTACTATATGACCTTGGTCAAGTCACTTCTCTACTTTGGTTTCTTCAACTATAAAATAGGGATAGTAGTGTTGTGTGGATCAAATGAGATAATATTTTTAAAGTGCTTAGCTCAGTGTAGAATAAATAAATGCCTTTTTCCTTCCTTGAATGGCATTCTAAAGAGGTTGGACTATCTTTTTGCCAAAAGGAAATGGGATATGATGAAATTATATAAAATATTGATTTAGAAAAATCTATCTGGTAGGGGTGTGGTGTGTGTGTGTGTGTGTGTGTGTGTGTGTGTGTGTACAGTGAATTGGGGCAAGGGGGACTGATGCAGGGAAAGGTAATCAGTTATAATACAGTAGTCCCAAGCATGAGATGACATCTATCTGAATTATGAGATGTTAGCAATGGGAATGGAAGGGAAAGAATAGCTGAGAAGCTCACTTTCCTTAAAAGAAAAACTGAGGCCATGCACTGAAGCTTCCCTTCATCTCATCTCCAATCCCTCAGAATATTCTCCAACTCTCTCTTTCCCTACGGACTCTGATGAAGAGTAGCCAACCCCTTTATATGTTCCCTGATGACCTTCTCCTCCCATCTTCTCCAGCAGATTACCACTATCATCTCCACTGTCTAATCTTTATCTCTCCCTCTGTTGGCTCTTTCACTGCTACCTATAAAAAAATCCTACTGTCCACCCTGGCTAATTGTCCCACTATACTCCTGTCTTTCTCAGCCAGCTCCTTGAAAAAGCCATCTCTATTTGAGCTTCTACTTCTACTCTTAATCTCTTCTAAATTCTCATCTTCCAACCTCATCTTTTAATTGAAACTGCTCTCAATGATCTCTGAATTGCCAAGTCTAATAGTCTGTTCCACCTCTCAACTTTTGACATCTCAAGCAAACGATCATCTCCTAGATATTCTTTCCTAGGCTTTTGTGATACCACTCTTTTGGTTCAGTCTAATTCAAATGTGTCTCATTGCTTCTTCTTGGTTTCCTTTGCTTGATCATCATCCATATTATGTTCACTAACCTTGGGTGTGCCCCCAAAATTCAATTGTTCTTGGGCCCTGGTCTTTTTTCCTTTGTATTGCTTGCTTGATGATCTCACCATCCTTAGAGGCTCAGTTATCATCTCTATACAGAGGAGACTCAGATCTATTTATTCAGTCATGGTCTCTCTCCTGAGATACAGTCCTTCATCACCGGCTGCCTATGGGACATCTCAAAATGGATGTCCTATAGGCATCTCAAACTCAACATGCTAAAATAGGACTCCTTGTCTTTCCCCCAAAACCCTACCTCTTCCCAGCTTCCTTGTTATATCAAGGGCTCCACTCTCCTCTCAAGTGGCCAAGTTCACAACCTCAGTGTCATCCTTGACTCTAACAGCACATATCAAATCCAGTGTCAAATCTTGTCATTTCCACTTCTCTTGGACTATTTCAATACCTTTCCAGTTTGTCCTCCTGCCTCCTCTCTCAACTCATTCCACTCCATCCTTCATTCAGCTATTAAAGTGATTTTCTTAAACTACACATCTGACCATGCCTCACCCCCTCCCCCAACTCAATAAATTGCAGTCATTTCCTGTGACTTGTAGGATCAACTCTAAACTCCTCCATTTGTCATGCACTTAAAGTACATGAACAATGCCACTTCCTACAGAAACCCCTCTGTCATTTAAAGCTTTGTACAACTTGACCCCTCCTATCTTTCCAGGTCTTCTTACACTTTATTTCCCATTCACCAATTCTTAAGATCCAACTATACTTGCTGTTCCTTATACAAGACCCTTCACTCTGAATTGACTGCCTTCCATACCTGGAATTCTTTCCTTCCTCGTCTCTATCACTTAGAAACTGACTTCTTTCAAAACTGAATTCAGTTGCTACTTTTTGAAGTTGGGTCTTCCAGCTTCAACAGCCTTCCCTTCTAAGGTTAAATTCCATGTGCTCTGTGTGTATCCTATGGAGGGGGTACCTTTTTATTTACATGTTGTTTCCCCCATTACAGTGTAAGTTTCTCAAGGTCAGGAACTGTTTTTGTCATCCATTCAAGCTCTTGTTGCCAGGCTGACAGACAGAAATGGAAAATCTTGATGGACTCTGCACTCACCTTGAGCTCCCCCTCATCAAGAACCGATTTGAAAAAATAAATAACAAACCTCCATTTGAACCCTTTTAAATATATCCTTTATTGGGGAAAATAGTTTCTAAAATTATAGGGTTAGAGGGCCTGCCAGAAGTCATCATGTTTTCAGGCAAACTTGTGAGTAAATCATCCCAGACAGAAGAGAACCTGACCTATAATTAAAGATATCCCGAGATGAGGAGACTTTAAACCTTCTTGGTTACCCATTTCACTGTTTCCACCTCCTCTTTGTTAGAAAATTCTTCTGCTTTTAACCCTCAATTCCTTAGGCTTCTGCCAAATCCTCTCATTGTGACCTCAGTGGAAATTAAAAATAGCTCCTCACTGCCCCCTATCGGAGAATCCTTAACATATCTGAAAACAGCCTGCCTTCAGCCTCCTTTCTCTAAGTCACGTCAATCACTAGAAGTGGAAAGGTGTCATTGATTTTGATAGTGTTGGGAGATATTCTGTTATGTCTTAGAAACATATCTCAAGAAGACAAACAGACCTCTTTATTGATCAGGTCAGCAAACAGCTGCCTCAGTAATTCAGAGCAAGGATTGACCAGCAGCTACCACTCTTCGTGTATTCCTCTGATGACCTGACTACTGCAGCCCAACAACATTCTTTGGAAAGACAGTCAGTTTCCTCCTCCTCAGAGCATCCAGGCCTCTCCCTCCACCCCCCAAGCCCCCAACCCCCACCTTTCAAGAAGAGCCTCAAATCTATTTTTATCACTAATTGTACAGCTGTCTTTTCTCTTCCCTTTTTCTTCTCCCACCCTCCAACATTGTGACAAGGGTCAGATATCTTCTCCATCTCAAATCTCCCTTCCCCCCCATGTTTTTAAAAATCAATTAAAGACTGTCTTCTGTTTTCCTTTGGGAAACTTCATTCTCCCTAACAGCCTATAGTATCTTCAAGACCCTTCACCAGGAGGCAGATAAGCCTATACTTTGAACATGGCAGTGACTTAGCTGTGACAGAAATTAAATATTGTACTTTCAGTGTATTGTACAGTTTCCCCTATTCTCCATACATAATGTTTGAGTTTTTTCAGTCTTGTTTTTTTTTAACCTATTCAACTCTTGAGTACCTGCTTAATATTAATACTTTTACATCCAATCATTGCCACTTAAAAAGTTGCCAACCTCACTCAGCTTCCTTTCCTTAGTCTCAAGGCAACTACATGATATAGTGGATAGAGCTCTGGATCTGGAAGTCAAGAAGACCTGAGTTCAAATCAAACTCAGACACTTACTAGTTATGTGACCTTGGTGAAGTCACTTAATTTCTTGTCCCCGCAAGTTTCCTCATCCGTAAAATGGGGAGAATAACAACTACCACTGAGGGTTGTGAGGATTAAATGAGATAGTATTTGTAAAACCCTTTACAAATCTTGAAATACTATATAAATGCAATTATTGTTATTGCTGTTATCAATAACAAAGTCAGCCACATCCATCTCCCTTTCAGACTTGCATCAACTTCCTATCTCTTATACCAATTTACCCCCTTGTCAATTAACCATTTTATTTTGCTTAACAGTCTAGTCTAGGGCAACTTGGTAGCACAGCAGATAGAAATGTTGGCCCTGAAGTCAGGAAGACTCATCTTTCTGAGTTCAAATCAAGCCTCAGACACTTAGTAGCTGTGTGACCCTGGGCAAGCCACTTAACCCTGTTTGTCTCGGTTTCCTCATCTGTAAAATGAGCTAGAGAAAGAAATGGCAAAACACCCTAGTATCTTCACCAAGAAAACCCCAAATGAGGTCATGAAGAACTGGACACGACTGAGCAACAGCAATCAGTCCACTTACTTCTTTTTACTTACCTTGTCTTGCCTTACTGGTCACTTCTGGAGTCTTACTCTTTGGGTTCTATTCTCTACAATCTTCCATTATCCTACTTAATTATTTTATCTCCTACTCCTCTTTCTATCCAGAAGTAGAATCTCAACTAATAACTAGAACTGGAGATAATTTTCCTTTGAATTTTCCTCCATTTCCTCCACATTTGGCCAGAGTTCTTCCCCCAAATTCAGCCACTGACCTATTTCACTAGTTCAGGTGCCTCCAAATCACTTTCACAATTTCCTTCTCCTTATTTCAATCCAGTGTTTTTCTCTTCTTCCACTGCTTCTCCCACAACTTTATCCCACAGAACCTAGAAGCAGAGAAGAAAATAGAATATCAAATAGCCAAACCATGAAATAGTCATCCTGTTATATTCAGGACTGATCTAACGCTTAGTGACATTTAAAAGTAGGAAGAGGAGAACTTGATAAAGGTTTAGAGAAAACACTGAAGATAGTTGGGTTACCTGAAGAAAAGGATAATGAAAAGTCTTAGAGGTAAGCAAACTCTCTTTAAGAATATTAAGGATTATCATGCAGAGGAAAGTAATAAGCTCTTTTTGATTTCCACTGAGGTCACTATGAGAGGATTAGCTTTAGCACTAAGAATTTACAGTTGCACATGAGAATTTCCTAAGAGAGTGGTGTTAAATTGTGAAATGGGTAGCCAAAAAGGTTTAAGGTCTCCTTATCCTGGAATACCTTTAATTATAGTTCGGATTCTCTTCTGTTCGGTATGACTTAATCATAATTCCAACAGAGAACATAGGAATTGAGAGGGTGACCCCTGTGGTAGACCCTTCAAGCCTATAATTTTAAAAACTCTTTTCCCCAATAAAGGAAACATTTAAAAGGTTCAAATAGAAGTTTACTTATTATTTTCCAAACCTGTTTTTGCTAAAGAAGAGAACTTTAGAGTGGACATCTAGATTTTTCATCTGTCCTTTCCTTTCCATTCCCACCACTACCAGTCTTGTTTCTGCCTATTTCTCTCATGTCTGGACCATGGCAATAGCCTGCCTCACTGCCGCCCACATCAGGCCCTCCTGATGAATTCATTGTATATGCTACTGCCAGATAGCTCTTTTCATTGAACAATTTCAGCACTTCTCTGCTCAAAAATCTTCACATTCTATTGAGCTAAAAGGTAAGATTCTTTGATCTACCTAATGAAAGAAATGATTGGTGAGCATATAAAGAGAAGCATTGAATACAAAGACTCACCATGGCTTCGTCAAGAATAGATCATGCTAGATATATATATATATATATATATATATATATATATATATATATATATATATATATAATATTTTTTTTTAACAAGGTTTCTAAACTTAGTAGATGAGAGGAATGTCTTTGGTTTGCCTGTATTAACCAAGGTTTTTAATTAAAGTATCTCATTCTGTTTATCTAGAGAATATGGAGAAGTATGGATTAGATATGAATATAAGTAGATAGATTCAGAAGCATTTGTATGGCTGGACTCAAAGAACAGTTACTAATAGTTAAATGTCATTGTGGTAAGAGATTTGCAGTGGTGGGATCTGTGGTTGGCTCTGTACTGTTTAACATTTTTATCAGAGTCTTAGATCAAAGTCTAGGTGGTATGCTCATAAAACTTACGAGTGACACAAAACGGGGAAGGAAAACTAGTACATTAGGTAAGAAAATGAGAATCCAAAAGTCTTGACTGACTAAACACTGGGATCAAAAAAATGAATCAAATAAAAATGAACCATAATAAACTGAAATTCAGGATTGTCATGTGTTAGACCTGACTAAGCCCACTTCTGTGTTTTTTTAGGTGCAATATTGCAATGAAATGAGATACTTGTAGGTCATTCAACAGTTACAAAAGACAGTTTACTTAGCCATAGCATGGGAAGGATATTGAACAAGGATACAACAAATGCTGCTTAGTTTACATAGATGTAACTCTAATCTTCCCCATATAAAAAAGACTTTGTTCAGCACCATATATTTATTTACCCTCCCTTGGGATGTACACCAAGTCTGAAGATCCCCAATTCCATGTGGGCTTAGGTGACCAGGAAACAAATGAAGCATGGTATGTATGAGACTATCAGGAAAGGATTGTGCCTACTAAAGACTGAGCCTTAGCACCTGGGCCAGTTAAGTCTTTTCTGATGACTTTCCAGGAAAGAACTAGCCAAAACTGCATAGCATGTAAGGATGGGTGTGGAATTCAAAGCCTGGTAGATATTGATCCTATCATACCCTGTCCCTTGATGGAAAAGTCCTATAGATTTTCTCCACCAGTGATGAGTACATGCCTCCTCTGGTAACACTCCTGAGTTGCCCCCAAACCAGATTAAAATATAATTGGGAAATATTTAACAAAATAAGTAAAAGTGCATAGATAATGTTAATATGTGGTTTTCTAATTAATATGCAGCCCCCAGGGATCATTAGGTACAGTTTAGTGACCCTTTTCTATTTGAAATTGACCTCATTGTTCTAAAGGACCTGCCACTATTTATATAGCTTTAAGACTTTTACTAGACAACCTTAATCTCAGGGATATGAGGAGCCTGGAATATGTAGTACTGAAGGGAAAAGATGAAGGAAAAGAGGTGAGGGGGAATCTCAAATTTAAAAACAAAACAAACAAATAATTTACAACCCCATACACCCCTAGAGATGCAGAAAACAATGAAGAAAACAAAGATTTTACCTTCCTGCTTCAAATCTGGCCTCAGATACTTCTTACCTGTGTGACCCTGGGCAAATCACTTAATCCTATTTTTCTTAGTTTCCTCATCTGTAAAATGAACTGGAAAAGGAAATGGCAAACTACTCCAGTATCTTTCCAAGAAAACCCCACACAAGGTCATGAAGAGTTGGACATCACTCAACAATAGCAGCTCCAGTCTTGTTTTGTAGTTCAGCAGAAAGGTTATGATGTCTTTGATGGCAGCCGACATGCCCCATAAACTATTGTATGTGGAGAGGGGAACAGCAAAATTCTTCCATTGATCCTGTTTCCAAAGGGTGACTGCCTAGACCCATTCTCTTTAGACACTATATAATTTCTGCCACACTCGTAGTTACCATCTGAAAACCAGTGTAAATGAGAATTTTATTCAACCCATCCCACAAAGCACTCTTCCACATCAACCATGAGCCTTGGAGATCAACCCAGTAGAAAGCTTTGCCAGTTTTTGTTTCCCAAGATACCCCCTTGAAACATGTTCACAGGGTAGCCACTAACATTTTAGCTCCTTATATCTCTTCAGCCTTATACCTGTTCGCTCTCTGGGCTGGGTCGATCATTCCCACCTGACTTCATCCCCACCTGGTCTAAGTTTCCAGAGAAGGAACACAATTATATAATTAATCTCGAACTCTCAGAGTCCTGGGGATAATCCTGCTGTGGGGGAAATACGCTTCCTATTTTATTATGGTTCTTGAGTCCCCAGTGGTGCACTTCATTTTACACAAAACCAACCATTCAAATTGATCTCCTGTGAAATGTTAAACATAACCATTTACTTAGCAACAAAGCAAAAGAAATAATTATAGCACAGGTACTCATCTCAAAGCAAATAACAGCAGTAATAAATACATCACAGTCCATACGTTGGATTTGGTCACATTGTCAACAATGCATTAACTATCCAGAGTGGGCCCACACTTAGAGAAACTTGGAAGGGAAACACATGAGTGAAAAAAACCTAGGTACTTAGGATAGCTCACAACTGTAGGCCCTGAAGTGTCATCATTTAATTCACATTTAAAGCCACCTCTAACACTAGCCTTCTTGCTCTTCCCCACTCTTCAGCAGAGAAAATTCTTTTCTGAGAAAGTATTATGCTCTTTAGCTAGATAGCAGTTCAGTTCCCTTTAAGCCCAAGAACTGCAAAGTTCATCAGATGTGTCTTTTTAGTCATTAAAGACATTAGGCATTAAAGATATATAACATATTATGTCATATGTAAATATAAAAATACATATCTTGAAATATATCATATCATAAATATATCATATATATCATTACAGATATTATATATACATATATGTACGTGTATATTGCAAAACCCATGCCAGCTTCATGGCACTCTCCTTCACTGCGCCCACTCCAGAAAAAGGTGCATCCAGCTCCAGCTTCAGTAATCTGGCCTTCATTTGCCAACCTTGTTTCACTCAGGGCTGCTATTTGGATGTGAAACCTGTTGAGTTCTCTTGCAATAAGAGCAGTTCTTCTTTCAAGTCTACTGATTTTGTGTTTTCTATTAGTGTGCGCATGCCACATGCCGATGGTGAGTGGAATCATCTTTGCAGATGTTTTCATACATTTTTTTTATGTTTTGACCGCATAGTGGGATTCCCCGCCTGCTGCAGTAATCAGGCCAGGGTTGGGTAAGCAGGCAATGTCTAGGGCACCTTTTCTAGCCCTGTTCCTCACATCAGGAAGTGAGCAGTGCGATCCTTAGAAGGTTGCTCAAACACCCAGGGTGCTGAGGAGTTCCACTGCTGCTTCTAGTGAGAAACGACCCTATGGCCTGGGCTGCCTGTGTGCAGGGTCATGACTACAGCTCCCAGTGTATCTGCACCTGCTACTTTATCACTTGCTTGTCACCACAGGATTTTGAAGCATAGAGGTGAAAAGGTATGGGTGATGTTTGATTTGTGCTTAAATTGGATTTAAGTGAGGCAGAGTTGAAGGAAGTTGTCAGTCTCACTCTCGCCTCCTGAGTCGTCTTTGGATGTGCGTGTGTGTGTGTGTGCGTGTGTGTGTGTGTGTGTGTGTGTGTGTGTGTGTGTATTTTAGACATTAAAGATAAACCTAGCCAGCTATTCACTCATCAGGATGCTATGTTGACCAGTAAGTAGCAAACAAAACTCAACTAACAGCTGCAAATTGAGACTTTCCCCTCTGCTTTTCCTTTTTAAATCTGAGGGAATGGGAGAGAGCAACATGTACCTCTGAGGGGCTTTACCTCTTTCAACCTCTAGATGTTGATGAAGGGCAATAGCTGACATGAAGCTCTCATCCAGTGAGCTTCAGTCTCTCTCTTCATCCCATCAGAAATCTAGGAGCTGAAGTCTGAAGTCAGCTGACTGCCTCACTTTCCACTTCTTCATGTAATCCTGACACAGTTGGCTTTATTGTCCCCTACTGTTTCATCCATCTTTCCTTGTCAGGTTCTTCAGGGCTTCATTCTTCACTACTTCCTTTTTTTTTTAGATGAAATCTCTCTATATTTTTAAATTTATTTTTAGTTTTCAACATTCACTTCCATAAGTTTTATATTTTCTAGTTTTAAATTTTCTCCATCTCTCTCCCCTCCTTCCTTCCCTCCCAAGACGATATACAATTTCATATAGGCTCTACATATACATTCTTATCAAACATGTTTTCACATTAGTCATGTTGTATAGAAAAATTAGAACAAACAGGAAAGAAAAAACAAAACAAAGACAAAAAAGAGAGCATATAGTATACATCAATCTGCACCTGAGACTCCATATTTCTTTGTCTGGATTTGAATGGAATTTTTCATCATGAGTCTTTTGGAGTTGTTTTAGGTCATTGCATTGCTAAGAAGAGCCAAGTCCATCAGAGTCAGTCATTGAACAATGTGACTGTAACTGTGTACAATGTTCTCCTGGCTCTGCTCACCTCACTCAGCATCAGTTCATATAAGTCTTTCCAGGCCACTCTGAAGTCTTCCTGTTCGTCATTTCTTATTGCACAATAGTATTCTATTACATTCATAAACCACAATTTATTCAGCCATTCCCCAATTGATGGAAATCCCCTCAATTTCCAGTTCTTGGCCACTACAAAGAGAGCTACTGTAAATATTTTTGTACATGTGGGTCTTTTCTCCATTTTTATGATTTCTTTGGGATACAGTCCCAGAAGTGATATTGCTGGGTCAAAGGGTATGCACATTTTGATAGTCCATTCTTCATTATTTTCAATGGCTTAAATTGGAGCTTTCTGGTACTCAGTAACTCCTCTTTTAATTATAATATAAAAACTTAATGAATTGAATCTATGAGGTTAACAATTCTTATTTAATCAAGTCTCATTATCCAAACAGTTAAATGATTTTTGGTTTATGAATTTTACCTTCTTAAGCAGTTAGCTGCAATTGATCTGAGGGATCACCCTGCAAACTAGCTCTAACCATCCTGTTTCCAACAACTGTATTTTTTTTCTATTTTCAATAAAAAATTTTTTTCCCTGCCCCTTTAAACAATTAAATTGTTCTTCTAAAAAGTGCCATTACTGTACATCTTTAGAACATGATTAAATCCTTTATTTTTATGCCATGGTTCATTTTGTCACCTGTGTAAACTGCTCAAAGCTAATCTGAAAATTTTTCTTCTAGCAGTTTTTGTTAAACTAAAATTGTTTTCCCATCATCTTTAAGACACCAAGCTATTTCCCTGCTAGAGAAGCAATACCTTATATCCTTTACAAGTTGATTTAAGTATTTTTTTTCTTTATGTAAAAGTACTTTTCTGCCTCTTTCAGCACTAAATTGCAGCATATAAAAGAGCAGATCCTTATAGAGAAAGTAATCTACTCGCTGAGTAAGGTTGCTGAAATCTAGTTGTCTATGTCTCTCATGTCATTAAATCAGGCAAAGCAGTATCCCTTAGGATCCAGGTCCTTGTAGAAGGATGCCCATTGGGCTAGCTGAAAAAGCAGAGTTTCAGGGCTGGGAGCCTCAGCCCCTGGCAGTAACATAACCTGTTTGTGAAAAATACTAACACCCAAGGAAGTGTACAGTTTTGAATGTAACATTTCTATTTGTTAATAGAAGCTTCTTCTGCCCTACCCAACTCTATAGAGGGTGATTTTTGACCCTGTAACATCCATCTAGTAACAACTAGTAACGGTAACTAGCAAGTAGCACAGTACTAGGTAAGCATCTGCTTTTCAAAAATGGGAAATAACTGCTTTAGAGAGGCTCCTCCAAAGAAAAGAGCCATTGTCACAGAATGCCTGGAGTCTATTGGTCATTTAGCCTCTCTACCCTTTAGCCCCTGCCAAAAATGCCACTCAGTCTGGTAGTTATATACAGACATCTCCAAGAACATGGACCTCACAGAGTCATAGGGTCCTGAGGGGAAAGATTACTAGATGGTCTACTTTTAGGGCGTTCAGGGCTATAACTATTCTCAGTCTCACTCTAAAACGATGAACTTGAAGGTTATTGGGTCAGTGGGGATATCCAGATAAGAATGTGGATTCTCTAAAACTCAAACATCAAATAAATCCATGGGATCCCCTTTTATCATGGGGAAGTGAATGTCAGACATAACATATTTGGATTGTGTCTTGAATTATCTTGTTTCTTCGTATCCTTTGTATTCCTCAAAACTTGTGAGAAGGCTAGATCCTTGATTTTCTTGAAGTTGATTTCCTATCCTTTGTCCTTCATGTTTCAATATCAGATCTTAGTAATCATCCTTTTCCATGTAGTGTAGCATCAATCCCCTCAGGAAAGGAGTCCTCTTTTGGATCTCTGCCCACCAGAATGTGGTAGTATGAGTTAGAGGGAGGTAACTCTAGAGAGGGTGGATGAAGGTAATCTGGTCTCCTTCCAAGGTGAACATGAACAAAGACTGGTTCACAATGACAGCAGCATTTTTCCCTAGTCAACTCTTTCCAGATCTCCCAAAGTTTACCAATTGATTCCCTAACTTATGTGGCTGTGTGCTGGGGGAAACCCATAGCTAAAGCTTGATTCCATCTGGGTGAGGCTTCACTGATCCAGTGGAATCTAATTGCCCCCAATGCAGGCCGATCAGAGGGCAGTCAGGCTGTGTGTGTGTTGGAGGAGGGCACATAGATCCAGTCTATGAAACCTGGTTTAGAAACTTCACTCCCTCCCTTGCAAATCACCTGTTAGGTAACCAGCTCCATGGGAATACATTTTTTACAAGGTTAGGTACACGCAAGCCTCCATCTTAGTTACAGTCTCCATCTGAAGCTTGTAACATTTAACTAATTCTGCAAAGCAAGTCTTCCAAGAGCTCCCAAAACCTATGGAACCTAGGAAAGGGTCTTTGCATTGGCTGCATTAGATTAAGCACCCAGCATCCATTGCTCTAAAGCAATCAACAGCTTGCAACTTAAACTTCTCTTGCAATGTGTGCCAGCCCCACCTCCTCCAAGATCCTTAGTGGTAAAAGCCTGCCCGTTTTCTGTTCCTTTTGTGAAGGACATCATGATGAGGGGCAGTAGTTGGAAAAATGAGCAGTTTTATTATTTACCACTTATTACCACTGAAAATATGTGAGACTAGATTTGAATTCAGGTCTTCATGATTCAAGGCCTGTTGAGTCACTGCATCATGTAGGGTGGCCACATCAAACCACATGTTGTTTGCTGAAGGCTGTGCTTCTTTCTCCCTCCTCCTTCCAAGTAGGGCAACATACTCAGAAACACTTCAGGAAGAAAGGATGAGGGACAGATCCCCAGAGTACACCTCTCCTTTTATAAATAATTACACTGAAAAGTTTTTGCACAGTTTCAAACACCATTGGCATAATATGATCTATTTAAAGCTGATTAATACTCTCAATTCCCCACTAACAGGACACAAGCTTGTCAGGGATGTTGTAAAGGGAATATATTACGTGTCAGGAGTGCTATAGTGGCTTCAAATGCAGGTTAGACTGGATGGCCCCTAGAAACCTGAAGTTTTTTGATAAGCTACTAACTATGTGAGCTCCTTCCTTTGGCTCTTTGTGTTTATTGGAGGTATTACTAAGTTTATAATTTTTATAATTTTTGAAAATTATTTAAAAGTTTTTAAAAATCACCTAAATTTGGGGGTAGAAATACCATCATAAGATTAGGATTTAGAGCTCAACCCGGAGTTTAGTGCCAGAGGTACAATCTTCATGGAGGCACCTACAGTTCACAGCTTTTCATGACATTGTCAGAAGTTTTAGTGATATGACTGATCTGTGAGTTCCCTCAAAGAGCACCTAGACAGTGAAAAGTGCAGTAGGACAAGGCACTGCCTGCCATGTCAAAAGATCTCTTGGAAAGCGATACTACCTCTAATCAATCCTAATCCTCCCCGACCTCTGCAGCATTTGACATTATCAGTCACCGTGTGACGTCTCAGGCCTCCTGATTGCTCAAGCACCTAGATGGTCCTGGGTCATGCTGCGGTATAGATAGTAGCAATGGTTTCTGGCGTCCTGGAGTT
>CM053769.1:423726220-423766906 GCA_028658325.1 Potorous gilbertii
TGTGTGTGTGTGTGTGTGTGTGTGTGTGTGTGTGTGTGTGTGTGTGTGTATCTCTCTCTGTCTCTGTCTCTGTGTCTCTCTCTCTCTCTCTGTGTCTCTCTGTCTCTCTCTCTCTGTCTCTCTCTCTCTCTCTCTCTCTCTCTCCTCTCCCCCCACCCCACCCCAGATTGATTGGAGGAGCTTGCTGATATTTCTTTGGTTCTTGATCATCATTTTTTTCAGTGCCTTTAAAAACATTGTCAGGGTATTTGTGGAAAAGCTGGGCTGTTCTAGTACTTTTCACTTCTTCTTAATGGGGGGGCTGTAGTATTATTTCTTGCCAGTAATTGAGCTGGTACCTATAACAACAATGCAAAGCAATGACCAGTAATTAAGCTAGGGCCTATAACAGCAGTGTGGGCATTGACCAAGGAATGACCCAAAGAAGTGGAGCCTCCTAGAGACTTGCCAGGCTTATTTTCTCCCCCACAGCTAGAATTTGCCACTCAGATTCACTGTTCTTTGGTTTTAATATTTCATACTTTAAAGGATATAGAGTCCATACCTTCAAGTAGAAACATTTAAAAATATTGAAATAACAGAAATCCCAGAACTGGGAAATTGATTTTCACCTTTATAATAACAGGGACTTGTTGATATAGCATAGTAGTATATATAGAGGATAACCAGTCCTAAACTGAATACCAAAAGGAGGTCTAATTTGAGGATACATGTTTTTCCTCCTGGAAAAATGATCTCTTTAATGTAACCATCTTAAAACCACATGGGGACACTAGTAGTCTAAGATCAATTGATTTCCTTGGGACATTTTGGTCCTGCAAACTGAGAATTATTTAGATGAGATTATAGAAGACTTTAGCCATCTCAAAGGACTGTAGGAAAAGCTAGTGGCTAGAATCTACCCCTGTCTTGTGTGTTAGTGTAATGACTAGCCTGCCAGGATCAGCATGACACTCCCCTCTTTCCTGAGCTCCACTGAATTCACTTACCCCTTGGAGGCAATTTGGGGGGCTATTTTTAAACTTATTTCTGCATGGAAACGTTTTAGAAGCTTCCCCAAGCAAACTAATGGATAGATCTGACTATTTTGCTTCCCTGCAGATATTGAGATGAGTGAGAAATATAAACCTGGTCTCCCCAAAGGACTAGATCATATTAGACCTAATATAATCCACGACTAAGGCTATATCTTGTGCCCAAAAATACCTTGGTGCCTGAGAGAAAATCATCACATTCATTAAAAATATAGAATGTGTTTTCCCCATTGGAAAATTAGCATAAAAATTGCAAGAATGATTATTTATTTTAGAAATTGCATTATTCTTAGGAACTTAACTAAAGAGCTCATAGAACAGCAAGATCTGCGAGACCAGAGTAGATTCATTGGCCTTCTTCACTTGATTCTTCACATTAGTAAGCTTGATAGTAGATATTGAAAAGACCAGGAAGTAATAAAGAATTTAGAGCTAGAAGGAACCTCAGGGAACCTCTAATCTAATTTCTGGGATTTACAAAGATAGTAAATGATAGAACTTGATTCAAAGCTCGGTCTTCTAAAGGACACATCAATTAGAGAAGCAAGAGGGAAGATACTTCTCACAGCTGTGGATAGGGGAAATGCCACTGACCAAACAAGGAACAGAAAGGATCACAGGAGATAAAATGGGCATTTTTAATTGTATAAAGTTGAAAAGGTTTTTAACAAACAAATTAATGCAGTCATGATTAGAAGAAAAACAGTAAACTGGGAAAATTTCTTTGATTTAGTCTGATTGCCAAGATATACAAGGAATAAAAAAAATAAAAAACAAGAGCCATTCCCCCAAAAAATAAATGTTCACAATATATGAATGGAAATATCTCAAAGGAAAAAACCAAGCTATCAAAAAACATGAAAAAAATGTTGTAAGTCAGCAATAATAAAAGAAATACAAATTAAAACATCTCTGAGGCTTATTTTATTGACAAAAATGATGAATAAAGAAAATAACAGTTGGTGGTAGTGTGGGAGGAGAGGGTATACTTAAGTATGTTTGGTAGAATTGTGAAGTGGTCCAATCATTCTAAAAAGAAATTTAGAATAATACTCAAAGAAGTACTAAACTGCATGTACCATTTGACCTGGCAATACCACCATTAGATGTATTACCTCCAAGAGAACAAAGAACGAGGAAATAAATTTATCTACAAAAATAACCGCTGAAGACTGGGAGGGAGTTATATCAATTAATTGATCATTTTTAAAATTATTTTTATTTCTTTCATTAGATATTTTCCAATTACATGTAATACTTTTTTTAATAATTATTTTTTAAAATTTTGAGTTCAAAATTAACTCTCTCTTTCTTTTTTGTCCTTCCCCCCTCCTTGAGACAGCAAGCAATTTCATTTTGATTATACATATGAGGTCAAGCAAAAGATGTTTCCATATTGGCCATGTGTAGCAATTAATTTGTATTAAAGAAGGTTCCTATGAGTGGGGGAGTGACTAAACAAATTATGGTATACTGATGTAATGGAATATTGTTATACCATATGAAATTATGAAAAAGACTGATCTAGAGAAACCCTGCAGGAAAATGGAGCCAACTTGTACCACCTTTCTGAAAAACCAGTAGTTAAATTTTCATTGTGAGAATTTAAATACCAGAAATGGGCAGATGTTACAAATCAGTGCTTGATTTATCCTTTTTGGTGATTATCTAGACTGAAGAAAGTGATAGAGAAAATTTAAATAATGTAGATTAAACTTAAAGTGTGTTGTGTTATTTCAGAGAACCAGTTAAATACATTTACTAGCATCGCCCTGCTTCTATGAATTAGGAATTCAGGTTCAACATGGAAATAGGGTAGAAACTGAATTAGAAATAGAATTAGATTAAGGATTAGAAGTGGAATTAAGGGCAGAAATCAAATTAGGAACGGAAACGAATTTGAGAGTAGATGATGAAGATATAAGCACAAGAGAAAGAACAATTTATACAATTATAGTTCTGTAAAGGTAAACAACTTTGAAAGATTTAGGAACTCTGATCAATGTGAATACAAGTCATGACTCCAGAAACTTGCATCCTGCTTCTTATCTATTAGCAGAAAAGTGAAGGACTAAAAGTTCAAAATGAAACATACATTTTCAGAAATAACCAATTAATGAGTTTGTTTTATTTGTTACAAGGGAGGGCTTTTACTTTGAAGGGATTGAGTGAGAGTTATGAAAGGTGGTGATAGTAACATAAAAAGAAAACAAATGAGCCTCCCCCTAAAAAATGTTCTTTGAGTCCCAAAGAGTAAAGCAAAGTTCAAAGGGGCCACCAGTATTAGTTGTTGTTGTTTGGTCATTTCCCAGTCATGTCCAACTATTCATGACCCCATTTGGGGTTTTCTTGGCAAAGATACTGGAGTGGTTTATCATTTCCTTTCCCAGCTCACTTTACAGATGAGGAAACTGAAGTCAATAGGGTTAAGTGACTTATCCAGGGTCACACAGCTCATGTCTGAGGCCAGATTTCAGCTCAGCAAGATAAGTCTTCCTGACTCCAGGTCCAGCACTCTATCTACCCAGCTGCTTTTGGCAGTCTTGGTACTACTGTGTTAAATTTAATATATACTTCCTAAAAAATAAGAAGTATATGATAGACCTCTTTTTCCTATTTTTCACGTATGGAAATGTTCATGTTTGTTGGTGTCTGTTGAGTTCATAATTTTTTTTTAAAAAACCTTAAAAGTAAGCATTAGTTCTGATAAATTCAGTGCTCTTTTCATTGAACCAATAAGAGCTTAAGGGAAACTTTAGTCAGCCAAGCTCATTAGATATGAATTTTGCTTCTTGCTCAGAAGAAAATAATGTAATTGAATATGGAACCAAGTAACACCACCTTCATTTCATAGTATGATTTCAAGAAAGCTTCCAAAAAACTCTCCCCACCCCAGAACTTCATGCCTCTCTACTATTTAGCTGCTACCCATAACTCTAGTTCTGGCTTAAGAATTGCTCAAATGCAAATACATTGGTGGGAGACAGAGGGAAAAAGGAATACTACAACTGGTTATCTGAATATTTTCCTTGTCTGAGTATAGATAGTTTCGCATCTTTTCTTAAAAACCAGAAGAAAAAGGGTTTTGATTTGGTTATCAGACACTCAAGGAGAAAAGGAGGTAAGACAGTGGAGCGAGGGGATAGATATAAGGAATTTCTTTTATCCTAAAATCCAGAGGAAAAATTCACAGTTCACAAAATTGCAATAATTAGGTGATTTATTCAGTAATTCACTGAATGATTCAGTAAGCTTCAATAGTGGAATCGATACGTGATCCACATTAGGACCTTACTTTAACATTCATCTGAGAGCAAAAGCTCAAGAATACTGATCTGGACGTTGAGGGGAGCAGTGATGTTGTCAAAATATTACCTGGAGTTCCCAGTGTCCTCTTGTAGAAGGTGGTGATTTCAAATCCAGACTTTGCTGCTTTATAGCCCTCTGACCTTGGGCAGGTCTTCTTCTATGGGAAGTCTAACTTCAGTGAGACTCCAATTCCTACTGAGGCACTTCCTTCACCAATGCAGATCAGTACCTGCTCTGCACCCTACAAGAAAGCTACCTGGGATAATGGGAGGTTAAGTGTTAACCTAGTGCCACACAGCCAACCAGTATGTCAGAGGTGGGACGTGAACTCTAGTCTTCCTAGTGTTGAGATAAGCTCTTTATTCGCTTCTATGCCTTACAGCCTGGTGTACAGCAGAGGCTTAATAAATACTTATTGATTGATTACTTCCTTTCCTCACCATATTGTCTTGATACATCCCTGTGGTTGGTAGCAAATGTGGGGTCCCAGTCCAAATGAGGTATCTCTTATTTATTTATAGCATCCTATAGTATTGGAGGAGCCAGAATAGTTCTGCCCTGTTCCTCTACAACTTTCATTAGGAGCCCCACACACCAAGGGAACCACTGCCAAGAGGCTCTGGCCTGTTATGGATGCCATGTGACATTCTGCTTTCTGCTTTGTGTAAGCAATGAAATGCAGTTAATCTGTTTTTATCAAACACAATTAAAAAGCCCACAGTATTAGGATACTGAAGCTTTAACATATGGACTTCTATTGAGACTGCATGCTTCTCAGAGCAGGTTGAAGAGGGGGCTGTTATAATCACTTTCATATCCCTTCTTTCTGATCATTTAAGTGCTTGGGGCAGCGGGGTACAGGGGGTAGGGCAGAAGTAGACCCATCTTTCAACCTAAAAGAGCAACATAGCAAGGTTTGGTTGGCTTTGGGGAGAGCAGAGCTCTGCAGTTTCCAGCCTTCTTTTTTTGAACACACAACACCAGGCCTGGAAAATGGCATTTGCTATGTGTTGGCAAGAAATCCTGCAGCTGAAACACTTCTCTCCAAATGTCGAGCATCTTTATTTATCCAAATCTCTCCACAGTGTTTGTTTAAAGGGGATATCTGGAGAGTAAACTAAATTTTACAATGAGCATATGGACGGCTATAATTACTGATTTTTTTTCATATTTGTCAAAAAGCTATATATAAAATTGTGTGTGTTTCTGTTTCATAGATTTCACACCCTGTAGGACTTCTAATTTTTTCATGCATATGATTTTTCATATGGATGGACCACAATGCAAAAATACTCTTCCTAAGAGTCAAGATAGAGAAACCATGAGAAGTCAACACCAAAAATGGTATAAGCCACGGCTTGAAGTCCAAGCTTCTTGATTTCCTAGCCAAGGCCCTCTCCAATTAAATCCCACCCTATCCCCTTAATTTTTCCTTGAAATCCCCTTTGTTTGGCTTTACTGGTCTTAATAACCAAAGGATTTCTCTCCTTCCAAGCTTATCTCTGAACAAGCCTTTTGATCTACTATATCCTGACTTGACCCCAAGACTTCCTCAGAGACACATTCTGGTATTGGTAGCTACACATATTAGCCACATTGTTCCCTTCTAGTTCCATTTATGTTAGGAATCCATTTGAGATGATGGCCTCAGGATTTTAAAAATATCCATTGTTATTAAACTTCTCTTTAGATAACTTTAGTTGTAGAGGCAACTGGGTTAGGTAGCATAGTGAAAAGAGGGCTGGCCCTGGGATTCAGCAAGCCTTGAGTTCAAATCCTTCCTCAGATACTTACCAGGTATGTGGCTCTGGGCAGGTTGCTTAACTTCAGCCTCAGTTTCCTCATCTGAAAAATTGGGGTAATAACAGTACCTGTCTCCCAGGGTTGTTGTGAGGACCATATCAAATAATACTGACGCACTTGGCAAAATTGGCCAAGCACCTTATAAATACTAGCTATCATCATCATTATTAAATACTTCACTTTAGATACATTTAACTCTATTATCCATGGTTATGGAGGGTAAAGATGGCATGTATACATTCAATAAGAAATAACATTTTACATCCCAGTGTTTTACTTTATTTTTCTGTCCCTGTATGCTCCCTGGTGGTAGCACAAAAAAATAGTGAGCATACTTATCAGAAAGGGAGGCAAAGGGGAAGTTAGAGTGATTGGAGGAACAAATGAGGAGCCAGAAATAAAGGTCCTGGATAAAACATAAACTGAGTGATATTGAGAATGAGCTCTAAATAACTTTTAAATGTAATGTTACATAGATGGCAGATATTTTTTCCCCCAATTACCAGCTAAGACACCCACCTGTCCACATTCAGATCTAGGACTTCAAATCCAGGCTGCCTGAATTAAAAGACTCACCCTACCTTGTCACCTAAATTACTTCTCTGCTTTATTTTCCCTTCATTCTCCATTTGTAAGACCTGGTCTACCCTTTTCTTTAAAGGGGTCACCCTATCTTACCTAGACTGGAAGAAAAATGAGCCTGATCCCACTCTGATTGGCATAGCAATTTTAACCTGCTCTGATTTCCAATTTGGGTCAGTTTCCCCCTCTTTAGATACCCTGGTACTCCCCTTCCCTCCCCACCTCACTATATTAATGCCAATCAGTGCAGATCACCTTATGCCACTGCAGCTCAGAAATTCTCAAACGCAAGTTACCCACCAGACTTAGCCTTCCTAGTGAACTAGAATTATAGGTGTGTACCACCATGCCCAGTTAAGAGATAATTCTTTACAGGTATAGCTATCTCTTCTTCCCACAACTTGATCAATAAACCTTTTTTCAGTATCTATTATCAATCAATAAGCATATTTTTCCCCCTTGTAACAAATATGCCTAGTCAACCAAAACAAATCCACACATTTGTCACATCCAAAAATCTCATCTCATTCTGCATTTTGAGTCGTCACCTTTTGATCAAGTCTTTAGGAGTTGTGATTATTCATTTCATTGATCCAAGTGCTTAACTCTTTCTAAGTTGTTATTTGTTATAATGTCATGTAGCCTTTATTAAAACTTAACCACGTGGGAAAAAAACAACTTTAATATGTGCCATGATCCAGGTGCTAAGTGCCAGGGATAGAAAGAAAAAAATAAAAGGAGCTTTACTCCTGCAGAGCACTGTGGATGGAAACTATAAAGTTTGATGCCTCATCTTTTGAAAACTAAAACCAAATTGTGAAATGACATAAAAAGAAAATTAACAATAGCAGACATCATGATATAAAATAAGTGGTAGAGGGAGAGGTATGGGAGTTCAAAAGGAAGCTAACATGGACTGGGGTAGGCCTCACATGGTGGTACTAAAACTAGACCTTAAAAGATTAATAAGAGTTAGCAAAATCAAGTACTTTGGGCACACACACAGTCCTTACCTTAATTCCGCTCTGTTGAGCACTCCTTCCCTGTTTGGCCAGTGGGTGTGCTGTTGTAACATTCTCGAGTATTACATCTTCTGAAAATTAACTCTCTCAGTCAATCTTACCTAGTATTTTATCGTTTGGCTTAAGGGACCTTCCCACCATAAGAGTTGAGAGATGTATTCTTGATCTTGTGGTGAAAGAGAAAGAACACTGAATTGGAGTCAAAATACCTGGATTAAAATTGGGTATTTCTCTAAACCTTGTTTCCTCATCTGCAAAACAGGGGCTATAATACTTGTGCTAATTACCTCACAGGTCGTTGTATAGAAAGTGCTTTGTGAACTTTCAAGTGCTGTAGAATGAATGTTGTGATTGCTGTGACGACCTAATTGGCCTGAAGCTGGTATCCTCAGTAGTCTAGAAGCTGGTGTCTGTAGTCTAGAAATTGAAATCTCTCCATCTCCATTTCCTGTTGATCCTTCAGCAGGTGTCACTTCTGATGATATCATGCCTAGGATGCAGGTCCTTTTTGAGGTAAGTCTAGGGAACAGTTGCTGTCTCTGTTGGGACCAGCTTATTTTAACTAAGGTAATCTACTAGTGCCTGTGGTGACCTCTTTGTACAATAAAGCGTGTGTTTGGTCATATTTAAATAGAGGAGAGAATAAATGTTCTACTTAACCTGAAAACCTAGCTGATGTTTCCCTGAGAATGCACACCAAGACTTCGTTGGAAAAGCTCCCATGCAGCTAAGCCAGATTTTACATTATATAAATTTAGACCATTAGCTTACTCATCACCAATGTACCCCTTTGCCCTTTGCAGAGTTCCAGGTTCCAGTGACAGAACCTGACATCAACAACAGGCTAGAATCCTTGTGCCTCAGTATGACTGAACATGCCCTTGGGGGTGAGTTTCTTTCTTTATCCAAAGTGGCTGAGGGAATGAATGCTCTTAACATCCCTCTCTGTTCACAAATATGCTCTAGTTTTGCCTGAGGTGGGGGGGGGAAGAGGATGTTGGGAGGGAAGAAGGGACTCACTTGGGGATGTGTTAGAATAACTTCTGTCATCCCGGTGGACTGTCCCTTAGCTTCTGTCATTTTTGGAAAATGAGTTAATTGCTGAAAGAACTAAGTTGCCCTTCTCCCCAGCAGCTCAAACCAGGACCATCAAATCCATTTTAAATTTTAATCACTCTAATGCCTTGAGCAGCCAGAGAGGGAAAAGGAAACAGGGAGAGGTATTATTATGGATATACCACCACACGGGAGGGTTTCTTTTATTCTAGGTTTCAGGCTCTGTTCTGGGCCTAGTATAGCCAAACCTTCACTAGCAATAGTGAATGCTGTAGAAAGAAACATCCTAACAAACTAATTTGTCTTATACCATAAAAGTTCCAAATTACTCAAGTTTGAGCCTAATGGCTGACTCCCCAAATCCTTGAAAGGAAATTTCTATTTGGGCAACACATTAACAATCAGTAGAAGTCAGCAATGTGGTCGGCTATGGTATGCAGAACTATATAGCCCATATGTGGAGCTAGCAAAATTGTGTCTTTCCATCATAAATTTGTTAGACCTGACATGCTGCACTATCACAGTCACCCTGGTAGACATTTCCTCCATCTACCTCCTCATACCAAATGGATTGCATTGGTTGGGTCTGTGTTGTCATGAATCAAGAACACAAACTCAATTACTTACTTTTTCTCCAGGGGAAGGTTGGTGGAGCTAGCAGAGATGTCCTTTTCTGCCATCTTCATGGGGAACTCTGATAATAGGAGTCCTCCTCTATACACAATCACTGGGGTACCTTTTTTTTTCAATCAAGTCCAACAATTGGCTGCCAACGAGCTCTTGTATCAAAGACTCACTATAGTTCTGCTCAACTCATGGAAGGGAAGATGGCAGACATATCCAGACAATTCAGGTTGGCCAACTAGGGCTCAAGAGCCAAACCAGATCCACTGCCTGTTTTTATACAGCATGCAAGCTAAAAACAATTTTTACATTTTAAAATAAAATTTGTATTTAAATGAAATTTGTGTTTTAAAATATAAAACTCACTCAGCTTACGGGCTGTATAAAAACAGCCAGCAGACTAGATTTGGCCCACGGGCCAGAGTTTGCTGTTGCTAGCTCTAGAGAGCCTTTTCTGTAAACATCTCAGCTACTGAGACTTGGAGACATAACAGTCACTGTTTTTGCCCTGGTGCCTAAAGGAGGACACTCATTTTCCATCCTGACTTCATGTCCCCCAGAGAGCTGGTTCTGAGCCAAGAGCTTCCTTGGGAAATAATGGGTTCAACATGAGTCTGAAGAGCAGGGCAAGAATTGGGTCCACAACATCTTTGTCCCTAGTTCATATTGAGGCAACATGGGTTAAGAACCTGGTAGGTTTTTCTTTAAATTATTGTTGTTTAAAGCAAGCTCAATTTCTTAATATTGTCTCAAACTCAACATGTAGGGGAGCATTTGCTAATGGGAGGGGGGAGCACTTGAAGGGCAGGAGTTTCCTAGACCAGGGAGGTGTAGGGCTCAAGTTCTCATTCAGAGCCTGACGAATCTGAGTCTGAGTGAGAAGAACACTGACCTTCCCTCACAACATTATGGTTATAGTTTAGATAATTGGCATTTTGTTTGCATTCTGTCAGCATTATTTCATCATTAGTAATGTCATTTTTTTTATAGAGAGAAAGATGTCTGATTAAACATTTAATTTTCAATCTATGATGAATACTTAGAGAAAAATCATTCTGAACCAATATTTTTGCTACTGTTTCTATTTAGTCATTTAACCTCTCTTAGCCATAGTTTCCTCATCTATAAGATGGGAATAAAAATAATACCTACCTCACAGAATTCTTGTAAGGCTCAAATGAGATAATAGATATAAGCCATTTTACAAACTTTGACATGCTACTTAAATGTTAGCTATTATGATTAGTTATTTTTCTCAGTCATCCCTCCTGATGAAAAGCCATGTGAAAAGCTTCTGATGAGAAATTCAATTCAGGACAGGCTTAGGATGGAAGAATGGCTCTCTCTCTCTCACCATGACCAGTCTTCTTCTGGGCTATGAACCCATGGGGAGGAAGATGCCCTTGTCTTGCTAGAAATTGTCATGAAAGGATTGATTTTTGGTGGAGAGAAGGTGTATCAATTGGGAAAAACTCATTTAATCCAGCCAAGATTCTACCTCACCCATCTCAAATTGATGGCATTATTTTTAGAGTTCTTAACAACCAATAATTCATTCTAGTAGCTAAGGTTGATAGAAAATTCCTCCATATAGCTAACAATACCCTTCAGCTTCCAGTTTAAGCTCATTTCCTCTCTTCTTTATAATCCCTATTTATCTTTTTTCCAATTTCCTTCCCCTTCTCCCTTTCATCCATTCAGTTTTCTTTCCTCCTTTCCTTCTTCTCTTTTATCTTTCCCAAAGACTCATCAGGAAGGTAATTTAAGAGGGAAGTAAAGGATATATAGAGGGAACGACCTGACCTGACCCTGATCCCCTACTGATAGCAACAAGATTTTCATCAGTCCCTATAGGATGGTCTCTTCTTTAATAGCCCAGAGTGTTAAAGAAGCCCCAAAATTCAGCTTCTTTGTTCCTCTACTTCTACAGAAAAGTAACATTACCCAAGGCCTGCCAAGCTATGATTCTGGAAGTTGTAGCTCATTCATAATATATGGAGTCAATCCTTGATTATCCTGGGGCTAATTAACCAGTTTGTGGGTAATCTAGGTCACTTCCTTCTCTTTTAGCTATCATTCTTCCCATTCTCCCCTGTTCCTGCTGGTTATCTCTTGACCACTTGCCTTCTGGTGAGCATTTCTATTCATGGTTTATGGAGATGGAAAATATAAATTGTTGTTGAAATGAGATTTCAAGGATTATCCTAGGCTTTCCCTTTACTACTCTCCCAATTTCCAACTAATGCTGTGAACTATTTGTACAGAATTCTCTAGTGGCCCCTGGAAACCTCCAGTGCCTTTCACTTTCAGAGTTGAGGCTTAAATATACAATATATAGGCATGGACCAAAAGATTTTTCTTCTCAGAGTAAGGAGTGGCTTGTGGATAACTCTAGGTCTCTAATCCAATCACTTCAACAGCTATTGTTGTTGTTTGACATTGACATTATTGAGAAGGCAGGAGTTTAGCGTTTATTCCTCCCTTTGGTCCATATTGGGCAGGAAAGTGCTACTTGAAGTTCCACCCCATGGAAAAATGAAAACATTTAAGAGCTCTAGTCTGGATATAATTAATAGCGCCTATCAGTAACCATGGAATTCAAATTCAAGTATACTGCCTAAGAGTCAGAACACGGGATGTGCTGGAACCAGCTCTAACCTGCTTGCCAGAGATAGTTGTTAAATATTTGGTATAAGCATTTACATCACAGAAATTGGCAATCACTGTAAATCAGAAGTTGATATCTATTTTTTGTTAATTTTCTAGACTTTTAAGAAAGTGTTAATAATATAGATTAAACTTAAAAGTATGTATGTATACATTCCCCTTCTCTCACCCCAGAATGATTGTTAAATATTTACCAGTACCTTTCTGTATTTTTAATAAACATTGCTGGAGCTAAGCAGAAGTGCAGTGAAAAACTCAGGAAATGTAATCATCTTAAGATTGGAGGCCTAGTGACAGTAGGCAACTAATAATATCTGGCATTTATCTCATCTGAGCCTTCCAACAGGCAGAATGGCTGATCAGGGTAAAGATAACACTAGAGGATAGAAAAAATATCAGTTTGGCGTCAGAGGACCTGGGTTCATATCCTAGCCTACTACTACTGCAATGAAGTTGCCTGTGTGACCTTGGGCAAGTGAATTTACCTTTCTAAGCTTCAGTTTTCTTATGCAGGAAATGAGATAGTTGGACTAGTGACCCCTAAGAATCCTTTATAGGTCTAAATCTTGGTATGGGAGAAATATCTCTTCTTTGAGTCCGTGTGATAGGTTATTGCTACCATAAGAATTTACCACAATACAAAAGTTATAGAGGTAAAAAAATCTAGTTTTTATCATGTTTGAAAACGGGTTCAGGATTTAGAAAAGTAACCCTGAACCAATATTAGGATGGTAGGTAACAAGGCTTTTTGTAAACAAAATTACATTATAGAAAAATAATTTTTTACATCCATAGCAAACTGAAACAGTCATTAGCTCATACATCCCCTAAGGAAACAAACCTAGGGACTCTCCAGGTAAACTAAGGTAGGTTACAATTAAACTACATTTAAAGGATTCATAATAAGCTGATTAATTGAGTGGGGGAGATTTACATTTCACAGAGATAAGCCAAACACTCAGGGACCAGAGAATCCTTTCACAAATATCTTGGGAAGCTCAAACTCCACTTTGTCATCTTATCTGAAGAATGTCAAAAAGTCTTCCCTTAGTATTACCATTTCGTGTGTCAGGTTATTAGTCAGGTGAGGTTAATATTAACAGAAAATAGCCTTCAGTTAACCAAAATTTTCCAGGAAGAATGATGTAATAAAATTGAACAAAAGGAAATTTTAAAAATTCCCATCACAATATTAACATTAGATACTCAGTGGCAATTGCAGTCTGCCCCTTTGATCTTCCATTGGCCTGTTAGATAAGGTCCTAAAATGCAGTTCCTTCAAAAAAATAAATGCGTATTCATGTGTCTAAAGTATATTTGTTATCCTGTCTTACAGGTCATTTGCTTTCCTGCCTCAAAATGCCTCATCTGAGAACTACCATATTACCATGCCAGAAATACTCCAGAGTAGAGTCAGGGTCCTGTCACCTTCTTCCTCATGGTTCATGACATGCAGGGTCACCCTTGAATTTGTACTGTCCCCATTTCACATTTGAGTCTTCTCTTGTTATAATTAACGATAGTATAGAGCATAGAGATAGTATAGAGATCAGAAGGCTCATTGATTCATCAAGTCCACAGTCATTTATTTAATATCTACTCTTGCCAGGCACTGGGGAGACAAAAGAAAGGTTAAAAATTTTCCGTGCCCTCACATTCTAAGGGGGTGGACAATATGCAAAAACTGTGTACAAAATAAAATCTATAAGTGATAATTTGAAGATAGTCTCAAACTGAAGGCATTTGCATTTCCTTTCTCTGCCTCTACTAAAAAATAAATATTGGGATAAAATTACAGAATGATAAGTAGTTTTACATTATCCTAGTCATAATGTTTCATCAAAACCAGTAGTTTAAAAAATTCCATGAATTCATCCTTTCTGATCATATTCCAAATCAGAGAAAGTATTATAAACATATTTGCTGCCATGCAAGTGGTCACGTAGTGACCAATAAAATATTTGGCTACCTGTGCCTGGTGCTTACTTCTCTTGTTCCTGTTGTGTTTTTTTTTCAGATGGGGTTGACCGAACCTCCACTATCTAGAAACTGAAGGAGTTAGTGACCGCGCTGGCCGTGAAATCGACTGCTGCGGGTCCAGTGTCAGCCATCTTCAGACTTGCACAGGATCCTCTGAGATACTTTGCAACCTTTTTTTTTCCTGGTCCCTCTCCCATTTTGATTTTGTGAGAGCGTAGGTCGTCCTTGTAAACATATCATTAGACCCGGGATTGGTTATTTTGTCGTTCATTACGTCGAGTAGAAAAGCGAGTAGAATGGGTTGGTAGGGAACGTGGAAGAGGAGGGAACACAGGGGAGGAGAGGTGGGTCTCGTGAGGGATTTCCCTGATGAAATAATGAACAGTTCCAACAGCAAAAAAGATATAAAAGGAGCATGTCATCAGGAAACAGAAGACTCTGGCCCCAGGGAGTCCCTGTAGAGAAAAGAGCCTGGCTTCAAAATCAGTCAAGATGCATGTGACCAAAGCAAGGTGGCATCTCACAGCTTCACCTTTCATGTCTCTCATTGATTGGCTTTTCTTGAGGCTCTGGCCTGAACCAGAGATATAGGGCCACTTAGGAAAGGGGGTGAAACGGGAGACATTTTCCTCCAACTAAATTTCAGATAAACTTCAATTTGTGTATTGTTTACATAATAACAAATCTAAAGGGTACATAATATGTAAAGATGTCAGTTAGGGCTTCTCATATTGTTGTAAAGGATTTTTGTTCTTAATGATGATGTGGGATGTTTTTCTCTCTGTTCATTTTTAAAATAGCAGCAGGATTGCATTTTTATAAATGGCTGCCAAGCTCTGCTTCTAGGAAAGATGGACACTGGCATGTAGAAGTGATTGGGTTTTTGTTTTTGATTTTTTTTTTTAACTTTGGAGCGCAGAGATGTAGGTTGATGAAAAGGCTGGGGATGTAGTTTGAAGGGGTGACACAGTGTGGATGATGCAAAGAGGAGAGTGTCATGTGATCAGTGTTATGAGGGCTTCTCTCTCATTTCACAAGGTGATTTCTAAAAGATGCTGCACCCTTACTGTCATGGATCTGCTTCTAGCCCAGAATCTCTTCCCCCTCCACTCACTAAGCCCCATCTGATCAGTCCTCTGCCTTCTGACCTTTACCCTTTACTCTCACTATCACTCCCAACCCCCACCAACTTCTCCTTAAGCTATTAGCTTAAAGAAAAAATCTCTGACACTCAAAGGTGTTTGCACCTACATTCACCTAAGGAGGGAAATAAGAAAGGAGGGAATCTGTACTTCCCTTGTGGGCATGCCATGTACACATAGGCAGTGAACATGACTGAGGATGAAGGAATCTAGCTTGAGTGATGGGGCATTAGCCCTATAGATAATGATTCCTTCACTAAGTCACAGAGGAAAAAGGGCCCTGAGCCACTGGCGAATGACGTAAGTTGAATGCTGGATAAAGGGTACAAATGGGGATAATCTGTCCACCAATGTTCAAAAGGCAACAAAAAGGGAAAAAGGGGAAAAAGCTGTCTGTGCTTCCCATTTTCACACTTAACAAGCACAGAATCTCCTGCTTTTGCAATGCTGTTGAAGGTAGGGGTAAGGCAGGAAGGTCAAGGAAAGAAGGGACAAATATATAGAAGAGAAATCTTATGACTGTAATAGCTACCTGTAGGATAGCAGGGTTTAAATCAGGGATTTTCTGTGATGTTGGTTGATCTTTCCACACACAGAGAAGAAAGTTGTCATTACATAGTAATAGTATCATAAAGATGGTACCCTTTCTTAAGGGCAAGAAAGTTAGAGAGTTTGGTGCTGTGAAAAGTGCATTAAAGGAAATCAAACAGGAGTTGAAGTCTGTACTAGAAGGCTGGACTGTATAAATCTTGGTATCAATGCATAGCCAAAGAAGTGGGTTCAGGGAGATGGCATTAAAGCCAGTTCATTAGTTGTGTGAGTTGGATGCTGTTTTGATGATGTTAAAGATCTGAATTGATTGAAAGAAATATTAGGCTTGGAGAATCACTGTATTTGTGTTACAGCTGTTTTTAAATGTTAACAAAGTTAGCATAGAAAAAAAGGGTCTTCTTTATTATCAGTCTAAGAATGCACCATCTCCATGGTGAAAAGACTTTAAAATCTGGTTTTATGTTCTGTGAAAGAGTCAAGTCACTTTCACAGCACTGGAGTCAGGCCTTGTAGGGCACCATTATGAACACTGCTTCATGTACTCACATGTCAAAAAAAAAAAACAGGCCTAAAAATTTGGTGTCCCCAATTTAAAGATCCAACTCCATGTGCAGAAAGAGGCAGCATTTTTAATAAATGTTCTTTTGTGTTGTTATCATTGTTAACCAAGCAAATGCCATGAAGTCATTTTCATGGCATTTGTTCTGTGTGTATATGTGTGTGTGTGTGTGTGTGTGTGTGTGTGTGTGTAACAAACTATTTCCTGCATTTTGTTGTTGTTAGGAAGGATGATCACATGTACAACAGCAGGAATTGTTTAAAGGTATCGTGAAGATAATGAGAAAGGCAAAGGAGGGTTTGGAAAGGTTGATTCAGAGTGCTAAGAAAGTATCGCGAAAAAGGGTGAGAAACCACAGTATTACATGGCTGGTATAAAAAAATGAGAAAAAGTGTTGAATCTTGAGTTGCACTCTAAGCAATTCTAGCCACATAAAACTTGCAGTTCGGAAAAGAAATTGTGCACATGACTGCATTAGCATCAAGTCTTTAAAAAGAAAGTGATACAAAAGTATTTGCTAATTGGAATTTGTATTTATTCCTTTATTGAATATAGAAGCAAAGGTTATCTGATTATTAGAGATACATTTTTGGGTATGTTACTTAGAACCTTGCTGTGGCTGGTAACCATGATAATATCTGTTATTAATAACCACATCAGTCATTTTTTAAAGCTTACTTTTCATTGACTGTCTATAGGTTAATTATCTACTTAGTTGTGTTTTGCTGTTTAGTGTTTTAATAAAATAACAAAACAGGGTTTCTGTTAAATTTTAGAAGACTACCCCTGCTCTATGTGGGGCCTGTATTGACTGCAGGTATAGAGCTCAATTAAAAAAAAAAACTCCTAAAGCAAAAGAAATCTATTTATTTTAAAAAAAAACCAGTTGCATGCATAACGCTGTGAAGTCAGATATTTAGTAATAAAGCGGCAGTGCCTTTTTTTGTATTTACCCATTTACTCCAAATGCAACTGTTTTATAATAAGCAAATGTAACATGATTTTTTAAAAAATCAAATAGTGACTTTCACTACATATATTTTTTTGTTCTTGTTCTGATTTCAGCGATGTATTCTTAGCATCTCTGCACACTGCTCCAGGTACAGTAGTGTGCTGCTACGATGTTCTTATCCTTACGTATGATGTTTTATTGGTGCTTTTCATTCATAGTGGTTTCTTACCATTACCAATAGGAAGAGACACACGCCCTATGTACACAACATGAAACATTGCTGCTGATTTGTTCTCACATGCTTTGGGTTCCACTTCTTAAATGATGGCTGGCGAGCCGAATAGACCCTATGTGGTCTACAGAATGATGGTTTCTGGGCCAAGAAGCTATCCAATCCTTGTGTCTGATTGGTACCAAGAAATAGGGCTACAGCTGACAACCACCACCACCCTTCCCACTTCTTACCTTCCCCTCTCCACCTCCATCAGCCTTTAAGGAAACATTAAGAAAAACATGTTTGAGGTGTCATTTTCTACCTTTCACTAAATGGAAGCATTCCCAGCAGCCCTTTATTCCCCCCTCACCACCCCCATCCATCCCCCAGCCTGCCACAGACACAAGATTTGTGTATCCTCTCCATTGTCTACTAGAAACTTAAGAGCATCTCCCCTCCAGCCCAGACAAGTACAGAGATTCAAAACCAGGACTGGGACATGCTTGCCCCTGGGCTGGGCTGGACTTTATTCACAGAGGATGGAGAACTGAAAAGAGGAGAGGAAAAGCACAGGGAATAAGCAGAACCCAAGTTTGTCTCTCCTTCAGAAATCTCTACAGTCAGCCCTAGTTTGGGGTACAGAAAGACGATACAACTTTAGGCTTTCGGAATGTGCCGGATGACAAGTAGATCCTGCAGAAGTGTAATTTGCACACACAGCTATAATAACACTAATGTTGATTTTATACAAATCATCAGAGTTTGCAAAGTGAGTTTTATTTTTTGTAATTCCTTTATCTTTACTTAAAGGTGAATGTGTATTCCTCTGGGAGGAATAGGAAGAAAACAGGAATGTTAATAATGTTAAACAGAATACTTCCTCCCTTATTAATATATAACCTTTATGTATTTATGCATAATGTAAGCTGACTTTTAAAAAAGCTTTGCCTTTTTTGTTGTTGCATGCCCCATGCGAGCAAGCGATATTGTACATGCATGCATTAGTCCTCTTTTTCTGTACAAAATTAGTGCATAAAGGGATATTTTTGCCTAGTTTATGTTGCCAAGCAATGCATATTTTAAATTTTTGGTCATATATGAAAATAGCATGTTTGTTACATGTAAAAGCTTTACTGATATACAGAAATGCTAATGTTTGGAGATACCCTTCTTTGCAAGTATACAGTTTTCAAATGTTGTTATCAGTGAAAACACCCTTGTGGTTTAAACTTGCTACAATGTATTTATTACTCATTTCCTCCCATGTAACTAAGAAATCATGGCTATATTTCATATATTGAAAGTGAAGGGAGATGATTAATACAAGGTTTTGTAACACTGGGGTGTCTTGGCCTTTTTCTTCCCTTTTTGACAACATGGTAAATTAGAATCATATGATCACAAATTTCAAGTTGGAAACGATGTTAGAACCTATTTTTCATCATTCAAAGTGAGAAAATTTGAGGTAGAGAGAAGGTACCCAAAGTCACATAGTTACTAAGTGTTGGAGATGGGATCTGAAACCAGGTCTTCCCAACGTTCAAGTTCAGTGTCCTACACTGTCCTATTGTACAATGCTGCCTCTTAAAAAGAGAAAGAGTAGTGGTAGTAGTAGTAGTGGTGGTAGTAGTAGTAGTAGTAGTAGTAGTAGTAGTAGTAGTAGTAGTAGTGGAGTAGCAATAAAGCACGTAGTACAGTGACTGGCACATAGTAAAGTACTATATAAATGTTACTTAATAAGCATTATTAATAATAACCAATTTTTTATAGTCCTTTAAGGTTTGCAAAGCATATTATAAATCTTAATGTATTTAGACCTCACAACAGCTCTGGGAGATAGGTCCTATTATCCCCATTTTAGAAATGAACAGAATGTAAGTGACTATATGCAGCTCACAAATTTTGCCAATAAATGAATCCCTCATCGAGTGGGAAAGTTCCTAAAATATGATCTTTGAAGAGTTACTTACCTCTACCTTGCTCTACACTTTTCATGGTTCTACAAAGTGGCTCTTACTGACCACGGGATAAATGGAATGAAAACCTTGTTTATAAGTTTGAACCTCATTCTAAGTTTATTAAAAGACAAAACGGCAGATCTTTCATAACCCACCAGTAATAGTGCTGGCATGGAAGGGTTCGTTCCTAAGACAAAATTATGCCAATAGGTAAATTTGTAAAGACACTGGAAGGGAACTTAAGTACTGTTCTTTAGAGAATGGTGGCCAACACCTGTGGAGCCAAACCTAGGTATAGGTCTGATAAAGCAGGAGGCGATGGGTTTGAGCCCAAAAAGTAAGAGTTGAAAAGTAAAAGTTTTTAAAAAAAGCTTTAATACATTTTCACTTTTAAACCCCTTGAAAGTTTTACAAACTATTTTTTAAAAATAATCCCCTGAGGTAAGTAATTTCAGTATTATCCTCATTTTGCAGTTGAGAGTATTGAGAGTCAAGGTATCACTTGGGATCGTACACTAATGTCCAGGGCCTCCTGACTCCCAATCCAGCACACTTTCCATTCTGCCACATTTGTCAGGTGTTTCATTACGCTGTTGAATTCAATAAACTCTTAGTTATCCATGTTGTGGAAGAGAGACTCAAGGATGATATAAAACAGATAAAAGAAAACAGCTCCTTGCTCTTGGGTCACAGATACATTCATACCCACATCCATAGAGGGACGTTTTAGAATAACTACATCACCAAGGCTTATCTGTAAAACCTTCATCATTATTCAGGAGCTAACTAGAGTTCTCTGAGAAGACTTCCACAATGTTTTCTGTTCACATGGATTCATAGTGATGACATTAAATCAATGTAATGTAACTCAAGTCCCACACCATGACACTGAACAGATAGTTAAACAGATGCACAAAAATACTTGTGTTTTCTGCTTCAATCTGCATTCTGTCCCAAGCATTGTACTTTCAAGGAAAACTTCCCTTAGCCCTTCTACTTCCCAAGTTCAATTTTTGCTATTGTCAAACCATTCAACCCATCTGATCCCTCACCCATAGTTGCAGGGAAAGATCCTTAACTCACAAAACCAGGGAGTGACTATGCATTGTTAATTAATTTCAGGCCCACTCTAGGGAGACTCTCTTGGGAGATGAGAAATCAATGGATATTTTGACCCCAATTGCTCTGCCACCTTACCATATCCTCATATAACATGTGACCATGTAACAGATCTGAGGGATGATCAGGGATGGATATAAATACCGAAATCCAGGAAAGATTTCCCCTAATGTCACCCTCATGTAGCCATGAAAACATCAAGTGAGGGGGCAGGGGGAGGAGGATGAAAGTAGAGGGGGAGGTAGTACAATTAAGTGACTAAATGAGGGACTAAGTGCTCAGACTTCTGTTTCCTAACCCAATACAAGCCCAGAGTATCATAACTAGAAAAGACTTCAGAAAATCACCTAGTACAATAGCCCCTATTTTGCTTATAAGGAAAGAAATTTGGAAGAGTGAAGAGACAACTTAGATTATAAAGCTACTTGGTAAAGAAATGGGACTCAAATTCCGGTTTTCTTACTTCCAAGAGAGCCCTCTTTCCATCACACCTCTTTGCCTCTGTTCAGTCATTTTTCAGTCATATCTGACTCTTTGTGACCCCATTTGGATTTTCTCAGTAAAGATACTGTCCTCCAGTTCATTTTACAGATGAGGAAACTGAGGCAAACGGTTAAGTGACTTGCCCAGAATTACACAGATAAGGCAGATTTGAACTCAGAAAGACATCTTTCTGACTCCACTGCACTACCTAACTGCCCATGTTGTCTCGTCATGGGATTTCTATTCCATGTCGTAAATTGTTGACCAAAAAGGTTTAAAAAAAAATTTATGGAGAACATGTGATGTTCTGTGCATGTGTGTATGTTTGTGTTTATGTGCATATGACAGAAGTATTTGTCATAAGGAAGCATAGATGGATTTAATAAAGTGAGCCTAGTGGAGAAAACAGGGGAAGCACACTCCCCATATTTTTTTCTGACTCAATTTATCCCTGTATCACAGACTCACATCACACAAGGATGGAGAACACTGATGTAAATCATTAAAGACTTAGATATAAGGGCTCTGTATTTATAACTAACAGTAACTAACTGTTGGGGATTCCTTTGGGGCAAGTGATTTTTCAGCTTCACTGAGACCTGTACCAAAACATTTACTAGGTTTGCTCATGGAACTATTAGTCACAGATGTTAGGTTTTTATGTGGCATAAACAACAGTGCCTCAGTGTCTGAGTTTCCTCTATTCAATTTAAATGTATTTGGAGTAGTTTTTGTTTTTATATTTTTTTAACCAACTGAGAAATTGTGTTTGGCCATCTTACAAAGCTCATACCTTTTAAAAAACAGATTTGTGTTTATATCTGATTTGGTGTGCATATTTGAAAATTGGATATACTCTGTGGGTTTTAAAAATTAAATTCAGGGAAAAAAATACTCAGAAGTAGAGGAAATTCCACCCAAAGTAAGGAAACACAAGGAATCCAAGCAGTTCCATTTCTTTAGCATGGAGGGAAAAAAAGACTTCATGTTTTTTTGTCCTCCAATTTCTTTTCTGAGTTGTTTTTCAGTTCGCATGTTATAAGTCAATTGACAGCCTTTGTAGTTAAATCAGCTAAAAGTATCCAACTTAATTCATCCACATTCAACCTTAGGTCTGTTACTTCATTTGTGCTTAAACCAGTTTTGTCTGTTTGGGCCAAGATAAGAGTAATCCTCTTGACCTTTTCGTAAGCCCTGGCTTTGGTTTGGTTGTGTCTGATGCTTCAGAAGTTTTATGGATTCATGATACCCTTCATGTGAACGAACCTTTAATCAGTGCAGAACACAACTCATCCATGATTTCTCATCCTGTGGGATTGTTGTCTTTATCTGCCCATAATGCCTCTGGAAATGATGCTAGGGACTTTTCCTTTGGGTCTTTGAACAGGATGTCCATCTATCCTCCTCATACTCTTGATACATGATTCTGTTTCCCATTATATTTGCCTTGCAGATGCCTCCATGGCCATATAAACCATCCCTGCTTATACCCACCAGACAACTCTCAATGATCTCCCTTTGGGCATCTTTAACTCATGATTTGTTAAAGATTGTGTTGTTCTTTAACTCATAGCATCACCAGAAGGATATCAGTGTTAAAAAGATAGGTTTCATGCCAGAAATAACTTGAGATCTTTGAAACTATTGTGTAATTTCCTAAATAAAAACCAGCCCAGTCTCTACATTCTATTCAGTCCTAGCATGAGTTCTTAATAGTATCTTTCAAGATCTTCCTCCCACTGAAGATGGGAGAGAACTATGAAAAGACAGTAATGGGAGATGGCATGTTGTATGAGAGGAACCAAAAGATATTCAATTTGGCTCAAATTCTTCTCAGCTCATTGGTTAAGAACAGGAGGGTGGAATACTTGCTCCCTGTTGCCACTTCCAGGTTCTCTCCTTACCTCCATCACTCAGTCATCTCTCCACCTTTGAGATTCATACAATTTATCTCTATCACCCAATTAAAATTCTGATAACTTTTCTACAAACCTCCAGACCACTCCCCTTCCTTCATTAATGAATAGAGTACATATCTAATAATTTTTCTCTCCTCCCATCTACTGCCTTCATGCTAGGGGACTTCAACATATATATCGACTCTCCGTCAAACAACTTAACCCCTCAGTTCTTCACCCTCACTTTCTGTGAGCTATTCCTCCACTCCACCTAAGCCACCTTCCCCTAATCTTACTGTTATCCACAAATGTACCACCATCACATTCAAGAAGTCTGACAATAAGCTATTGGCTTTTCATTTCTTTCTCTGTCTTCGCTAACAAAACCCTACTCTTCTCCTACACTATGACCTCTAGTCCCTTGACTTCTCAATTCTTTCCCAGGTCATTTCCCCTGTCCTAGAAGTTCTCCTTTTTTTTCCCCATCTTGAGCCTGTGGTGAGCCAATTCAGCTCTTCACAATCTTCCTTTCTTGAATCCCTAACCCTCATACCATTTCACTCATTACACCCTGCTAAGCCTCAGTCATGGATCACTCCCTTTGTCTGACTTTACTCCTATACATATTATGCTAAATAAAAATGAAGAAAATAATGCAACCATTTTGACTAGCTCCACCATGAATGTATGCCACACATCCTTAACTGGGCCCTCACTGCTTCTAGGCAATCCTCGTCTTATCAACTCACTAACACTCTCTACAACAGTTCTTCCAAAATTTTTCATCCCTCCTCAGAATTCTCATTGAGAAGATGACCAGGAAATAATATAGAGTGTCATCCTAAAGCAGCAACTTAGGCAATACCCGCATTTAGGAGATGGGGCATACATGAAAAGTCAGCAAATGGGATGGAGAAGGAATAGCCCGACAGGAGGAGAACCAAAGAGAACAGTGTCATGAGATCCCAGAAAGGGTAGTAAGCAGTGCCAAATGTTGCTGAGAAGTGAGTCAACAAACATTTATTAAGTACTATATTCCTGTCACCATGCTAAATGTTGCTTTGATCTAAAGGAGCTTAATAATGGAGGAGACAACATAGACATAAACAGGTATGTACAAAATACCTAGAGACTAGTTAGAAGGTAAACTCAGATGTGAAGGCATTAGAAACTGGAGGAACTGGAAAAGGTAAAAAGAGGGGCAGCCATTGAAAATACAGAGAAACAGGATTTGGAATATCATTTGTAAGGAAGAACAAGCAGTGTTGTATGGCTGAGGGCAGTGCCTAAGACTGTAAAGGTAGGGAGGGGGCACACAATTTGATCTGAGAGGTAACTGGAAACCACTGGAATTAAGTGAATGAGGGTTACACAGTCAGATCTATGCTTTAGGAAAATTAATTTTATAGCGTCATGAAGGATGAATTAGAGAAGACAGAGACAATGTAGGGAGACCACATAAGAAGTTATCATAATAACCTTTGCAAAAAATGAGAAGAGACTGAACTAGGATCATGGCTTTGTGAGCAAAGTGGTGTGACAAATGAAAAGACAGTTTTGGGGTAATTGATAATCAATTAGCTTAGCAAATAATAAATTGATGGTCAGTAGTCTCAGTAACCAATGACAAGACCATGGAGATCCCAGAATGAATGCATAAATACCTTTGGAAAAGTAAATGCTCCTGACAGGTGAAAATCAGCCCTGATTGCTGAACAGTTAATGAGGAGGCAGGCTAAACGTCTTCAGCTCCTCTTATTGAGAATTTGATTGATCATCAGACTCATGAACAAAGGAATCCATCTCTACCCAGACCATTCTGGTTGTTTTTCTTCATGAGATGGCCATGCCTAGCTATAAACAAGACTCTTAATGGGGGACTGCAAGGGCATAGACATTTGCTAAGAGTAAAAATTCACCTAGATTAGATTCCAGCTGGACGAGGTCCCACCCAGACCACAGAACACATACCCAGAGGATTGGGGCAGTCTCTTTCAGTGATGTTCTTCAGAGACCAACTGAATGACCTGCAAGGACTGGTCCCTGAATGAAGAAATAGAAAGAAAAAACTTCAATCCTAATTTAATAATTGGTCATTAATATAATAGAAAATAATAATTTCTGTCAGGGGATACTGTAGAGATAGAAATGAAAGCATTTGGCAACTGATTGGATATGTGGGGAAACTGAGGAGAGTGAAGAATTGAGTTTGAGATTAAGGCTGTGAACTTGAATAACTAGAAGGATGGTAGTGCCTTCAGAAGGATGGATTTGGCGATAATGATGAGTCTGTGCTGAGTTACATAGAACTAAAAATATAAATCAGGACCTCAGTTGGAATCCCAGTTCTTGTGACCTTACAGTTATTATTGGTCCATTGTTTCAGTTGTGTACACTTGTCAACGGGGCTGGAACTGGCCTCTAACCTGGGAATGGCCAAAGCTGAACAGAGAAGGCTAGAAACAGGAGAGTCAGGATAGAAGTTCGATTAATTTCCAAGTGATGAAAATAGCTTGCAAGCAAAGACAAATGATTCAGAGTCACACCCCTATTGTGGGGAGATCTCAATATTTATATTTTGGCTATGTACTTCCACTTCATACTGCCATACTAGGAGCTGCCAGGGGCACCTAGATCATCTCACACAGTAGCTGGATGGGATCTCAAGGACTGGGTCTGTCTTACTGACTGGGCTTTGGCGAGTGCAGCAGAGGGCACACTCGACTGGGGCTGCTCATGACAGGACCTTCCTATTGGTGGTAATTCCTGGTGGCAAGGTGAAGTGAATGCTGGCCATGGAATCTGATCTCCATCCCCACTCCAACAGCTGCAGCTGCTGCTGAGGCTGGGACCAATTACAGATGTTGAGGCAGGGTAGGCAGGATGTCCTAGTGGGGCAGGTTGCAGGATACCCAGAGGCATAGAGCCATTAAGGCCACTGCCAGTGGCAATCTCCCTGGATCTCACTGCAGATTCTGCCCCTCCCCTCCAGAGGTGGGGCAGAATATAATTCAGTTTCCAACAATTCTTCAGCATTCTTTTATTAATCTGATCCGAGATGAGAAGGGTTAACAGAGAAACAGTCTTGTTAGCAATTCCTACAACTGAGATATACTCATGACCCCAGGGGAGGGGAGTGGGGAAGGTAGAGAGATTTACTGAATATCCTCTCCTCTTGCATTTCCCATCTAGAGCTGCATCATGCTGAGAGTTCAGGGTTGTGGGGAGGGTCCCAGTACTTTATGGAGTGCTTTCCCTTTTCCAGTATCTACCCTAGCCTTCATTCTGCACTCATCTTCCAGTGACCAGATTTCTTTCAGTAAAGACAAACTCCTAATTTGCATCTGTTGCTGATTAAAAGGATCATACTCTTACCCAATGTCAAAATGTTGCCAATCAGAAATAGTCAGTTTAATTTATTTAGAAACAGGCAAGTTGATTAACAAAATAGAGTGAAAACTGAAAAGTACAATGCAAACCATTTACCTATTTCTTTTCTTCACTTCTGGGATTACTGCCAAGCTAGTAGCTTTCATTGCTTTAGAACAATGAAACTATTAATCTTGCCAATTACTTTGTTAAACTTTTATAAGATTTAATCCTTATTTTTAAATTCTATAGAGTAGTATCCCAAAACATACTAAAATGTTTCAGAAGGGAGCGAATTCTTGTAATTACTCTAAAGTCTCAGGATGTCTTTCCTACAACCTTAAAATGATTAATCATTAAGGAGTTTGGAGGAGTTTGGAAATTAATCTCTAAACCTCCAGAATCTACTAAGATGTTTGTAGTGGTTCTACAAACTTTGAATATCAGACTTTATTTCTGTAATTCCAACTTGGCCAATTGTTGAAATGACAGAAAAAAAAATGTCTTACAAGCCTTTTCTTTTCTTATAACCTAATCTCCTGCAGAAAGCCTAAAGTGGGAGTTAGTCCTGCTTACTGGGATAATTACTTCAACTATGAAAGTTCATTAATCTTTCCCAGTTTCTAAACTCTGGCTACAGTCCTTAGAAATTTTTCTGGCTGGCTGCATTTTAAGTCATTCGACTTAACAGAATCTAGCTCATAGCACAAATGTGACACAAACATTTTACATCTTACAAAGACACAGACACAGACAAAATGACAAGACAAATACAAACAGAACTGGTTCAATAAAGGCACATGTTACAAAAGTACATGGTTAAACATGCAGTTGTAATTTTCCAGAGGTGCTCAGAGAGGCCCCAAATTCACAGAGGCACAGAGAGAGTCCAATTAAAGGAACATGCAATTCAGAAAGGATAACATTACTAGAGGGATCTGGGATGAACCAGGTCACAGAAGGAATCTTGAAGTTTTCCTCACAAAGAAAGACAAGCTCAATTAAAGAGTGAGTCAGGATTGCAACAGGAACAAAGGACAGAGGACTCGCCAGATGAAGTGGGGTCAGACTCTGGAAAAAGAATCTCTGGTTTTGCCTCTTCCATTTCCACTGGTACTAGAAAGTTCAGCAATACAGTCACACATCCAATCCCACTTCTGACACCAATTAATGTCAACCAGACTGTAATTGGCCTCTAACCTGAGAATGGCCAGAGCCAAATAGAAGAGACAAGAGTCAGGTCAAAAACAGAAGTTTACTTAATTTCAAAGTGAAGAAAACAGCTTGCAAACAAAGACACACATGCCAGAGTCCCACCCCCAGTGGGAGGGACCCATTTTAGTGTAGGGAGATCTCAATACTTAAATCTATAGCTATGTAGGGAGCTGTACCCCTAACAATGAGGGGGTAACAGCAACAATGTGACAACGTTGATTCATTGCAGGGCCTCATGACGAGAGCATGGATGTAGCAGGTACTCATCCCAGCTCAGAGAACATCTGGTGCTTGGGAAATAATATTGGAATTTTGCTGTGGCTGAGATCATCCACAGAGTGAGCTAGTTCAGAGTATAGAGGATTGTTATTATGCCAAGCTTAGAGTACATCCTGTTTGCTGGGCCTTAACTCTAGGAAATAAGGTGTCTCCAAATACTTTGACACATTGGACGTAATGGAGTCATACTGGAATGGTTTGCTGTTTCCTTCTCCAACTCATTTCATAGTTGAGTAATCTGAGGTAAACAGAGTTAGCTGACTTGCCCAGGGTCACATAGCTAGTAAGAGTCTGAGGCCAGATTTTAATTCAAGAAGATAAGTCTTCCTGACTTCAGGACTAGCACTCTATCCACTGCACCACCTTTCACAAAAGGCAAGAAATGTAGGCAAGTCACAGCTGAGTTTAACCTTGCTGTAAGGATTAAAATAGATAGAGAGCTTTATACAAAGGTACAAAAAATGAGAATGAACACGGATTGGGGACATGGAAAGGGCACATAATAATGAGAAAATGTACCTGTCTGCTGGAGTCAAGGTTTCCTGTTGGGAGGTAGTACTAAAGTGTAGGTTAGAACCAAATTTTAGGGTGTCAAATGTCATATAGAAAAGTCTGGACATGATTCTATAGAATAAAGCATAAGAACTGAGAAAAGACTTGGCTCTGGGATTAGAGAGATCAATGATAACTGGAGAAAGAAGTTTCAGTTAGGTGTTGTGATTGGGGACCCAACTACAGGAGTTTGAAAAGTGAGAAAGCAGAGGCAATAAGGGAGGGAAACTTTTTCGAAGAGTTTGGCTGTGAAAAGGGGTGAGTATAGGTTAATTTGAGACTGACAGGTGTGGACCACAAATCATCTACCTTAAAGTACCCTGAGCTTATCTGGACCAGATTAAATCCTAAAGACTGACCCCAAAAGACATTTCTCGTTTTGGTTGGTACCCTCAACCTAGTATTTTACTCTGGAGAAATATCCTAAATAAAGCTTAGGTATCCAAGTTTCTGCAAATGGTGTAACACAGGGGTCCCAATTGCTACACAGGCACTCAATGTATAATATGGGTGTTGGTTATATATCGGGATAGCCTTTATTTGACCTGTTAAAAGGAAAATGCTTTGTTTGGGCTTTTGCCCTAATTAATGAAGCAAAATTCAGGAAAAAAGAGAATTAAAAGTTTATTAAGATACATCAAGGTAGCAATACATTGCTGAACTGATCACTAGAGATCAGCAAGGGATTCAAGATGGAACCAGGTTTTATGGCTAGCTTTCAGAATGACAATTTGGATAGGGTCACATCAACAAAAGGGGATGGATCATTGCTTCTCAGCTCCTCCCCTTGACTGTATATAATGTTTAACAGATAGGAGGTAACCTGGTATATAACAGGTAGCAGATAATACAAAAGCGCAGACTGGGAAACACCTCCCCTCAAAAGTGCCCCCCCCAATACTGATTTACAGGTAGAACTGAGAACAATAGGCCACTTAGTCAATATAACTTTCACCTTGTCCACCAAAGAAATGTCATAAGAAGCAAATAACTCAAAGAAGTCTATGACCAAAGGCAGAAACATGAAACAGTGAACTCTCCACTGAAAGTAGTCAACATTCATTAAGCAGATTATACGCACTGGGAATATAGAAAAAGACTCAATTTAGTGGGAGAAACAACCTGCAAGCACAACCATATTCAAACAAGATATAGACAGGATAAAATGGAGATAATCTCAGAGAGTGGGAACTAGTATTAAATGGAATGAGAAGAGACTTATTGTCGGTGGTGGTATTTTAGTTGAGAACTTAAGAAAACCTAGAAGGGTAGGAAATGGAGATGAGTAGGAAAAGAATTTCAAGAATGAAGTATAGCCAGTGAAAATGTCCAGCACAGGAAGACGGAGTATCTAGTGTAAAGAACAGCTGAGAGGTCAGTGTCATTGAATTGCAGAATATATGGGAGAGAATAAGGTATAAGAAGACTTGAAAAGTAGAGACAAACCAGGTTATGGAGAACTTGGATGAATTTTAAGGTGATTTCTATTAACTCTTAAAGAAACAATTCAATATTAAATAATTATTTGAAAAATAGGAAAAGAGAGGATCCTACCAATTTGATACCTAAACCAAGGAGAGACAACACTGTACAAAATTAAGAAAAAACTGGCAAAACTGAGAAAGAAAAGTGTAAAGTGGTACCCGTAATGAGTTTTGATACAAAAATGTTAAATAAAATATTAGTAAAGAGACTATAACATCTTAAAATGATTATATACCATGACTAAGTTGGATTTATGCCAAAAAATTCAGACTTGGTTCAATACAAGGAAAACTTGAAGCATAATAAAGCATATGAGTAACAAATACAATATCAACAAATTATTTTTAAAAGTTTTTGAAAAATGCAATACGTGTTTCTGCTAAACTCATCAACAAGTATAGGAAAAAAAATGGACCTTTGCTTAATTGTTGAGACAGTATTCATCTAAAACCAAGAACTAGCATCATATGTAATAGAGGAATGCTAGAGGCTTTTCCTATAAAATCAAGGGTAAAACAGAGACTTGGGAACTGATGCTGCTTCATGCTAGGGGAAGCCTGATCTCTTTTTGGGGGCTGGACTTTTGTCATGAGTCCAATCATCGTACTTTCATTCTCTTTATCGATTAAAATGACTTTTGAAAAGCTTTCCCATTTTTCTCCCATTTCCTTGTAGTTCTAAGAAATAAAATGGCCACCCTGATCTGCTAAAGGAAGAAGCCCCCAGAAACCCCAAAACCCCTGATAGGGAAGCTGAGTCACTCTGTCACAGTAAGACCAGTAGTAATGGCTGCAAATTCCCTTTCCTGCCCAGTAGAATTTTAAATATCTACTAGTTGCCAAATCTCCAAGAATTTTCCCTTCCCCCATCATGAATCAGCACCAGTCCCCAGGTCCAAGTTCCTCACTGCCATCCCTCATAATCTAGTCTTGCTAGATGCAGATAAGAACTCTATAAAAATCTGCCTGGCTCAATTGTCTCTCCAATTTGAGGAAATGGTGACCGACTCCCTCTGGGGCCTTAGCAGGGTGCCCAATTCTACCTAGGGTCTAGAGGACCTGACTTGATTCCATCATTCTTCTAGATTGCTTCATTTCATGACTATTTTATTTTTAATCTATGAAATAAAACAAGCATTTCCATAGCATAGTATAATAGAAAAGATAATTGCACAAGAAACTGCAAATCTATGTACAACCTGCTATGCCTTTTAAATATACAACAGTTATCATGTACATTTCTTTTTTTTCCATTTTTTCTTCTCCCCCCCTACATAGATGGCCACCATTAGACACAAACAGGTATACATGTATATATGTGTGTTTGTGTATGTGTATACACACATACACATTATTTTATACATACTTCTATTTGTCAATTCTTTCTCTGGATGCAGACAGCATCTTTCTTCATATGTCCTTTATAGTTAATTTGGGTATTTATAAAAGTCAAAATATCTTTTTTGCTCAAAATTGTTCTTGCAACAATTTCCTATTGCTGTGGACAATGTTCTCTTGGTTCTGCTGCTTTCACTCTTCATTATTTTGTGCAAATATTTACATTATTTTGTGCAAGTATTTTCTAAGATCATTGAGCTCATCTTTTCTTATAATACAATGGTATTCCATCACAATCATATACTACAACTAATTCAGCCATTCTTGATGGGCATCCCAGCAATTTCTAGTTTTTTGCCACTACAAAAAGAGTTGCTATAACATTTTAGAGCATGCAAGTTCTTTTCTTTTTTTCTTAGTCATCTTTGGAAATAGATCTAGTAGTGGTATTATTGGGTCAAAGGGCTTCCACTCAATAAAGACGCCTTGCTTTACCATCCTGTTGTGAACTCCATGCTTTCTTGTGCTGGGCTTTCCCAGTACACTTTCCTGGGTCTACATTAAGATAGTAATCCTTTCATTTTCATTTTTGAATGCCCATGAGATGCCTCTGCTTAGTTATATATACTGCCCCTCCTCCTCTACCTTTTGAGAATATATTGCTCATAATCGTCCATCATCCTCCTTTTATGGATAGTTTATATTCTGTTCTGATGTTGCCCTGGTTTGGTAAGGTCATCAGATACTTGCTGACTAAGGAACTTTCTGGGCTCTTTTGGTCTCCTAGTTGTAGCAATTAATTAACATGGGTTAAGCTTCTGGATGAAATTATTATTGATGTTAATTTCAGTTCTTTTATCATTTCCCAATTCTGATTTTCAGATATTTGTTTAGATAATTCAGGATTCAGTCACTTTATTTACTCTCTATAAGGGCTATAAAAAATCCAATCTGCAACAAAAGGCAACTGAGGCAGAGCTTTGAGTACATACCAATTTATCAGTAAAACCAGTAGTACATAAGCAGTTGGATCCAAGACTTTCCTCATGGTCAGGGATCCCTCTGCTTTGACTCTGACACATCTTATGGACATTAAAAGATCACTAAAAATAGAGTGAGGAAGCATAATTACACCCAATCAGATCTAGAAGCAGGGTATCAACATGACAGGCTAAGAGGAAGAAGCAAAGGAAATTCATCCTATATTTGACTAAAGGAAGGAACCCCCATATTTGGTCAAAGAAGATGTCCATCAGTCATTGCTACTTTGTCAGCAGCATTCTCAGGCCTTCACAGTCCAGCTCAGCAAGGATTTTCTACCTGCTAGAAATAATCTAGGGCAAAATCATAAAATGAACATTTATGACCAGGCAGCTATAGAGTACACTCATAGGAATAGGGAGTGGGTAGGTGGTACCAACATAGCAGATCTCTATCCTGATCTCTAATACAAGTTAATGCAGACCTAAGTATAAAACATACAGTATTAATCTATCCCTGAACTCAAATATAAGTAATATAATAATCAATACATAGTGAGTTAATTAATTCTAACCTATATAACTCCAATGCTAATGATACTACCAAATCAAATAATTCTTTCCTAACTTACTAACACAATCACTGATAGCCATGAAATCAAAATTAACTGAGTGAATATTGATTAAATTGAGTAGGGGTATCAAAATTATTCTCAATCTTTTTCTCATTGAGAATGTTCTCAAGTCTTGAAAATTGTCTTTTATTTTTACAAATTCAATTCTTTTTTTTCCCATTTATTGACTAAAAAAGACTTAAGATTTTTAAAAAATTAATTCATTTATTTTTAGTTTTCAACATTCACTTACTTGAGATTTTGAGTTCTAAATTTTCTCTCCCTCCTTCCCCTCTCTCCCCCCCAAGATGACCTGCAATCTGACATAGGCTCTACATATACCTTCATATTAAACATATTTTCACATTAGTCATGATGTAAAGAAAAATTAGAAACAATGGAAGGAATCATGAGAAAGAAGAAACAAAAGAAAAGAGAGAGTTAGCAAATAGTATGCTTTGATCTGCATTCAGACTCCATAGCTCTTTTTCTGAATGTGGATAACATTTTTCCATCATGAGTCTTTTGGAGTTGTCTTAGATCTTTGCATTACTGAGAAGAGGAAAGTCTATCAAAGTTAGTCTTCTTGGAGTGTTGCTGTTACTGCATACAGTGTTTTCCTGGTTCAGCTTATTTCACTCAGCATCAATTCATATATGTCTTTCAAGATTTTTCTGAGGTCTGCCTTCTCATCACTTCTCATAGCACAATAGTATTCCATTACATTCATATATGACAACTTGCTCAGCCATTCCCCAATTGATGGAAATCCCCTTAATTTCCAGTTCTTGGTCACCACAAAAGAGCTGCTATAAATATTTTTTACATATGGGTCCTCTTCCCATTTGTATGATCTCTTTGGGATATAGCACTAGAAGTGGTATTGCTGGGTCAAAGGGTATGCACATTTTTATAGCCCTTTGGGTATAGTTCCAAATTGCTCTCCAGAATGGTTGGTTCAACTCATAGTTCCACCAACAATGAATTAGTGTTCCAATTTTCCCACATGTTCTCCAGCATTTATAATTTTCTTGTTTTGCCATGTTAGCCAATCTGATAGGTGTGATGTGGTACCTCAGAGTTGTTTTGATTTGCATTTCTCTAATCAATAGTGATCTAGAGCATTTTTTCATGACTATAGATAGCTTTAATTTCTTCCTCTGAAAATTGCCTATTCATATCCTTTGACCATTTATTAGTTGGGGAATGACTTACAGTCTCATAAATTTGACTCAGTTCTCTATATATTTTAGAAATGAGGCCTCTTTCAGAAACACTGACTGGAAAAATGGTTTCCCAGTTTTCTGCTTCCCTTTTACTCTTGGTTGCATTGGCTTTGTTTGTGCAGAAACTTTTCAATCTAATGTAATCAAAATTATCCATTTTGCATTTCATAATGTTCTCTATCTCTTGTTTGATCATAAATTCTTCCATTTTCCAAAAAACTGACAAACTATTCCTTGCTCTCCTAATTTACTTATTTATAGTATCAGCCTTTATCTTGGTATAAATATAAATATAAGTCTATATATATAGACTTGGTCTATACCTAGTTTCTACCATGCTATTTTGCAGTAGTTTTTGTTAAATAGTGAGTTCCTATCCCAGAGGCTGGGATCTTGTGTTTATCAAAGTGTAGATTACTATAGTCATTGGCTTCTATGTCTTGGGTGCAAAATCTATTCCACTGATCCACCACTCTGTTTCTTAAATAGTACAGAGTAGTTTTGATGATTGTTGCTTTATAATACAATTTAAGATCTGGCACAGCTAGGTCACCTTCCCTTGCATTTCTTTTCATTAAATCCCTTGATATTCAGGACCTTTTTTCCAGATGAATTGTTATTATTTTTCTGGTTCTATAAAAGGTTTTTTGGTAGTTTGATTGGTTGCACTGAATAAGTAAATTAATTTGGGTAGAATTATTATTTTTATTATATCAGCTCAGCACCCCCATAAGAAACTGATATTTGTCCAATTATTTACATCTGACTTTATTTATATGAAAAGTATTTTGTAATTGTGCTCATATGGTCCCTGGGTTTGTCTTGGCATGTAGACTCCTAAATATTTTGTAATGCTACAGTAACTTTAAATGGGATTTCTCTTTCTGTTTCTTGCTGTGGGACTTTGTAGTAATAGGTAGAAATGCTGATGATTTATATGGGTTTATTTCATGTCCTGCAGCTTTGCTAAAGTTGTTTATTATTTCAGTTAGGTTTTTACTTGATTCTCTAAGGATACCATCGTATCACCTGCAAAGAGAAATAGCCTTGTTTCTTCCTTGCCTATTCTAATTCCTTCAATTTCTTTCTGTTCTCTTATTGATAAAGCTAGCATTTGGAGTCCAATATTGAATAACAGTGGTGATAATGGACATCCTTGCTTCACTCCAATCTTATTGGAAATGTTTTCCAATTATCCCCATTACATATAATGCTTACTGATTGTTTTAGATAGATGCTACTTATCATTTTAAGGAAGTCTCCATTTGTTCCTATGCTCTCAAGTGTATTTAATATGAATGCTTGTTATATTTTGTCAAAAGCTTTTTTTCTGCATCTATTGAAATAATCATGTTTTGTTAGTTTTGTTGCTGATATGATCAATTATGCTAATGATTTTCTTAATATTGAACCAGCCCTTCATTTCTGGTATAAATCCTACCTGGTTATAGTGTATTATCCTCATGATAAGTTACCATAATCTTTTTGCTAATATTTTATTTAAAATTTTTGTGTCTATATTCACTGAAAAATTGGTCTATAATTTTCTTTCTGTGTTTTGGCTCTTCCCAGTTTAGGTATCAGAACCATATTTGTATCATAACAAGAATTTGATAGGACTTCTTAAACTATTTTCCCAAATAGTTTATATAGTATTGAAATTAATTGTTCTTTAAATGTTTGAGATAATTCACTTGTAAATCCATCTGACTCTGAAGATTTTTTTCTTAGGGAGTTCTTGATGTCTTGTTCAATTTCTTTTTCTGAAATGAAGTTATTTAAGTATTTTATTTCCTCTTCCGTTAATCTGGGCAATTTATATTTTTATAAATATTCATCCATTTCACTAAGATTATCAAATTTACTGGCATACAGTTGGGCAAAATAGCTCCTAATTATTGTTTTGATTTCCTCTTCACTGGTGATGAATTTACCCTTTTCATTTTTAATACTGGTAATTTGTTTTTCTTGGTTTTATTTATTATTTCAATAGTTTTCTTAATTTCAACTTTATTAACCTCTCCTTGGTTTTCAGAATTTCTAGTTTGGTATTTAATTGGGGATTTTTAATTTGTTCTTTTTTTAACTATTTTAATTTCATGTCCAATTCATTGATTTCCTCTTCCTCTATTTTATTCATGTAAGCATTGAGAGATATAAAACTTCCCCTTAGGTCCACTTTTGCTGTGTCCCATAAGTTTTGGTATGTTGTCTCATTAGTGCCATTCTCTTGGATGAAGTTAGTGACTGTTTCTATGATTTATTGTTTGACCCACTCATTCTTCAGTATTAGTTATTTAGTTTCCAATTAATTTTTTAGTCTATCTTTCCATGGCCCTTTATTACATGTCATTTTTACTGCATCATGATCTGAAAGGATGCATTTAATGTTTCTGCCTTTCTGCTTTGGATTTTGAGGTTTTTAATGCTCTAATACAAGGTCAATTTTTGTGTAGGTGCTATGTACCACTGAGAAAAAGGTATATTCCTTTCTATCCTGGTTACTTCATTGACTAGGATGTAGCAGAATGTAGTTTCCTTCCTTATCTCTTTTTAATTAGATCTGTTTTAGCTTTTGCTTTATCTGACACCAGGATTGCTACCCCTGTTTTGGTTTTTTTTTCAACTTCAGCTGAAGTATAATACATTCTGCTCCAGTCTTTTACCTTTACTCTGCATGTATCCCTCTGCTTCAAATGTGTCTCTTGTAAACAACGTATTGTAGGATTATGGTCTTTAATCCACTCTACTCTCTGTCTGTGTTTTCTGGGAAAGTTCATCCCATTCAGATTTACAATTATGATTACTGTGTGTGTCTTTCTCTCTATCCTATTTTCCCACCTGCTTATACTTTTCTTTCTCCTTTCTTCCTTTCCCTACTGACTAGTGTTTTGTTTCTGACAACCACCTTCCTCAATCTTCCCTCCCTTCTATCAGTCCCCTCCCTTTTCTTTCCCTTTTCCCCTACTATTTCTTCCCTCCCTTCTATCCAATCCCTCTCTTTTCTTTTCCCTTTCCCCTCCTACTTCCTATAGGGTAAATTAGATTTCTATACCCAACTGAGTATATTATTCCCAATTTTTTTGTGTAGGTGCTATGTACCAAATCCATATGACAGTAATGTTCAAGCAATGCTCATCTCCCTCTCTCTTTTCTCTTTACTTTGATAGATATTCATGCCTCTTTATGTAATTAATGTGATGTAATTAACCCTTTTCTGCTTCTTTCTTTCCTCTTCTCTCAGTAAAATCCCTTTTCACCACTTAATTGGATTTTTTTATCATCACATCAAAGTCAACTTATACCCACACATATATACCCCCTTCTAAAGGTCATAATAAAGATATAATTCTCAAGAGTTAAAAGTATCATCTCCCCCTGTAGTTATGTAAACAATTTGCCTTTATTGAATAACCTGTGGGGTTTTTTCTTTCCTATTTATCTTTTTATGCCTCTCTTGAATCTTTTTTTGAAGATCAAATTTTCTGTTGAGCTCTGGTCTTTTCATCAGGAAGGTCTGAAAGTCATTGAATGTCCATTTCATTGAATGTTCATTTCATTGAATGTCTTTTTCATTGAATGTCCATCTTCTCCCCCTCAATTTCACTGAATAGTTGATTCTTGGTTGTAATCCAAGCTCCTTTGCTTTATGGAATATCTTATTCCAAGGCCTCTGATCTTTTAATGTAGAGTTGCAAGGTCCTACATAATCCTGAATGTGATTCCATTATATTTAAATTGTTGGGGGTTTTTTTCTGGATGCTTGCAGTATTTCCTCCTTAACATGATAATTCTTGAATTTGGCTACAATATTCCTTGGCAATCTCAATTTGGGATCTCTTTCAGGAGGTGATTGATGGATTCTTTCTTTGACTAATTTACTCTCTGATTCTAGGACCTAAGAGCAGTTTTCCTTGATGATTTCCTGAAAGATGCTGTCCCGGCTCTTTTGTTGAACATAGCTCTCAGGTAGGCCAATATTTCTTAAATTATCTTTCCTGAATCTATTTTGTAGTTCAGTGGTTTTTCCAATAAGGTATTGTTCATTTTCTTCTATTTTTTCATTCTTTTGATTGTGTTTGACTGATATCTCATAGAGACATTGGCTTCCACTTGCACAATTCTAATTTATAGCAAATTACTTTCTTTAGCTATCTTTTGTACCTCCTTTTCCATTTGGCCAATTCCACTTTTTAAGAAGTTGTTTTCTTTAGTCAGTTTTTTTCCTTCTTATTTCAAGCTGTTGACTCTCTATTGCATACCTCTTGTTTCTTTTCCCAATTTTTTTCTCTCTTTCTTATTGACTTTTAAAATTCTTCTTGACCTCTTCCAGGAAGGCTTTTGGGGCTTGAGATCAGTTCATATTCCACTTTGAGGTTTTGGATGTGAGTTTATTAACAATATTGTCCTCTTGTGAATTGGTGTTTTGGTCTTCCCTATCTCTGTAGAAAGAATATATGTACATTGTCCATTTCTACTTTTTATTCATGATATTTGCTTATTTCCTGGATTTTAAAGTTGAACTCTCCTGCTGAAGCTCAGAGACACAGTTCTAGGTTTCTTATGATAGGGGCCAGGGGCCTGATCATTGGTTTTGTGTGCTGGTGTCTCAGGTGCTGGCAACTTGAGGCTGTAAAGGCCTGACAGCTTACATGGTACTGAGCTGGCATTCTTGTGGTGGTGGCTGGCATGTGCTGAAGCCAGGTGGGGTTTTCTGCATTTCCCTGGGGCTACAGTAAAGCTTTCATGTGTGTTTGGGGGAGTTGTCTAACCCCTGAGGGATACCTGCTCACCCAGGTTGCACCAAAGAAGTTGGAGGTTCAGCTGCTGGAGGACACCAGACTGCTGGCATATGTGGTGCTTCTCCAAACTGGAGTCTGCCAGTTCCCCTGGCTGTGCCAAAGCATGATGGGGATGCTGGTGTTGGCACTTACCTGCTCTACCACCCTGGGGCTCAGGATTTCCTTCTGGTTTGCTGAAGTGGGGCTTGCTGGGATGTCTGCTGTCCTGTACTATTCCCCTTCCACCAGAACGAGAGGGACCTTTCCTGTTAATCCTCCAAGTCTCCTGGACTAAAAGACTCCTGCACCTTGTCTTTTTGCTGGCTCCACTGATCCAGTTTTTTCCTGGGGGTGATATTGTCAGGGTTCTTAGAAGTCAATAAGGAAGAGTGAGTACAGCTTGCTACTTACTCCACCATCTTCACTCCCAGAAGTCCTTCTCCTACAAATTCAGTTCTTACAAGTCATTGGTCAGACTATACACAAACCTCCAAGTAAGAGATAACTCTCACTTCAATAAAAGCAGTTTTTTCTCATTCTGTTCAAACAAAATTCCTTTAATCAATAACACCTATGCCAAAGTCCATTGGTATAGGACTCTCTCCTTAGTAGAGATGAATGCCCTGCCCTGTGTGAGAAGTGGGGTGGAGTTGCTGAGAGGCAAGAGAGTTTTAATATTTGTCGGTGTCTTTTGGGACTCTTCAGGGCTCTTTGGGAACTGATTTGTCCTTTGTTCTCAAAGAGGACCAAAATGACTTTGCTGTATTGAGGTCAAGGTACAATGTGTCAGACTCTTGCTGATCAGACCAGCATGAGCCCTGAAGGCTCTCAAGCTTCAAGTCTTCTGACTCTCAGCCTCAAGAAGCATGATAGAAGAGGCCAATCCCACCTTAAGTTGCTGAAGGAAAAGACTCTGGGAAAGCATGAAGGTATCTGGCAGCCTCCATCATGTCTCTATTCCCAGCTAGCTACACAAGATCAAGGATACTGTTGGTTGAGCTGTGTTACCTTGCTCCTTAACTCTGAATTGACAGGGTACAGGCTCTGGAAAACCCTACCTTAAGCTCTCCTTGAATTTCCCCATTTGATCTGAAATTTGCCTGAGGCTATAAGTCTTTTATTATTGCTTTGCCCAATTCTCTGTTACACTTAACTTATCCCCGGCCTTCAAGGTCTGTTACCTTGGGATTGCCTGCAGCTGCTTTCCACCCTTGATCCTATCTAGACCTTATCCTTCTTAGGCCATGGTGGTCCAAGTCCTCCAGGCTCCTCACCCTTCTCTGTTACCTCCCAATCACCCCAGATTACTTGGCCCCTCCTAGATCCCACCCCACAATCCTTCTATATATGAAATCTGTCTTGTTTCCATGAAAGTGCTCAGATTCAATCTGACCTGCTGGCATTCGTGATACAAATGTTCAGATTTCTAAACCAATATGGCAGACCTTTAATAAATCTTCTTTTTCTTTGACTGAAAGAAGGCTCAGGTCAAATTCATTCAGGCAGGACCTGCGTTTTGCTCTTTCAGGGTCCCAGCAGCCCTAAACCTCAATCTGTATTATCTGTTATATGTTCTTTTATACCTTCTGTCAAGCTGAAGAGCCTGGTCTAAGAAAGACAAACAGGATTTAGCTCATATTCACGTTTATTTCTCTCAAAGCAGGCAGCATACATGCAGGGCAACCAGTCTAGACCTGAGCTCCCTTTGAAGCTGGGGTATACATGGGCTTTGTTTATTTGGGTGCACGTGGGCTAATGTCACACCATCATTCCACCTTTGGACAGAGGAAATACCTCTTCTATGAGATACTCCCACCAAAGCCCCTCATTTTGGGCTATCTAGACAAAATAATCTGTCTCCAGCCAAACATAAGTAGAACGCAATGGGCTTCCC
>CM053769.1:423775316-423787965 GCA_028658325.1 Potorous gilbertii
AGAACCAGAGGATAAAATAGAAATGGAAAGAATTCATCAATCACCTCCTGAAAGAGACCACAAAAGGAAAACTCCTAGCAATATTGTAGCCAAATTTCAGAGTTCCCAGATCAAGGGGAAAATATCACAAGCAGCCAGAAAGAAACAATTCAAGTATTGTGAAAATACAATCAGGATAACACAGGATTTTGCAGCTTCTACATTAAGCAATTGAAGGGCTTGAAATGATATTCCAGAGGTCAAAGGAGGTAAGATTAAAAGCAAAAATCACCTATCCAGCAAAACTGAACATAAGGCTTCATGGGAAAAAATGGAATTTCATTGAAATAGAGGACTTCTAAGCATTCTTGCTGAAAAGACCAGAACTGAATAGAAAATTTGACTTTCAAATACAAGAATAAAGAGAAAAATGAAAAGGTAAACAGGAAAGAGAAGCTATAAGGAACTCATCTAAGTTGAACTGTTTACATTCCAACATGGAAAGAGGATTTATGTAATTCATGAGACCCTTTTCAGTATCTGGGTAGTTAGAGAGAACGTGTGTGTGTGTGTGTGTGTATTAGGAGTATGTGCATGTACGTATGTTCATATTATATATGTATATGTGTAGGTATGTATATGTATATTGTATGTATATACATATATATATGTAAAGAGAGAGAGACAGAGGGCACAGGGTGAGCTGAATATGAAGGGAGAATACCTAAAAAATGAAATTTACTGTTGAGAGGAATGTACTAGGGAAGAAAGAAAGGAGGAAGGAGAATGTAGCAAATCATCTCATATAAAAGAGGCAAGAAAGAGCTTTTACAATGGAGGGAAAGAGGGGGAAGATAAAAGGGAATAAGTGGGTCTTACTCTTATGGGATTTGGCTTAAAGAGAGAATAACATACATTCAGTTGGGTATGGAAATCTATTTTACCCTGAAGAAAGGCAGGTGCGGGAAGGAGATAGTAGAGGGAAGATAATAGCAGGGATGGCAAATTGGGGGAAAGGATAATCAGTAGCAAACACTATTGTGGGGGGACAGATCAAGGGGGAGAATGGAATAAATGGAGAACAGGACAGGATAGAAGGAAATGTGGTCAGTCTTTCACAACATGACTGTTATGGAAATATTTTTCATGGCTACACATGTATGACCTATATTAAATTGCTTGCTTTCTCAATGAGAGTGGGTGGGGAGGAGGAAGAGAGAGAATATGCAACTCAAAGCTTTAAAAATGAACATTAAAAATTGTTTTTGTATGCAACTAGGAAATAAGATGTACAAGTAATGAGGTATAGAAATCTACTTTGCCTTATAGAAAAATGGTGGATGGTAGGGGTGGGGTGATAGAAAGGAGGACACACTCAGAGAAGGGGTGGATGGGGTGCATACTGTCTTGGGATGGGGATGGGGAGAGATGGGGAGAAAATTTAGAATTCAAATTCTTGTGGAAGTGAATGTTAAAAACTGGAAAATAAATAAATTATATATTTTAAAAAGAAAATGCAAACACCCACACAAAAAGAAGAGAGATAAGTATCTTGCTAGGGTATGTTGTCCTCGGGCTGGAAAGAAATGGCCTGAAACAATATTTTGAGGCTAGGAAGAAGTGTGATTTTTAGAGAGAAATGGTATTTTAGAATGGGAGTCTAAGCACAGCCACACAAGAACCTCATCAATAGGTTCTTTATGAAAATCACTTTAGTTCCTGTGACTCTAAGAGGTTAAATGACTTAGCCAGGGCCCTACAATTAGTATATATCAGGGACAAGACTTACACTGAGGTCTTCCTGAATCTAGAACCCTTCCTTATTTTATAAAATTATACATTTTGTAAAATTATAAAAAATTATAAATGAGGATAATTGCCACCTACCTCTCAGGCTTGGTGTGAGGATCAAGTAAGATAACATTTATATGGCACTTAGCACAGAGCCCAGCACATAGCTGACATTATATGAATGCTTATTGCCTCCCTCAACCCAATGAGAGAAGGGAAATATAGCAGGAGTTATTTTTCCTTTATAGTTCACCATTGACTTGATTAGGGTGCATCACCTCTTCCTCTCTTTTCTATTCCTTGTGAATGGATTCTCCATTCTTCAGTTTAGAACCACAAAATTCACTTGTGGGGGTGCAGGTGAGGATGTTCTAGGCCGGGCCTGACTCAGGCTACAGCCCATAATTTACATCTAATATTGAAATAAAATAAGAGAATTGTAGGTCACTCAACAGTTTAAGGGGGGAAAAAGAAAGTAAGGAGATTATTTAACCATAGCAGGAGAAGATTATTCAACTAGGTTCAGCACTGAGACCCATAGAGTTGATTCACTTTAGCAAAAATGAACTATTAGCCAAGCATATGAGACATTCCTCATGTCCAAAGCCCATCTTCATGTATGTTTTGTACTCAAATAATGAAGAAATGATATCAACAAAAGAAATCTCCTGAATCAACCAAACATTGAGGAATGATATCTCAATATCATTTAAAAAAAAAAACTATTTTACTCTACAGAGAAAAGGGTTAGAATACTGGTCCTTCATTTCTGTTCCTCTACTGTTATATCTATTTTGAAAATTTATACTTTCATTTTATCTTCATATATTTTTAGAACAAAATGCCAAAATGGTTCCTCTGTTGTTTCTTTTTTCTTTTTAATATCATGTCTTTCTAATTTTTTTTATTTAATGGTGTGTAGAAATGAGAGAATTTATTTCACTGCTTGTGTTTTCCTCTGTAGCTGTATTTAATTTATTTCCTGTGTTTTTGTCATTTGGGGTGTTTTCAAATCCAATCATATGCCCACATCTTCTTGTCTTGTTACGAAGAAAGCTTCCAATGTTTCTTTTTTATTGAAGTCCATTTTTTTCATTCGCTATAAAACTCAAGTTTTCTAGGTATATCATTCTGAGGGCAACCTCCCGAATTTCTTTGTTTTTCAGAATAGATTGTTTCATTCTCTTTTAATTGTTTCTGATGGATACAGAATTGTCTTGTGCTATTCAAATTTCTTTTCTGGTACATCAAAAAGTCTTTTATTTTCTGATTGTTGGTGAAATATTTTGCTTGTTCTTAGAATTGTTAAATATAGCCATGCTATGTCTTAGAATCTGAAATATATCAATTGACACTTCATTTTCTATTTCCATAAGCTCTGATACTTATATTATATTATTCCAAACACTTTAGTGTTCAAGTTCTTTTATCTATCATACCATTCTAGGAGGTCTGTGATCCTTAAGTTGCCTATGTACATCCTCTATGCAAGATCAATGTGTTTTGTTTTTATAGAGAATATGAGTTCTTTTTAGCAATGTTGATTTTTGCTTCTCTTCTTCCAGATTGTCCTACTGAATGGGAGTATCTCACTCAAAGTAAGAATGTGATAAGACCTTAGCCTGAAAGGGCCAGGGTCTCACATTGCATCCTGGGACATCTCCAATCATCCTGATGCATATCAGGCCACTGGACCCAGATGGCTCAGGAGAAAAAGTGAAGTTGGTGACCTGGCACAGCCCTCCCTCACTCAAATCAACTGCAAGTCATGACATCATCTTGATGTCATGGTCCTCTTTGAGAATGAAAGACAAACACAACCTGTGAGTGAGTAGCAGCTTCTCTCCTTTTATCTCCCCTCTTCTCTCCTTTCCTCTCCTCTGGTGTTCTAGCCAGGGGATGGTACACTCTATGGCCAAAAGCTGCCTTTTTTCCTTTGGGTTTACTGACTACATTTCTTGCTCAAAGATCAAGCCTTAAAGTCAATTCACTCTGGAGCTCATAGACTGGACAACAAATCCCACTCACCTAGCATAGTATGAATGTAATAACTAGTCATTGTTTCTCTTTTACCCAGGAACCCTGAAGACCTTCCCCTTCCAGTTTGATTTTTTTTTTATTAAAAGGACCATCCCTTGAGTAACTTAAAGAAGCCTATTCACTGAATGGGTGTATTTTACTCAAAGTGAGAATGTGATAAGACCTTAGCCTGAAAGGGCCAGGATCTCCCATTGCATCCTGGTCCATCTCCAGTCATCGTGATGAACATCAGGTAGAAGAAAGTGAGGTTGGTGACCTTGCACAGACCTCCCTCATTCCAATCAAAGTCAACTGTAAGTCATCATCATCTTGATGTCATTGTCCTCTTTGAGAATGAAGGACAAACATTCTATGTTTGCATTCCCCATTTTCTTTTGCTTCTTTGGAGGGACTCACCATAGCAGATTTGAGTTTTTCTGTTCTGGTGAAGAGTCCATAAATTCTACCATTTGTTCCTTTTGAAGTTCTTTCAGGTCTGTGATTTCTCTCTTGAATTATTCAAGAATATCTTGCTGCACTTCCATGCTTTCTTGGGAATCTACAGGTTCCTGTGTTTCATCAGAGGCTGGTCAGTTTTCTTTATCTTGCAATACAGAACATTCTCATTTTACAAAAAAAAAAAAAACCTATTGGGCAAATTCAACCTAGGTTAAAGAATCCTGAAAAATCCACATTTCAAAAAACACCTGTTAACTTTACTATACATTACTGTGCTTTCTCTCTTCACTTCTGCCACTCCAGGACTCCCTACTCCCCTAAAAAAATGTATCCAAGTGAAAACAGAAGAGTGGACACATAGAGAAACTACTTTCATTCAAGGGTTTGGCTTGAGACCTCCAGCACCAAGAGAGGAAACTTTTGCCACATTCCACCTACTCACCCTCTTCCCTCTATCTTTGCTTAAGAACTTGAGTCTGTGCCAGAATGAGGAGGCTAGTGGAGGAAAGAGTATTGAGTAAGCAGATTAGAGATTAGCATTCTTGGCTGTTAATTCATAGAACTACAGCCTTTTAATCGGGTTGAGTTTTTTTGGTGTCTTGGCCTGTTTATATAACTGTAATTACTCCACCTCCAGTGCATAATTTTTCTTTTTGAGTAGTTTTTAAAAAAAGTTTCAATGGCGATTTTTTTTTTGCATCAGTATTGCCAACTGCCAGCCTCTCTACCCAACTAAATAAACAGAAGGTGGGGGGAACCTTTGTAACAAATAAGCAAAATCAAACACACTGAATCCACACAATGGCTGAGTCCAAAAATATATCTCTTGAGCCTTGGGATAATCACCTCTTGGTCAGCAGGTAGATAACATGCTCCATCACTGTGCAATCAATCAATCAATCATTACTTTATTGATAAATTTATTTTATTAATTTATAATTATATATATATTTATAAATTTATATATTTATTTATATATATTTATATATTTATTATATATAATTTATAATATAAAATTTATAAATTTATTAATTAAGTGTCTCTTCAGAGCACTGGATCTTCAGGACACTGTGTGGCATCTTAGGACAAGACTCTAGATGCTAAAGAACCTCAGGAACTTTAAAGTTGTCTGAACCTTATTGTAGTTATACAACCAGCCTGGGACTCTTACAAAGGCGCCTCCATACTTGTTCTATCTAGACAGAGAGAAATCCCCTTCCTCATCATGGTGAGGGCTATGGTCTTCTTTTCCTATGCTGCCACTGGATTTGTACACTCCCTTTTTTATTGCCCATGGACTGATGGCTGAATTTTTGGGCAGTTCTTGACTGTAAAAAGTCTCTTACTGTAACTTTCAGTCAATTTCTTGATTATTATTATCTGATGTAAACTCCAGGTTTCTCTTGGAATAAGTATTGGGGAACTGAGTAGCCCCTCCAGCAACAGTTATTGTTACTCATTTTGGTTTGAAAACTACCTGTTCTTGTCCATTGTTTATTTATCTCTTATGGAATAGCTCTTGTTCTTATAAATTCTAATCAGTTCTTCATAAATCTTGGACAAACCTTTATCAAGGAAAATTGCTACACTTTCCTCAGTTAACTATTTCTCTTCTGATTTAAACAAAATTTTCTCTTTATCTTCCATGATCCTGTCTATCCAATTTTTTTTTGATGGATTTCCCCCTATTCATAGTTACAAAATGTATTTTCTTCCCTGTTCTGCTAATTTTTTATGTGGCCTTTTATATCCAAGAGTTGTATCCATTTGGAATTTATCTTAACATATGGTACAAAACATCAACATCAACTTAATTTCCACTAGACTCATTTCCCTAGCAATTTTTGATAGAATTTTGGGGTTTATGTTCCTTATGGGGATACAGAGCTACTCCTTGGTACATCATGGAGTACATCTCAGAAAATGAGGAAAAATTAGCTACCTTTGACAATCATAGGACAAATTGTTGTTGGGAGGAGGAATCTCTTTGTGCTGGCCTAAAAATGGATTTTCAAATAAGTGTTATCAAAAATATACCAAATACTACATTTTAAAAATTAAATTTATTTTTAGTTTTCAACATTTATAAGATTTGAGCTCTAAAATTTTCCCCCCTCCCTACTCTCCCCCTCCCAAGATGGCATGCAATCAATCTGATATAGGCTATATATGTACCATCATATTTAACATTTCCACATCAGTCATGTTATATAAGAAGAATCAGAACAAAAGGGAAAACCACAAGAAAGAAAAAAGAGAAAACAGTATGCTTTAATCTGCGTTCAGACTTCATAGTTCTTTCTCTGGATATGAATAGCATTTTTCATCATGAGTCTTTCAGAATTGTCTTAGATCATTGCATTGTTGAGAAGAGCTAAGCCTATCAAAGTTGGTCATCAGAATATGTTGCTGTGACTGCGTACAATATTCTCCTGGTTCTGTTCACTTCACTCTGCATCAGTTTCATGTAAGTCTTTCCAGGTTTTTCTGAAATTTGCCTGCTCATCATGGAACAATAGGATTCTATTACATTCATATACCACAACTTGTTCAGCCATTCCCCATTTGATGGGCATCCCCTCAAATTCCAATTCTTGGCCACCACAAGAAGAGATGCTATAAATATTTTTGTGCACGAGGGTCCTTTTCCCTTTTTTATGATCTCGTTGGGATACAAACTAGTATTTCTATTGCTGGATCAGAGTATACACAGTTTTAATACTATATTTTTTCAAAGACAGCAAGGTACAGTGGAAAGAGAACCAGAAAAAAACTAATATCTACAAATACTATACATTGTAAGTGAAAAGTACAGGAAAAAGTAACTGAATACTATATACATCTAATGACCAAAGTTGGACCCAAAGAAAATGCAGTAGGCCTTCCTTCCCCAACTTTGCCGAGATGGGAGATGACGGATTTGAAACATTATTTATAATCTTTCAGACCCAGTTAATGTGTTTTAGTTTCACTGGATTCCTTTTCTCCCTCTTTTTTTTCTTCATTTTTGTTAAAAGAGATGTCTTGCCTGATACGAAAATGGGGAAGGGGATATTAAGAAATGATAGACATGTAAAATCCAAAGATATTCATTAGAAAATTTAAAAAAAAAATTTTTTTTAATTTGAAAAAAGACTATTTGTAGAGTTATATGATAGGGAGAGGGAACTACACACACACACACACACATACTCTCTCTCTCTCTCTCTCTCTCTCTCTCACACACACACACACACACACACACACACACACACACCTGGAATTATAGTCCCAAGATTGAAATCTAAATTATATTTAGCCCTTCTTATAATAAAAATAATACATTAGAATGTCTGAGGGAAGAAGTAAATATTGTCCCAAGTTATGTATAAAAAAATAGCAGTGCTCAATTGGATATGTGACTGCTTCATTGAAAGTTTTTATCACAAATTTCTAGATATTCAGAAATTTAAGAGGGGGCTTTTCTAAGGCTTCAGTAGCATATGTGTGTTCATACATATATATGCATTTGTGTATATATGCGTATACATATATGCACATACAAAATATGCATATATACCTACATATACATGCATGCACATGTGTGTGTGTCCATGTGTCTGTATGTCTATATTCTAGGGCGGCTCTTCCAACTCAAACCTGAAGTAATGGGATAGATTAACAAATTTTGGCTTCTTCTCCCCTGTAAGTTTCTAGGGGGTAATCCCAATTGTTTGGGGAGACTTTTCTGATACTATTAGCCTGAAGAGCAATTATCCCAATATTATTTGACCATTACCATCTCTACAATATCATCCAATCAGTGCTTAAAACCCCAATACAATTTTGACCGCCTGATTATCTCTTTGATATCGTTGATAACCAATTACTACTAATAGCTTTTACAAAGTGAGATTTACTGAAAAAGAGTAACAAGCACAAAACTTTCTCTTGAACCTGGGTACACATTCCTCTATGACTTCAGCTCTTTGAAAGAATAAGCTCAAAATTCAAGTGGAAGTTACAAAGGATTCCTCTGAATTTTCTTCTGAGTACAGTACAGCCAATGAATCACTCCACTGTTGAAAAATAGCTGCCAGGTTTATCCACTACTGAGCTAGATCAAGCAGATCACTTACGGGCTGGGCTAGTCCCATACCTGAGTCAGCTGCAGGGTTGACTCATGGTTGGGCTGAGTCAAGTAGGTTGTTCCTCAGGGGTGGCTCTACTCTGGTGTCTCTGAGAACCTGTAAAGGCTCTCCCAACCCTTCAAAACTCACATGATCATAGCCTAGCAACACATCAATGATAGAAGAAATAGCAGCACCATATACTTACGACCACTTTTCAAGAAAGAGAAAAAGTTCCTCCATTAGATTCTTTTGAATGCACACTTAGTTCTGGCTCACCAATTAAAATAAAAGGCCTTTTCTTTTCACATAGCAAGTGAACAGGAAGCAGTCACAGAATACATATGCATGCTTTAAATCAGGGATAGGATCCCACCATCATGGGTCATGATGAATTTCCAAAAGCATGCTCCCTGAAGTATAGAACTGGGTTGGCACTAAGTAGAAAAGAGTTTACATTCATGTTCAAAGGGTTAGACCCCTAACAGCCAGCAACCCATTATTTTTCCAGATAACCAAACCATACTTTATTGCTCTTAGTACAAGAAGTTCTAGGATTTCCAAAATGTGGAAGATATGGGGCAATAACTCAAACCAAACAGGAAAATGTCTAAGTGGGAAAACCAAGAGAACTCTTATGATTGCCTAATGCACTTGCTGTGAGTCATTATAAGACATGGCAGTGATTTGAATTTGCATATAGATATAAGACATAAGGTAGTAATATGATTTGCATATAGATGTGCATACAGTCTGGTAAAAGGAATGGGGAAAGCTGCCTAAATGCAAATTTAGGTGTGAACCTTTCATATTGCCCCTAGTTAAGTAACTCTTTCTTATTTTCTCTTCATTCAATGAAATCTGAAGTGCCTTTCCTCTTAGACTCTATGATTCCACATTTCACTAAGAAATCCATAGTCATCATTTTTTGTATTTATTGCATACATGGAGCTATTTTAGGCTCTATGCAGAATTTACCAAGAAGTGTGCCCACTAGGATGTTACAATTCAGTGCACTAAAAAATAAGTGTTCTTTTTTTAAATTTAAGTGATTATACATGGATGGATGAAGCAGACAGTGATCAACAGATCAGGAAAATTTTTGTGACCATGGACAAGTTACCTGAAATTGCTTAAAACTTAATGAAGCTAAGTCAGAGACTACAAGTTATAAACATTTGCATCAGTAGAGGGAGTTTCCATGTTGGAGGATTTTACGTATTATATTTAAATGAAAATACAAAATACATTTAAAAGGGTTCGTGTTGTTTATGGAAAGGCTTGGGTTGTTTCTGATTTAATATTTCAGAGACGATGTAAGAATAAGAATTGGCCTGACTCAATGATCATTAACAGATTGTTCTTCCCATGTACCAAAATTTCAGTTTTTCAAATTACTTTTCTCCCTTAAACCTTAATAATCAATAAGTCTTACAAGCCTATCTTGAACCACTAGACAAATATAATCTGATCAATTCAGATGTCCAAATTCAAGCTGACAGTTTAATTTAGTCTATGAAAGATGAGATATTGCTTTTCTAAACTTTAGTAATGATGTATTCTATTTAATAAAATAATGAAAAGTATTTTCCTATAAATCCCAGTGAATTCCAAAAATAATTCTCAGTTACACAAATGTGGTGGGGGTCATAAACCTGAGAATTTCACATGGAGCTGGACATGCAATCTAGCTCCTTTTTGTAGGGTATGAACTCTGGACTCTTCTAAAGGACATGTGTGAAACATTAACTCTTGACTGGTTCCTGTTACTAGGTCAAAGACAATTTGCCACTGAGCCAGGAAGTCACCTACTTAGTACACTTTAGAAGAAAGAAGGAGAAAAGCTCCAATTTCCATTTTATACACGTTGCTTTGGAACTCTGTCACATTTCTTGAACTTTTCCCTCCCTCCTTGCTCCTAAGAGGGATGGTGGCCTGCAGCTCAAGCATATGACGGAGGGAACACATGCTTGCCAGTTGGGCCTGAGTGCATGACTGCATTCTTCAGCCTTTGTGTTTCTTTCCTGAACAGAGATCTTTGACCAAAATAAGTGATCCAGAGAGATGGGCCTCACAGAACACAATAACTCATACCACTCACTGTATATCCTGCTATTGTGGTTTGCCCTGGGTTCACTGGTGGTGGACATTGACCTAGAATGAGAAGTAGGCCCTTTGTTGTCACACCTGTTCGCTCATTAATTTCCCACTCTGGCATCTTGGGGATAATTTGTTTACAGCTCTAACTCTCAATTAGTATTCCTTAAAAAAGGCAGGAGTTACAAAAAATAGGATACAACATGAATCAGGTATGGGACAGGAAGGTGGTTCCTGCATAGAAAGCAATAATAGATATAAAAAGTATTACAGCATACATCAGCAGAACATGAGAAACAGGAGTAAGCTGTATAAGTATAGTAAATATAACTACTCATACAGTCTCCTGGCTTTGTAAGGCTATTAAAATGGGCATTTTACATTTCACTTCAGCACCTGGCAACGTGCACTTACATAGCCAACCTTAGAAATCTTTCTCTTGGTCTCTGTCTAATGCAGATATTTCTCCTACTGTCAGTCACTGACACTTTAGGGACACCACAGCCAGTGGCACTCACTGGCCTCCCAGGTCCTTCTGACCTTTCAGAATTCACAAACACACAGGTGTTTTGAGGTTGCATCTTGGCAACTTCCTTGACAGACACATAAAGGGCAGGTGTGATGCCATCCCAGGTACAAGCTTTGCTAGCTAGGCCAGATATATATGTTTATGGCCATATAGATCCAGGTGTAGGAATGAGGCCAGTTGTCCTGCCCCCCCATATATTAGAAAGATGCCCAAAGCAGCTGTCACACTTCAAAGCCGAAAGGAAGAGTGTGGTTAGAGAGGTGGGATACCCCTTTTGTATATCCGCTGATTTCCAGGCTAGTAGTTAAATTGAGGAAGTCTTCAATACATGCACTAAGTCACAAATGGCTGGAAGTAGCCTCTTTCCATTCTTCCATATGACTACCAAGAATGGCAAATGAGCATTCTCCCAAGGAGAAAGGCAATTACTATAAGTCCTTGAGTATAGTCCTTAGGCCTTCCTCATTAGCCCAAGAATTTCGGGGTTCTTGAGTCAATGGCAGCTGCCCACTAGGATACCCCTCCACTAACTTCTTGGAAGAGAACTTTGTTAGGACAGTGCTGGTCTAAAGTGAAAGCAATAGAACCATTCAGCAGCGCCACAAAGTGCTTTTGCTTTTTGGGAGACTATCATAATGGTAATGGGTTAGTTTCATATTTTCAATATTTATTAATACATGACCGTGAGCCTTCTGTGTTCTTTAGAGGTCGATAGGTGGTACAGTGGACAGAGTGTAGGATCTGAAGACCTGAGTTCAAATCTGTCCTCAAACACTTACTGACTGTGTGACTCTCAGCAAGTAAAACCCTAGCTCTCTCAGACTATAGGATAACAACAATACCTAGAACACACGGTTGCTGTGAGGACCAAAAGGTTCATACGTAAGTTCTGCCTGTCATCATCATTACAGTTATTAGGTATTATGAGCAAATAAATGCCCACTTTGACTTTCTGGAAAGGTATCTCCTAATGCCTTTTGGGGAGATGCTGGACGTGAGAGCAAGAAAAACCTGACTTACCTTTACGAGATCAAATTCTACTCAGAAAAATCTGAGTTCCATCTAAATGAAGATCAAGATTCTTTTGTGTGAGGGAGCTTCCTGAACCACAGCAAACACAAATAATCAGACATCCATGATATCTGATATCCAGATAATCCACACCTCAAGTTTCCTTCTCACTCCAGTTCATCCTTCACTCAGCTGTCAAATTGATCTTGCTAAAGTATGGAGGTCTAAACATGTCACATACCACCCCCTATTCCATAAACTCCTGTGGCTCCCCATCACCTCCAGGATCAGATAAAGTCCCCTTTTTGGTTTTTAAAACCTTCCATAGTCTGGTCCCTTCTTGCCTTACATCTTACTCCCTTTGTAACACTGGTTTCCATAACAGACTTCTCTAACACATCACTCCATCTTAAGGCTCCATGCATTTTCACTGTCTGTTCCCCAATCCTATAATCGTCTCTCTCATCCCTGTTACCTGGCTTCCCTAGCTTCCTTCAGATCCCAGCTAAAATCCCATCCCAATTCCCCTTAATGCTAGTGCCTTCCCATGGACTCTTCATCTAGTGACACTGGCCTCCTTGTTCTACAAACAAGATACTCCATCTCTTTATTCCTGGCATTTTCTTTGGCTATCTCTCCTGTCTCCACTATGACC
>CM053769.1:423788465-423804905 GCA_028658325.1 Potorous gilbertii
TAAGAGAGGACATAAACGAAAAGGAAAATGAAGTTCAAATGATTACAGAAAGATGAATTTCACAGCTAAAGATTTCTTCTGTCCTCCAGTTCATATTAGTGTTTGCGTTAAAATAATATCAAACAACTCAGACTTGGTCTTTGAGGCTTTAAAATCCTAGTTTTAAAAGGTTAGGTCAAAATACTGAGTGAAAGAAACAACTGAGAAATAATTGTATAAATTTAGGGGAGAGGTACAAGAGGTGCTACCAATTGAGACAAGACTGATTTGGGTTTTTTTTTTTGTTTTTACTTTGTTTGCAATTTGTTTAGCTGCTGAAAGTCAGGGAAAAGATTATTACTAGAAGTAGAGATTTTTTTTTTTTTAAATTCTTTCATCTTACCTTCTAAAAAGCAAAATGGATTAGAAGCAGAATAATAGAGCTATGCAATGATACACTAGTTCAATACATAATTAAACACTTGCTTTTAAATTGATTCTTAGATCATGATAACTTGATCCTTTTCTTAGTAATGGGACATATTTGAAGAACAAATATTTAAGCTTCAGAAAGAAGATAAAAACCTACAATTATTGAACTCATAATCCAATAATGACACATCAGCAACAAAAAAATATTTTTTAGCTTGGGCTTCTTTGCCCCTGTGATATCAAATTCAAGTTGTCTGTTAATAAAGGAAAACCTTCCTAAGCTGAAATGACCTCCACCAACCAGTGACCAAAAGTTTGCTTGGCTCATCTGTGCCACACTGAAGACAACATATTACTATGACACACTAACAGTAGTAATAGTTCTGCCGGTGCTTTTACAAAGACCACTGACAGAAGCTTTCATTGGAATGTTGGTCATGGATTAAAAACACTTACAGTTGAATGACTCAGCTATAAGTCTTGGGTCCATGGAGTCTGTGATTCTGTAGACTTGGAAAAGATAAAATTGTTCAAGTTTCCTGGAAATATTTATAAAAATATTTTGTGAAATTAAAGATCTGTAGTCAAACAAAAATGTTGAGTCTCCTACATGCAACATAAATCCTAATTAGTTTCAAAAGACAGATAAATGTAGACTATTATTTGGAGCCTCAATAACACTAAATCTTACTAAAAATGATTTTAAAATCAATATTACTACAATCTAAATACTGTGATATTCTCATCAAGGCACAGAGAGTTAAATGTATAAATCCCTGCATGTTGACATGAGAATATATCTGTAAACAATTCTAGGAAACAATTTCTGGCAGTTGAATAAAAGAATAGTGTTTTTATAACTAATTCATAAGAAAATCCAAAGTATGGATCTTTTAACAATTTATGACCAAAGGCACAACTTGGTCAAAAACAAGTAAACATAGGAAAATTTTTTAAAATTATTATAAATGACAGGTTTAATTGACACAATAAAGCAAGCATTGCTAATTGTCAATCAGTACAGCAATGCCACAGCATATCTAGATTTTTTTTTAAGCACTTAGAGAACTGGCACCATTTTAATTTACTACGATCAATATAATATCCCCCAATATTCCTTCCCTGATGATATCATAAGTATACTATCATGCTATTCCGATAAAGTAAATGCCCTCCTGGGTCCTTGTATCCCCAGTTTATTTGGATGACAGTTTTATGAATTTTAACCTTAACGGGCAACTTTCTCCCCCATTACTGCTAAAAAGGTGGCAAGGATAAACCACAGGGCTTCTCTATTTTTTTTATTTCCTATAAATAATTTTCAGTGACAGTTAACGACAAAAGAGATCTCACTACTGCAACACTTTAAATATAATGTACAGACAATGCCACTAGCAGTACAATCTTCAGATCATATTTCATATGCATCCGATTCAGTTCTTAATGAGTGTTAAGAATTCTTCCCGGGTCTTTGGATCTTCCCGGAATACACCCAACATGGTGCTGGTAACAGTTTTGCTGTTCATTTTCTGTACCCCTCGCATTACCATACACATGTGTCTAAAATACAAAATGACAAAAAAAGTTTATGGGAAAAGGTAGTTTTTCTTTAAAATAAAGAGTGTGCCACAATACAAAACTAGATAATGTTACTTGCATATTTCCTTCTCAGGCAAATTCTGCTTGAAAAGGTGATTTTCAAAAACTTCATATTCATTGCGACTATTTTAAAATTTCACAAGATAGGAAGAAAAAACTTAAATCATATCAGGACACATTTTGTTAGAAGGAGTGAAAAGAAAAAAATTTTTTTAGTAAAAGTAGAATAATGACCTATGGACTAACTTACATACAACTTAGAAATAAATCCAGATTTCTCTGAGAGATCTGAGTCCAGATTCTGGGGTCAAAGAATCTGGGTTCAAATTCCACCTCTGATACTTTGTGACCTTGGAAAACTCACATATCCCTTGTAAGTCTCACTTTCTTCACCTATAAAATGAGGTTATGGAACTAAAAGACCTATATGGTTTCTTCCAATTCTAAATCTATGCTCCTGAGAGACATTTGGTCCTAAGCACAGGGAATATCATACATTCTCGAATGCTCACATTATTTAATAGTGTATTTGTATTTTTAGAAGCATCACGAAAACGGCCAGACAGAAGTGGAAGATGGTTAATATTAATCATGAGAATATCTGAGGATCAGAGATAAGATGAGAAAAGCAGATGATGATGATGATGATGATGATGATGTTATTATGTTCTAGATACATTATCCATGCTGACTGGGATATATGCTTATAGCATATTCTGAAACCATACTGGTTAAATCCTAAACTTGACTCTAACTTGCAAATAAAATATATAAATGGCAGCTAAAGAAAATAAAAACAGAAAAATGGTAGTAGTATGTTTAATTCTACGTCTTAAAATAACATGTGACATAAAATAATACACTCACGGTGGCATAACTCAAGAAAAAACTGCCCAGAACTGCCCAGTATTCTCCCTTTTTACACAGAAATAAGCAATTCATTTAGCAGGTAATATACTTCTTCATACACTTCTAAAAATGGAATTACCCCTAAGAGATCTTGATATCACAGACAAAATTTTTAGAAAGATTAGTAAGATTAAGGATTAAGGAAGATCTTGCATAAGGAAAATCTTGGGCCTTTTATATATAAATACAACTATATGTGAGTAAATATTAAAAATGATATTATCAATATTATCAATGTGTGCTAGGCATCCACCAGCTGCTCAGAAGAGGAGTTGGCATTAAATACAAAGCTGATACTGTTGTAGCCAAGGCAACAATCTGTTAGCACACTGTGACATCACAAAAGAACAGATATTAACTTACGTTGCTTCAACAACCACTCCAACTCCAGCTGGCCGCAGGGCTTCTGTGACTGCTACTGCAATTTGTTTTGTAAGTCTCTCTTGAACTGTGAACGTGACAGAGAATTCAATTTGGGGGGTGGATACAAACATTTTATTCTTTGCTACAGTGATTCATATATGCTCTGAGTGGGAACACTGCAGATAAATGTCTGTTAAGATTTATTTTTTGGAATCTTTTATTGAAATGCAGTTTTAGAAGATTTTTTTCCATTTGTAAGTTTAAGGTAACTACAGAAAAGAAGCAACAAAGCAGTCACAAAGGTTTCAAAAGCTATCTGTTAAAAGTACACTTTGGGTTTACCTAAAGAGCTTGGTACTTTTATCTATGCTGGCTTTCCTCATCTTCAGAGCATTTATTTGTAAAACCTTAAATTAACTTGAGTTTGCTGAGGTAAACTTACCATGGTAAAATACAAATTCCATATAGTACAGATTTGTAACTTTTGAAGAGTCCTTAAAAGTCAAAAGTCTGCGTCCCTTGGTTTATTAAGAGATGAGAACATTCTTCCCAGTGCATCAGTGCTACACCATCTTAGTGATGGTGCCGTGGGGAATTCGTGCAAGCATGCTACAGACTCTTAAAACTCATTGTTTCAGGACACTGACGGCTGCATAGCAGCCTCCTTAGATCCTCATGCATCTAAGGCACTCTGGTTAATCATTTATTAAATAGGCACTAAGCTGCAGAGGTGGCAACAGCATTAAGATAACATATTATGGGTTTTGAACATCCACCTCCCATATACCTTGGTTCCTGTGGGTATCTGAGGTTGTTTCCACTTTCTACCCCAAAAGGGGCTGGATGAATATTCTTTCTCAGGAGTGATCTTTAACACCAGAAGAAAGTACCAACCGCAGAATTAACAAGTATCTGTATTAAGAGGCTCTGGAAACAAAATGGGAATCTTTTCTGTCTGGCTCAGAGGTGATGATATTAGATTAGCCAGGATGGATTTGGACTTGATACACATCTGTCTTAAAGAGGCCCATGTAAACATCAAGACCAAAAGGCAGACAGAGTTGAAAAGAGCTACTTCCACAGGATGGTACATAAAAAGGAAAAAAAAATCAATTTGAGGAGTGGTTCTTAGAAAGGATCTGAAGTCCCAAAAGATTATTTATACTTAATTATAATGATACATTATGCTTAAGGAATTGATACAATTGTTTATTAAGCAACTACAAAAATCAAAGTACTATGCTAGGTGCTAGAGATAAATAGTGAAAGCAGAATAATCCCTGTCATCAAGGAACTTCAACTAGATCGAATGTTTAATAATATAATCTTTGTCATAAAGTGTCTCACTGAATTATCCATGTCAACGCTAAGACATCTAACCTACTGTCTATTATTCATAGTTACCCCAATGTTAATGAAAAAAGCAATTGTGAGTATATAACTGAATGACTGTCTAATATCTTTCTCACAAGTCATTAATGAAAATTTGTGATGTAAAAATAGAAAACCTTGGCATAAATATATTCAGCTAATTACTTAATATATCAATTCATATAATGAGGAAAACATTTGGACAGTTTACCTTGTAATCTCCGACTATAAATTTCCACAATCCTAGAAAATAAAGATTCATTTTGATGATTCTCATAAAGTTTGAATGAAAATCTGATATAAGATAAAGAGATCTCTTTATATAAAACTCACTATAATACTGAACACAGAACACACAATATGGTAGGAAATGTAATTCTTAGGGCTTAAGAAGTGACTGAAATCATAGGCATACTAGAGAAGATTAGCTACATTAATAAAAGTAGGAAAAATATCATATTTATTTGATCCAGTAGGTAAAAGTCTACTCATTTATTTCCATGTGTTTCCTGTGATGGTAAAAATTAGTGGCTGGTAATGTATGTCAAGTTTTTAACCAAAACTGGAAGCTTCCCAGTAAGCTCAGAAGTAAGATCCAAGCATTATAATTAATTATAATATTTAACAGTTCCAGCTACAAGTTAAAAATAAAGAGATGGTCTGTTTACTAATTAATAGCAGGCCATCCTCAAGTACACCAACTAAGCCTATTAGGTTAATCCAATTTGGGCCAATTATATTCTCCCTTTGATGTATCTTTATAAGAAAGGTCCATACAAGCACCTTTAATTTTCCATAAGCTTTATAATACTAGATTACGTCTTGAATTCCTCAAAGGAACTCCAAAAAATGGAAGAAAAGAAAACCAATGAGTTCTATAGAAGAAATGTCAAGACACACAAACATCTTCCTTCACAGTGGAGAGGTAGGGTGCTAATATGACAAAACACTGTATAGCAAATAAGGAACAGTTTTGATGTTGGATTTTTTTTTCTTAACTGTTCTTCTTTGTCCCAATCAGGATCAGAAGGCCTATGACATTGAGATAAAAGGCAGCAATAAAACATTTTGAAAAAAAATGATCAGAGCAGAGAGATTTAGGGAAGGTTGAGGTCTTAAGTTCATGATAACATTTGAAATATCAAGGGCATATTTGGGAGTCCTTATATTACCTACTAGTAAGTTATTACCTAAAATAGCTATTCTTAATCTTTGTGTGTGTGTGTGTGTGTGTGTGTGATGTATTCCTTTGGTAGTCTGATGAAGCCTATGAACCCTTTTTCGTAATGTTTTTTTTTAATACATATAACAAAATTCATAGAATTACAAATATTAAAATACCTATATTAATATATTAGTATATTAATTAATTAATAAGATATTAATAAGATATTAAAATACCTATAAAAATATATTTTTAAAAAAAGTTCATAGCCTCCCAGGTTAAGAACCTCTAGCCTAAAGTCTTTAAAAATCTAAAAGGAGATAAACTTATTTGCTTTGAAAATATAGGAAGTGAAATACAAAAGAAAGTTAGAAGGTGGGAATAAAGATTGGAGGCAACAATTAAAACTTTTTCGAAAACAAATTAACATGTACTCTTTCCCCCTCTCCAAAGTTACACTGATGACATGTCAGCTAGAAAGTATCTTCCAGTTACAGAAATGGTAGTGTTGCATTTAAGGGTAGTATGCTCATTCATTAACCACTCTCCAGTTTACAAAGGCCCTTAATATATATACACATCTCTCTATATATATACATGTGTTTTCTTGGTTCTGTGAATCCTTGCAGAAAGTTCTATCCCATAAAATTTGTTATTTCTTCTAAAAGTTGGCTCCAACCTATCTTTCCAGCTTTCTTTACAACTTTTCCACATGAATACCCTCTTTCAGCCACATTTGTTCAACAAGTTCACTGTTCCCTGTCCCCAACACTTCCAGCTCTTTGCTACTTCCAAGCCTTTGTTCACAAAATGTCTCTTTCATCTGTTGTCTTTGAAATCATCCCAGCCTGGTGCTTTCCCTCCTATTAACTCTGAGAGGAGCTACTACTCATTTGCTACTTTCTTACTGCCTTGTATTTTTAATTATCATGTCCATTCTCAGTAAGATTGTGCACTCCCTGGGTTAGAGAATTGTTTTATAATTCTCTGAACTATCTCTTCCTCTCTCCGAAAGCCTTGCCCCATAATAGGTGCTCAAATAGTGATTAATAATGCTGTAGTGGGGCCCTACAATATTCTGAATCAAAGAAAGGGCCAGTTAAATTACAATATGAAGCAAAAAATAAGCCACCCCAAATTCACATTTACTTAGCAAAGTTTATTCACAACCCCCTTTGTAGTCAGTATTGCAAATAGAATTGTTCCCTTTTAACAGATAAAATAGGAAAGATTCAATGATGTTTACAAAGTGAATACACAGTTAATCCAACTACACCTGAACCCAGGTTTCTATTCTAGTCTAAGACTTTTCTGCTACCACCACACTGATTCTCTGTTAAAGATGGTGAATATAATATTTCATATTGCTGTTCATCCAATCTCCTTCCTTCAGATTTCTAAGTAGCAAGGACTGGATTCATTTGACATTAAGCACTACTCTAAAAAAAATTACTTTAAAAATACTTTCTATTAATGAGAATATAAACTACTGTGCAAGTCTGCTTCTTATTTAATCTTTTAAAAGCTTTTCTTTGAAATCCATTCCCTCCCCTAGACAACAAAGGGATTAATCCCCTCTTAACCCAGAGTTCATGTTTATTATTTACTCCTTGATGGAACACAGTTTCTAGAACTCCCCATCTAGAAAATTTCTCCAGTAGATATTCTACCTACAATACAACAGGGCTTTTTTTAGAGAATGTACACTAATCAAGGGAAAGCTATGAATACTTATTATATCCTGTTTTATGAAATCTGAAATTTATCCATCAGAACTATTCTCAGTCAACAAGCATTTATTATTCTATGCCTACCATGTCCTAGGCATATAGTAGATAGATTCTTCTGCTGATCAGTGACCTAAGTTAGGAGGTTTTCTTTTGTTTTCAGGAGTCTTGATTTACTAAAGAGATTGCAGTTCTTTTACTATCTAACCTCAAGGTCTATACGCAGAATACTGTGAAACTACATTGACCTACACAACTAAGCAAGGATCTTCTGAAGTTAAGGATGGGGAAAGGAATTGAAAGAATTCTCCCTTCCTAGTTCACTTTATCTCTATAGAAGAATAAAGGTAAAGTAGAGAATGGTCAAGCATAGTTTCCACCCCTATTCAGAAGAAACACAATTACAGGATCTTTTTTAAAAGGACCCATCCAATTTGGATTGATTTTTAGCAACAAGCATTTGCTTTCTTACGTTAGCCCTCCAACAACTTGAAATCCAATTAACCAAAAGACCCCTGTTTCCTGAGTATTCTGAGTAAAGGAACACCATTCCTCTTTAGTACCCCTCTTCTGAATCTATTATTGACAAATGGAAAAGTTTTGTTCACTAAGTCTCCCTGCACAGAAGCTGTATTGCCCTACCAAAAAGGCACAGTGGATAGAACACTGGGCGTGGAGTCAGAAAAAAAGAGTTCAAATCCAGTATTGGACAATTACTAGCTGTGTGACCAAACAATCTCTGCCTTCATTTCCTCCACTATATAATGGAATCAATAATGGCACCTACAACTCAGAGCTGATGTGAGAATGAAATGAAATGATAGTTGTAAGGCACTTAGAACTTAATAAATGCTTATTTTCTTCTGAACTATAGCTAACTGAGTAAGGCTGCCAATACTAATTCTGTCCCTGTGGCTCAGTGCTCTAACCTCTGATAGTGACTCTATCTCTTGATTTTACATTTTTCCTTTGAAAAATGGGTAATTCATGCAATTAGTCTTAAGACATCTCTTTCTCACCATGCTTCTTTAGAGCCATAAAAATGGGAGGCAGCATTACAAAATGGGCAAAGATCTTGAAAACCTGTGTTCACATTTAGCCTCTGACACCCATTGGCTGTGTGAAGTCAGGCAAGTCATTCACCCTCTAGGTGCTCTCAACAATTCTCTAACTATGCTTTGTAGAGAAGGTACTGACCAGCATTGACAGAAGTTTCTTCAAATGGAACTGTTCTTTATCAATGAAACTAGGCCCAGGTCCTATCATAATTCCCCTTCTCGAATCTGGCCTAAAAAGATGCAATAATTCTGTTTTGTTCATTTTAATAAATGTATAATGGTAAATTGAGATCTAACCCTAAATTATAAGCTTAAGTGATTACAATTCCAATATGCCTTACCAGACAGTAATCATTAAAAGGCAAAAGTCCTATAAATCCATTTCATTAATAAGCATCACTTCCAAAACACTACTTACCTAGCAAGCTTGCTGAGGCCAAGGAGTTGTTTGTTAGGAAGATAACCTATATGAACCTGTTGATTAGAAAATCATTAATTAAATCAAAATATTATACTATGCAAATAACAAACCAGTTATTATAAAGTATAAATACATGAAGACACTTGAAACTAAAGTATGTCTAAAAATCCAGATTACCTAGAAAGTCATGCATTTTTGCAAATACCAGAAAGATTTGGAGTAGGCCTGCAATCAAATGGGTGAGAAATAAATCCAGGAGAATTCAGGTCTCTTATTCATTACTTATGATGATCCTATTTTTGCCTTGATCAGTTAGACTTATAGGGCTTTTCTCAAAGACTACCTATATCCACAAAACTAATATTCTTATGAAGTTAGGAACAATATAAGTAACAACAGCAAATCCCTTTCATTTAAAAAATATAAATGGATTCATAATAGAGTAACAAAGTCATTCTTACACCAAATGCTACCATATAATGTAAATGGGAGACAGAGTCCCCATCTTCCCATCTGACCTGGTGCAGTCACAAAATATAGTCACCACTTTACCATTATTCTTTTACAAAAAAAGGAACATGTCTTTCTGAGTCAGAAGCTAGCAGCAGCACTGGGAAAACAACAGAATTGCCCACAGCACTGTAGAGCTTTAAAGATGTGAGCCATGGAGTCAGTTTGGCTATTTAGGTTAGTCAAAGATACATCCAGCCATCAAAAAGAACCCAGTCACCTACCACCTCTGGGTAAGGAAGATGAGATTTTCTCTTATCCCTCCCTCTCTTTGGGTTATAGTATCGAGGAGTAGTGCTACTTGCCCAGAAAGAGATACCTAACCTAGAAGTTGGAAAATCAGTTCTAAAGAGTTTGACGCACAATTGAGGAAGCAGAAAGACAGTCATCCCAGAGTAGAAGCAGCTTTAAAGGGTGGGACCTCTGGGGGCAGAAAAGGGAGCTACCTATAGACTTCGGAACATCCCTATCCCTAGAAATCAAAAGAGTCACTCTTTAGAGAGCAACAGACTCTGAGAGCCCAGATGAGTCACTTGCCCATTAGAGATACTTCTACCAGAGAGAGGGCTATTAGGATTACATAAAGAGAGAAAAAAGCAATGAGCAGCCTTTTCCACATGTTTCCTACAGGTATGGTTTACTATCATTGTTGTCTGTTAATCAATCAACAAACACTTGCTCAATGCTTTCTATGGTCAGGGCACTGGGTTTAAGCCCTGTGTCAGTCAGAATATAGAAACGGTCTCAGCTTTCAAGAAACCAGCATACTAACGGAGGAGCCAAGAGGTTCCTGTATGTGTGTGTATATGTATATATGTGTGTGTGTGTGTGTGTATATATATACATACATATACACATGTATATATATGCATATATGCATATCTACATACATATGTGTATATGTACATGTATACACACACATATATGTATATATCATCCTATATACATGTGTTTGTATATCATATGTGTGTGTATATATATCTCATGTATACACAGATATATACATGATAAATGCAGAGCAGATGGAAGGTGAGCTTAGAGGATAAGACTTTAAATGACTGGAGGTGAGGGGAAGGACTCACGAAGACAAGGACACTTGAATTGTGACTTGAAAAAATCCAAGGATGTCAAGAGCCACAGGTGAGGAGGAAAGGCATTCCAGGCATGGAGACCAGACGGTGCAAAGGCAGAAAGGTGAGAGTTGAGTGTCATGCAAAGAACAGCAAGTGAGCCGATCAGCTGGCTTGCAGCAAGCATAGAGGGCACTGAATGTGAGAAGATGGAAAGGGAGGAAGTGACCAGGTTATGAAGAGCCTTCAATATCACAAGGGGGACTTTATATGTGATGTTGGAAATAACAGGGAGCCACTAGGATTTATTGAGGTTTACTGAGTTGGGGTGGGAGGTGGTGACATGGTTAGATTTACAACCTTTAGAAAATCTACTTTGACAGATGAGAGAAGTATATGCTGGGGTGGGGAGAGACTTGAGTCAGGGTGACAAATGAAGACATTATTGTGATAGAGAAGAGAAGGGATGGAAGCTTGGGTGTGAGTGGAGAGAAAGGGACGTATATGAGGGATATTATGAAGGTGAAAATGATAAGATTTGGCGTTGTATTGGCAATGTGAGGATAGGATGCCCTCAACAGTAATGGGGGAGTCCAGAAGAGAGGGAAACAGGGAGGGGGAGATACGAGCTCTATTTTGGACATGCTCAGTAAGAAATGCCAGTGAGACATCAATTTGGACCTTTCCAGTTGGAGATGTAGGATTGGAGATCAGAAGAGAGATTATGGTTGGATTTGTAGATCTGTGAATCATCTGCACAAAAATGAGAACTGATCTCAAGGAAGCTGATGAGATTACTAAAAGTGATAAAAAGAGGAAAAGGAATACTCACTAGTTATGTGATCCTGAACAAGTCAATTTGCCTTTGATTTCCTCATCTATAAAATGAAAGAATTGGACAATATGGTCTCTAAGTCCCTTCCAGCTTGAAAACTTTGATTCTGTGACCTATAAGAAGAGGGTCAAGGACAAAACCACAGGAATAGGAAAAGGACCGAGAGAGCAGTGTCATGAAAACACAGAAGAGAAAGTGACTTGTATAAGAAAGTAATCAGCATTGTCAAATGCATGTGCTCTTCCCTCTGTGGGTACTTTGGGAGACTGCACCTCAAGTTCATGCTTTTATAGCTACAGCTCTTCCAATGCCATCTTAGTAAATTCCTTTGCTAAGAGCAGACGGCATATACAAGCTGTTAATGGGAAGGACAACAGTGGAGGTTTGTGAGTTTTAGAAGTGGGCACCCAAAGGGTTCTTGACAGTAGTAACCAAGGTTATGGTTAAAGTTTTATTTGCATTTCTAACAACTGCCATCTTCTGAATTAAGGAAGCAAGATGAACCTTCAGCTACTCTTCATGAATACAAGTCCTATCCCAGTTAAGTCTTCACAGGGAGGAAGTGCAGTATACTGGTTAATGTGCTCACCTTGGAGTCAGAAAGACTTTGCCTCTGTCACATACTGGTTGAATAACCCTGGGAGAGCCACTAAATCTGCAAGAGCCTTAGGCATTGACATCTAAAATGCTAACAGAACATATTTAATTATGTGCCTCATAAAATTAATTTTTTATGCTTGATATTAAAACAAGCCAGTTAGATTAAGCTCCTTTTATTTGGTAGAAGAGAGGAAGAGGGAGAGAAATTTGTAGATAAAGGCAGCCAGAGAGACTGACTATCCATAACGTACAGCTCCTGACTCCAATTCTGTCAACCCCCATACTTAGGCTTATCTGCTTAATCTAAGACTAGTACACTTTCAAAAGGTATATAGTGCTAGCTGCACTAAACCTTGGTATAAAGTTCCAGCGACCTCTAATATAGATGGTTCATTCAGACCCAATCATTTGACTAGATGGGCTAATTCTAGGGTTCAGCTACCTATATAGACTACTTTACTCATCATGTACCAGGTCAAAGCGGGAATCTCAGTTATTGCAATATGGTAGAGAAATGCTCACTTCTTATAACCTCTTTGTAAAAGAGAGTATAATATATCTATTAAAACAGTGTGTATATTATCAGTAACCCTTCTGATCAGGTCAATGGCATGTGGCTTTGTCTACATTATTTACAATCTTGAGCCTAACAAAATGAGTACAAAGCATAGTAACTCCCTGAATGATCTCTCTCATGGGTTTAAAAAAAAATACCATTTTGCTGTTCATGTAAAGGATAATTAGCTGACCCAAGAGTTTAACTGAGTTTAAGAGTACAACACTTTATTCTCCCGATGTGTTCACAGGAATAATGGACATATATGATACTAATGCTACAAGGTAACATAAAGGTCAACTTGCTCAATTTACAGTTGCAGAAAACAAAGGTTAAATAACTTACTCACTCAAGGACACAGAGTGTAAGTAGCAAAGATAATATTCAAACCCAGTTCATTTAATAGCCACTAAAATGTCACTCCACCATTTTGCCTGCCAATATAAATGTGTTCAGAGATAGATTAGGATCCATTCATTTAGCCAATATTTTATGATGTAATTTAGGTCTAGTACAGTTTGAGTTCTACTTTATTCAATCCCTTAAGTGTTAGAAGTATACCTAGCTAAACACCCATTCCTATTATCTGTTGTTCAGGCAACCAATCAGCTGACAACTAAAAAAAAGATCTAAGTTACTAAGAAAAACAGAAAGCACCAGCGTTGTCGTTCATTCTTTGTTTTTGAAGAAGACCAATGGTGTCACAATACTGGAGTCACAGTGCAGTGTGCTTGGCCATGACTGATCAGAACAAAACAATTTTAGAAGGCACTACACAGGTTGGGCACAAGTGGTCCATTAGAACATTTAACATGGAAGTGGGTCTGTATGCGTGCAACTCACATTTCCTTTGTGCTTCTTTGATTGTACTTTGCTCATGGGGACAATGTCTTCTTTGACTGAGCACACCATGCTGGATGGTTCTGTGCCAGCGATTCCTACATCTCACATTCAATATTAAAGTTCTTCAGAGATACTTTGAGAATGTCTTTATTAACACTTCCTCGGACCACCACATAAGAGCACTTACCTCGTGCAAGTTCTCTGTAAAATGGTCTTGTGGGTAAGGATGCACTTGGCATTTGAACTACATGGCCAGTCCACTGGAGTTGCACTTTTGCAACAGAGTTTGAATGTTTGGCAGCTCAACTCTAGAGAGGATACTTCAGAGTCTAGTATCTTATTTTGCCAGGTGATCTTCAGGACAACTCAAGTGGAGTAGTTCAGCCTTCTGGCATGGCACTGATAAACTGTCCAGGTTTCACAAGTACACAACAGTGTGCAGCAAGCACTATGGCTCATGTAGAGCCATGTATGCATTTTGGTATTCAGCCCAATACTTCTCTTCCACACTTTCTTTTGGAGCCTCCCAAAAACTGAGCTAGCTCTACTTTCAAAGTAAGTGAATTTATCCACAGCATTCAAAATTTCTGCATTTATTGTGATCAATTGTTGCACGTACGGATGGTGTGGTGGTGGCTGGTGGATGATCCCTGTTTTCTTGGTGTTGGCTGTCAGGCCAAAATTAGTACAGATAGAAGAGAATCAATTTATACTCTGTTGCATCTGGGCCTCAGAGGCTGCACTGAGTGTATGTACCATCATCTGCCAACAAAGTCACACACCAATTTTCTCTCTCATTTGGCCTGGTCTTGACTTACAAGCCTTTTCAAGTTAAATAATTTACCATTAGTACAGAAGCTGATATTGACGCCATTTTTGTCCTCATTGAAGGTATATGACATCATGGAAGATATGCTGAAGAGCATGGGAGCAAGCATGCAACCCTGCTTTACCCACTGATGACTAGGAAAGCATCACATCATTGGCCTTCATCCAGAACCTGCGTAAGCACGCCATTGTGAAATTGCTATACAATACTGACAAACTTCTCTGGACAATTCAATTTGACCATGATCTTCCATCAGAACTCATGACTGCCAGCATCAAAGGCCTTGGTCAGGTTGACAAGCATTGGATACAGACCTCTATTCTGCTCCTGGCATTTCTCCTGAAGTTGTCAGACAACAAACATCATGGTGACCATTTCATGGCCCTTTCTGAAGCCACTCTGGCTCTCGGGTAGATGACCATCTTCTAAATGATTAATCACCCAATTAAGGAGGACTCTGGCAAGGATACTACTGTCAATGACTAGAATAGAGATCATCCTGTGGTTGTCACAGGACAGCCTATTTCCTTTTCCTTTAGAGAGATGAACAATGGGGTCCATCCTTAAGCTCCTGGGGGATAACTTCCTCTTGTCACACAACATGGAAGATTTCAGTCAGTTTCTTGTATAAGCAACAGATCCCCGGCCTTGCAGATCTCCACTGGGATGGAATTAGCACCAGCTACTTTGCTACACAAGAGGAGCTTGATGGCATTCAGTACCTCTTCTTCAGTAGGAGGTTCAGCTAAAGAAGAAATGATTACAACCTGAAGCATAAGATCGATGGCTTCAGTATTAGTTGATGATGATCTGTTAACACTATGGAAGTGTTTTGCCCATGTCTCCAGGATCATATCCTTGTCTCTGATCATTCTGGATTCATAAGCACTAAGTAGTTGAGATGCACCAGAGATCTTGTCTCATAGTCTTCAGGGCATCATGGTAGCACTTGGGATTATTGCTGTCAACAAAAAATTGAATCTGATCCGCCTTCCTACTGAGGCAAGAATCCCATATCTAAGTTTCACTTGCACTTTGCTTTTGATGGAATTAAATGTTGCCAAGCTATTGCTCTGATAAACTCTGTGGACTTCTCGTTTTTCATTTCTCATTTAGCAGCTTCTGAATTTCCACATAACTTTCAGCAAACTAATCCTGATGTTTATGGGTGTTCTTATCCAGATGAGCAAATGTAGTGTTGTACACTAAGTCTCTGAAAGTTGCCCACTTTTCTTCCTTTCCTTTCTTGTTCCACTGTTGCTGATTCTATGCTGATTCAGCTTTCCCTATAAGTCAGCACTTAACTTTTCACTCATAGAGAAATGCTCTAGCCTGTTATCATTGAGTCCCCTGACAGCTGCCTTCTATTGGGACTCTGCTTTTACTGAATGCAAATGTTTAGCTTGGAGAAGATGAGTCTGTGAGTGGTTCAGCACTCTGCACCACATATCACCTTCATCACTTTCACATCCTACCTGTCTCTTCTGACAATGATGTAGTTAGGGTGAAAGGGGTGTTCAGGGAGGACTAGTACCTCTGATGAGAGAATATGCCAAGTCGTTTCAGGGCTCTTCATCCACCTCTGGTGTCCACTGATCACTTAACTCTCACCTGTATCTCTAAGAAGTTGTAGCATGTGCAGCAGCCACAGCCCCATAAAACCGTCTAGGCACATGGGCCAAAACAAGTAGCCAACAGGCCTCAAATCTATCTATGAGTTAGGGTGGTATCCACCCAAGCATGTGAAGACTTCTCTTCTGCAGTGGGAAGACTGGAATAATTTTATTTCAGTGGCCATGAAGGCAGCTGAAGCAGGCGCTGTGGAGTGCATAGAGCTTGATCAGACACAGAAGACACCATGGTCATCCACTGCATCCCAGGCAATCACTAGTCATCTTGACTTCTATCTTGCCACTGGATACCCATGACACTATAAGAGAGAGTGAGCCTCAAGACTGTGCAACTCTGCTTCACTTAAATCAAATTCGTGCACAAGTAAAGACATCACTCATCATCTACTACTTCATCTACCTTGAAGTACCATGGTAACAGGTGAGGAAGTGGATAGGTCTAACACAGCTAGCGCCTTCCCTCTGAGGTTATCTTCTATTTATACTGTGCGTGTGTGCGTGTGTGTGTGTGTGTGTGTGTGTGTGTGTGTGTGTGTGTGTGT
>CM053769.1:423805405-423858480 GCA_028658325.1 Potorous gilbertii
ACGGGAGGCATTTGTAGACAGAGCTTCAATTCATTATTCTGTTTATTTGATTTTACTGAACATACTCTTTTGCTAAATGAATGCTAAATCATTGTTGATTATAAATTCAATTCAATGAGTAGTCATTGGAAAGAGATATATTTGGGCTTGATTTCAAGAAAAAGTTCCTAAATATTAGACCTATCCACTTCCTCAGGGGTGGTGGTCTCCTCATCTTGAAGGTTTTCAAGTACAGTCTGGGTAACCACTTTTACAATGGTCCAGTATGTTATGGGGGACTCCCTTTTGTGAATGAGTTGGACAAATGTGTGATAAGGTCCCCACCAACTCTCAAATTCTGTTGTTCTGTAATGCTTTATTAGCCATCTGATCATTTCCAACATCATACCTTAGCTATACGATATATTAAGTGCACAAAATCAGTATATAAACAATAGTGAAATGTAGATAAAATTAAATTAAGCAATATAGTATAGTGGAAAGAACCCTGAGCTAAGAGTCAAGAGATGGAGTCAGATGTTGACCCTGCCATGAACTTCCTGCATGATCTTGAGGAAGTTCTTCAGTTTCCTTGTCTGTATAAGGAAGAGGACAGAATACATGATTCTTTCAGGTTCCTTTCAGTTCAAAAATTCTGTAATCATAGTAGCTCTATAAAAAAATAATAACAATTTTCATTTCTCAAGTTAAACATATTTGGGATGTGGAATTCAAAGAAGGCTTATGTCTTAACCAAACACCGAAGCTGTTATTAGATTCAGTTACATTTGTCTATGTTAGATCTGAACATTGTACCTGTTTCCTTATGAGAAATCATAACATAAATATGTTGGGAACAATTCTAGCTATAATATGAAATTCTAACTAAAAATATGAAAATCTGCTTCAAGTCTGATGCTATGTGTGAAGTTAATATTGCTCTCACCATTGACCATGGAGTGCAGTATTAAGTATTCAATTTGGATCACTCATCGCTTGGCCAGAATAAAGATCAGAGATTCACAGAGTCACTGCAGTCACCTTGATTAAAATTCCAATGTAGCTTTTTCAAATCTTCATTGCAACCTATAACATGGAAAGACTACCATCTAAGATGCTCTGATTTAATATCAAATGTCTGCCCTGGAGGGTTTTGAGTTTTTTTTTTTTTTACCATTCCATGAAGTGCTTTGAAATAAAATGCCAGAAACTATTAGATTCATCAGTTGATAAAGGAAGAAGAGGTAGTTTTACTTCTAAATTTCATATATTTGTGTATGTGTGAGTGTATGCACACATGCACACACAAAAAGAAAACTTTTATTCTATAGACTTGAATTAAAAAAATTTGCTTAAAAAAATTACTAACTCCAGCAATAAATAAAGATAAAAAAAGCACAGTCTCCATTGAGTAAGAATCAACATTACCTTTCCAACAAATGGCACTAAGTGGTGTTCACACATTGAAAACATGTCTATGTCCTTTACAATCACCATCTCATCATGGTCTTCATCAAATATAGCGTCATTCAGGATATCTGAAATTAAATGTTTGTTTTAGTAACATACCTTCCAACTTTGTAAAAAGAAAACTGGTAGCAAAACACAGACAACTTCAGTTTTTCATATTTTAAACGGCATTCTTATGACAGAGACAGTCTTATCATTAACCCCTCCAAGCAACTGTTTATCTAAGGACGTTTAATTAATAATATTGGAGAATTTTCTTCAGACCTTCATTCTAACCAAGAGTCAAATTTCCCCTTGAAGGACTCCACTAAAAACTGGGTTGGACTATCTCTATCCAGAATGCTAGACACATTGTCAAAGTGCCTGGTCCCTAGTTAGAGAAAGCAACAGGAAGATTCAAGGATGGGTAGGAATGTGGTGGAACCAGTTCTACCAAGCCTGGAAATTGATTATTAAGTTATCAGTCTCAGCATTTACATCTCAGAAATAAGTAATTGCCACAAATCAAGGCTTGATTTGATGTTTTGTTGATTTTCGAGACTTGAGAAAATGTAAATCACATACATACTCCCTTTCCCATCCTGGCGGCTAAATATTTACCAGCATATCCATTCCTTCTTCTATAAACACTACTTGAGCTCAACAGGAGCTCTGTAGGTTTCAATGCCTGAAATGAAGTTTGAATGACTGTGGGATGAAGATGATGAAGATGATGATGATGATGAGTATTTATACAGCACTTCAATGTTTGCAAAGTACTTTGCATTATCTCATTTGAGGTAGAGTACAAGATGGGAGTATTTACCCTCTTGCAGAAAAGAAAGGATATTTGATGAGTCATCAGGAAGATGATCCCCTTAGTCAAGTTTCCCAGTCGCTCTGTGGCTCTTGAAAAGGTTAATGACTTCTAGGCACTGAATAGAACGTAAGTCTAGGTTATCATCCCTAGAGCCACATTTAAATATGTGGTAGGAATTCATTAAAGTGATTGTCAGGATAATTTAAGTTGTGGTTTTGACTGCTCGCTAAAAACTAGAAACGGAAAACTGACTTTTTTTCCAGTCAAATTTCCTTTCCTAAGGAATTAGTTTTTCCATTCTAAGTACTCTATCATAATCATTTCTTTTATTAAGGTGAGATAAAAATAGTCTCCCTGTGCTCCAGAATACATTCTAGGTTTTGTCATTTTTAAAATAATCATAACCTAATAAAATTTTCAATCATATTTGAGAATCTCCTGGTTATGGAAATAAAAGAACAATTTCTTAAAATGAAGAAGAAGGAGAAAAAGGAACTAACTTTCAAATGGAATAAAAACTACAAAAAGTTTTAATTTTATCTTCTTAGGACCAGAATATCTCTATCATCAGTTCGGGCAGAAATTCCAGTCCTTTAATTAGGAATAAGTCTCAGCAATGACATATAAAATACATCCTACTAATACACTGTGCACGGGAAATATTCATATAACCAATCAATCATATATTATGTGCTTACTATATGCCCGGCACTGCCCTAAAAGCTGGGGACATAAAGACAAAAAATAAATAAACAGTCCATCTAAAGAGGTTTACATCATATCAGGAAGGACTACACGCATAGAGATAAATATACACACATACATTATATATATTTGTGTGTATACACATGTTTTATATATAGATATAGATAATATAGATATGTATTTATATATATATATAAAATATACTTATCTCCAAAATAAATAAAAAGGGGAACTAAGGTAAGGCACTAGGAAGATCATGTAAGGCTTAATGTAAAAACTGGTACTTGAGCAGACTTTTGAAGGAAACAAGCAATTCTAAGATGTGGAGGTGAAGAGGAAATTCATTTCAGGTTTAGAAGACCTTCTATATAAAGATGGGATGTGGAATGTTAAATGTTAAAAACAGAAAAGTTTCTATTGCCTGGAGGCAATAGAGGAATCCCTGGAGTTTATTGAGTAGGTCTTTATATGGTAACACCTGCATTCCAGGAAAATGTCTATGTGGAGGATGGGTTGGAGAGGGGAAAGACTTGTAGAAGGGAGACCATTTAGGTCTCACCTAACTGGAGGCTATTATTTAAACAGTCTAAGGTGAGTAGTGAGGAAGGCCTGAAGTAGAGTAGTGCCTTTGTGAGTAGAAAGAAGGGAAAATTTTTATGTGAGAGATGCTATGGAGGTAGAAATGGGAAGATTTAGCAACTGTTTGGTGAGAAGTCAAAAAAAATACCAAAGTTGCAAAACCTGGTAATTGGTAGGATGTGGATAATTACCCTCAACAGAAATAGTTTCTGTTTCTCAGAAGTAGGGTGGTTTTCTGTGGAAACGCAACGAACTTTATTTTGGAAATGCTGAATTTGAGATGTCTATGAGACAACATGCTTGAAATGTCCAACAGACAACTGGTAACGTAGGCCTGGAGGTTCAGTAGAAAAAATAAGGTTAAATATATAAATCTGAGAATCATCAGCATAGAGATGACATCTCAGCTCATGGGAATGGATGGGATCACTAAGTAAGAGATTACTCATAATATATCAAAACTACTTATGTATAATAATAGCAATAACCCGGCAACTAGCTCAATATTAGCTGTGTCCTAATCGTATCAAGATACCTAATTAGCTTTATTTATTCATTTAATTATTCTTCTGTAGCGAAGTTTTTCCACGCTGTATTTCCTTATATTTTACTCTAACATGTATATATCTGAAAGCTGCCATCTGTAACTAATAAAAACAAAACAAGATCACAGATTGTTTTAATTTCCTGCCGGCTATCAGCACTGAGTAGGTAACCCTGGAAACCAGGATTTGAGACATCATTTCTTATTATTGATTATAACCAACAAAGGCCACAGAGAAGTCATCCAGAGTACTCTCCAAGTTAAGGATTTGTTCAAAATAACCTACATACGTCAGCTCCAGGTTGTATATTTTTAATTGTCATTTGTTGTCATTTTATTGTAATTCTTAAGGATGAAAACAACTAAAAATCCACAATATATTCTGCTCTCTCTTAGGTACTTCATTTTTAAAATCTCCCTTTGAAAATACAGTACAAATTAAGGGTCCATAGGATTACTGAACTATAAAGTAGTAGTCATCAGAAGTCATTTGATAAAGCTTAAAAAAAAACAGGAAAGGAAATTGGTGGAATAGTCTAGGTAAGCAAGAAACCAAAACAATAGAAAATAGTATTTCAGTATTTTATAAAGACAAGCACATAAATTACCGAGAGAACTATTCCTTTTTTTTCTAATGAGTATTACTTCAAAAACTAGAAGGCAGTCTTACAGAAATTAGGTTTAAAGTAATATCTTACTCATACCATAATATGTTCAAGTATATACTGTATATGTCCTGAATACAAAGGATCATATTCTTAAAAAAAAAAGATCTTTTCACAATTACTGACCATCCTAATCTTCACCCAGTTCAAAATTTTAATTGTCCTATACTCATGAATCCCTTGCCCAACTCTGGATTATCCATACCATCTATCCCGTCTGCTCCCATTAACACAGTGCACAATGGTGCTAGAGAAAGTCAGGCAATCATGGCACCTGGATCAAATACAAATTTTATATCTAATCTCAACTGGTCCCTTAGTGCATCAAGACAAACTTTTTCTTGCTCCCTCCTACCAAACTGATTTTCTATGGCTGTTCCTAACCTCCTTTATTCTCTTCTCAGGATTCCCCCACAACCCTCCTTCTACCTTTTTTACAGAGGACCTCATAATGAGAAAAATAGCATTCATTTCCTATCAGTGCCTCTTCTCCCCAATCTCTACATTTCCAAAGCCCTTAATTGATGATCCTCCAGTCTTCCCACCTTTACTCTGGTTTCTTTTTTTTTTTTCCTTTTCTTTATGATAAGCTTTAATATAAACAAGTGCTAGAATTAAGCAATGTTCATTTCAGGAAGTTTCTTCTCAGAGCCTGGGGAGGGCTTGGATCTATATTCTTTCCAAGTGGACTGAGCTCCTCCGTGGCTGTCATCTTGTTCTTCTACTGGTCCATTCGGTTCCACGTGTTCATCATCTTATCTTTATTAAAATCAACTCCTACCCATGTTGATTCCATACCTTGTTATCTTTTTCAACAGATTACCCCCACAATCATCCCTACTCTTTCTCTAATCTTTAAATTCTCTCTTCCTACTGTCTCCTTCCCTATCTCACAAAGTACACAGTTCACTTTCATCCTTAAAAACTTTCACTCTGTCCTTCTTGAGATTTTTGCCTATAGTTCTCTTGTCTTTTCAAGCCACTCATCCAGAAAAAGCTTTCTACCTTCATTGCCTCCCTCTCAGGCTTGGAAGTTATCAATAATCTCTTTATTGTTAAATCCAATAACCTAATTTTAATCATCATCAGTTTTGAACTGTGTGACATTTGACACTGTTGTCTAATCTCTTCTCCATGATTTCATACCACTGCTCCCCCTTGGTTCATTTCCAAGGCTGTATCATCACGTAATGTTCCACCTCTTCAGTATGAATGTGCCCCAAGACTCTGTCCTGGGCACTTTTCTTTCTCTGTACTTTCTGTCTTGGTGACCTTATCAATTTCCATGTACTTAATTACCAGCTCTATATAAATACCTCATAGATCTATCAAATTTTTCTCCTATATTTTTTCTCCATCAATCCTGTATCACTAGTAGATTATTAAACATTTTGAATTAGACATCCCATTTACATCTCAAACTCAACATTTCTAAAACAACTGACCCCCCAAATCTAGCCTTTTCCCTAACTTAGGTATTTCTGATGTGGCCATGGCCATCCTTCTAGGTTTCTAGTTTTACAAACTTTGGAGTCAACATCAACTTCTCTTTCTCCTTACCTCACATAACAAATCAGTTACCAAATCTTGTTGATTCTGCTTCTACAGTATCTCTCCATACAGTCATTCTCTCACACATCTTACCCTTCTCTCCACTCACATATAGCTACTACCCTAGTTTAAGTCTTCATTACTTCTGCCCTTAGGCTACTGACCTTATTGGTGTAAGACAAATCTTTCCTCCAATCCATCCTCCATTTAGCTGCAAAAATGATATACCTAAAATAAGGGTTTGTCCATGTCATCACCTTGATCAATAAACTGCATTGACTCCCTATAATCTTTAGTATCAAATATAAACTCTTCTGTTTGGCATTTCAAGCCCTTTATAATCTGACATTTCCAGGATAATTATGCACTTTATAGTTCTGCCAAACTGGTTGCCTTGTTATTCCCTGACTAGTGAAACTCCATCTCAATATATACAATGACTACAGTTTAAATGAAGTCATTAAAAGCAAGTAGAATTCTGAATAATGGAAAAACCAATAAAGGTCCTAGAGAGCATCTGACAAAAATTTCCCTTTCCTTCATGGCAGAGCCCTGGAGAATAATAAGACAGAATATTACACACATCATCAAATATAATCAATAAAATGGAAATTTTTGGGTTTTTTTCTTTTTAACAAGGGAGTTTTCAGTCTGTAGGGGATTGACAAATATCTATGAGGTAAGGACAAAAGGAGTCAATAATTTTTTTTAAAGAAAATATATACAACAGGGCATTATAGTGTTCCACTAATGGCCCATCTATAGTACCTATATAAGCATTCTATTAAATATCCATACAACTCTGAGATGAAAAAGAAAAACAGTTTGTGGTATTTATCTTCCTTTAAAAAATTTGCATTCTAAAGGATAAAATACATAAATATTAATATAAAAAAGAAAGTACTGAACAAATACTCTGAGAAGAAATTAAGTAAATGGAATCAAATATATCTAGTGGTCATGCAGTTTCTATGGGAGAAGAAGAAAGAAAGAACTGTCAAAAGATGCTATTTGTTTTGGATTTGTGATTGCAGGAATAATATTGTTGTTCTATGGCTATTTCCAAAATAGAGACCCAAGAAGAAACTAATCACCTGCCTTTGTGTGTCATCTCTTTCAGAGGTCAGGAGATAGGCTGACCTCTGAAAGGGAACAGAGAGCACCCAACATGATGTTGCTTCCTTATGATGCAAAATGATTTTGAAACCACTCTGTTCACAAGAATATGAACTATAATAACCATTCACAGGTTATCTGTTTCAATGACTCATCAAACAGATTGCTGAAATCCTCCTGGAACACCTGACTTCAGACACTGCTAGATATCTAGAAGTCTCAGCTTCAGTTCATCTGGTGGGAAGCTACATGTTCATCCATCAAAAATCTCTTATCATTGTAATTTCATGATGTGAAATATTTAAATCACGCTAATTTCTTGGAAAATACTTTACAACACACAGGCCCATCACTCCCTTTTTTGAGTTTGTTCTAAGATAATTTGAACACTGATCATTTTCTGCAAACAGACTTTTTTCCTGCAGACTTTATTTAGGCAATCACAGAATCAAAGAATTTGAGAATTGGAAGGGACCATAGAGGCCATCAAATCACACCCAATCCAAATGGGAATCTCCACCCACCCACTCAATAACGTGACAAGTGATAGTTCAGCTTCTGATTAAAAACCTTCAAGGTGGAAGAACTCACCACCTCACTTTCAGACAAGTCTAATTGGGAATGTTTTCTAACGTTCACCCTAAATTTATCTGTTTATCACTTCCCTCCATTACTCCTGGCTTGGCCTTCAGAGTCCATGTGGCAGCCTTTCAAATACCGAAACAGAGCTACCATTATTTTCTCTCCTCAACCCTCTTCTTTTTTCCAGGCTAAACATGCTCAGTTCCTTCAATCAAACCTTATTATCATGAACTCAAAGCCCTTCACCATCCTTGCTTTTCCTTTGACAGTCTATAACATATTAATATTTTTCTTAACCATGCCACTCAATTCCAGATGAGGTCTGATGAAGGCAGAGTATATAGAGAGCCTATCATCTCCCCTTTCAGTCAATAAGTCAATTAACATTTTAGGGCAGGTAAGTGGTACGATGAGCCTGGAATCTGGAAAACTTGTGTTCAAGTTTAGCCTCAGATAATTATTAGCTATGTGATCCTGGACAAACCATTCAATCTCTTTGCCTCAGTTTCCACATTTGTAAAATGGGATAATGATAGTATTTATCTTTCAAGCGATTGTAGGGGTCAAATTAGATAATAACTGTAAGGTGCTCAGCATATATTAAGTGACATATAGATGTTAACTATTATTATTAAGAAGTATTTTTTAAATTTTATTTTTAGTTTATGGCATCAAGCAAGCATTTCCATAACATAGTACAACAAAAATGATGATTGTCCATGAAACTGCAACTCTACTATGCATAAATTGCTATTCCTTTCAAATATACAACAAAATTATTATATAAATTTCTTTTTTTTCTCCCCCACTATCCTCCTCCCCCAGGCTTTAGGAGCTAACACTCTCTTGAAATCCATTCAAGTTCTGACTAGAGAGTCATCTGTAAAAGTTTCTCCTAATCCTGTGATTAGCAAACCAGAACCAGTTACCATGCCAGCTACCGTTTCATATTTTTCCCAAAGCATTTCCATTACATATCATCACGATGCTCCCAGAAGAAATCTCCGTGTAGGTCAAGTAAAATGATCTACTCTCTCTGTGCACCAGTCCCTGTTACACATGCAACCCTCCCTTCTCTAGTCTTTCTGCACTGGTTGTTTCTCAGACCTTCAATGTTCTCCCTGCTCACCTCTACCTTCCAGCTTCCCTTGACTTTCTTCTAGACTCAGCTCAAATTCCACCTTCTGCAAGAAGACATTGCTAGTGCTTCCAACTACTTGTGCTTTCCTCTTTGGGATTAATTGCAACTGGCAGCACCAAGGCATGCTATTTTTAGAAAAAAGAATGTATCCCCTCCTTTTCAAGAAATTCTAGGTCTTTCTATCTGGAAGCAGAAGGCCAGGAGCTAGGCTCATCACTACAAATGTTAGGAAAATATGAACCTCCTAAACAACCTAGAACTACACAAGCTTATGACCTTCTTAGCTGCAAAGACCTTGGCCACATGGGGAAGGGGCTGAATTATTCTTCTTGAGGACATTCACAGTCATCACACACACACACACACACACACACACACACACACACACACACATACACAGACTAGAGATATTTCACCCACTAGGAGAATTTCCTGAATCCTCTCCCCCATGGCTCCTGATTTATTCCCACTATCCAGCATCTGTAAATTCCAACAGGAGATGGAAATAAAATCAAATAGGTGGCTGTTCATTTTACATGCTTAGCAAAGACTACCCTCCGTTCCTAGAAAACTCTTCCTCCTCACCACTTGCTCTTAGAATCAAGCCCTAGCTTGCTTTAAAGCTCACAACTGAAACATCCATTTTCAGAAACAGTCAATGTAGAAATTGGTTTTATTTGACTATTAATATCTGTTATAATGTTTGTTTTTCCTTTTGTTCAGTGGGATGGGGTGAGTGGGAAGGGAGAAAGGAACTATGGAAAAGGTTGTAAAAAAATGGGTGGGAAACCAAAACTTAGCCTGAGTACTACTTTCTAAATGAGGTCTTCCCTAATCTGTCCCAACATCTCCCCATTTGTTTGTTCCTTATTCCTTTCCCCAAATTAATTTTTTAATTTACCATTTACATATTTTGTATTGACTTATACATGTTGTTTCTCCAACAGGGCCTATTTTGTTATTGTCTTTATATGTCAATCACCTAGCATAATGCCTGGCATGTATTAGGAACTTAATAAATATTTGTTGGGATAGCTATGTGGCTTGGTGGATAAAGTACAAAGCCTGAAGTCAGGAAAACTCATCTTCCCAAGTTCAAATCTGGCCTCATACACCTTCTAGCTGAGTGACCCTGGGCAAGTCACTTCACCCTGTTTGCTTCAATCTGTAAAATGAGCTGGAAAAGGAAATGGCAAACCACTCCAGCACCTTTGCCAAGAAAACCCCAAGTGGAGTCTCAAAGAGTAGGATACAACTTAACACCAAAAAAATTTTTGGTGGCTTCTTGACAATCAATTAAGCTCTCTGCTGTGTAAGAGGGAAATGCCAAAGGAATGATATAATCTTTGACTTAAAGAAACTTAATATCTTGGGGAAATGAGAATTATCCATTAATATGTTTAAATGTGACAAAGATAATACTAAGTAGCATTTGTATAGAGCTTTAAGATTTGCAAAATCCCTTTATAAATATTATCATTATTTTGTTCTCATAACATCCCTGTGAGGTAGGTGCTATTATTAACCCCATTTAATAGATGAGGAAACAGAGACAGAGGTTAAATGTCTTCCCTGGGTCACACAGCCAGTAAGTAGCTTAAGTCACATTTGAACTCAAGTCTCCCTAACTCCAGGCCTGGCACCTTCTCCACTAAGCCACCTAGGATACAGATATGGTTGATGCCTATTCTTTTTATTTTATAGGTATGGAAGGGCAGCTAGGTGGTGCAGTGGATAGAGCACCAGTGCATTAGTCAGGAGGACTTGAGTTCAAATCTCACCTCAGGCACTTGACACTCACTAGCTGTGTGACCTTGGGTAAATCACTTAACCCCAATTGCCTCATCCTGGGTCATCTCCAGTCATCCTGATGAATATCTGGTCACTGGATTCAAATGGCTCTGGAGGAGAAGTGAGGCTGGTGACCTACACAGCCCTCCCTCACTCAAAACAAAGTCAAGTGCAAGTCATGTCATTATTTCTCTGATGGCATGATCTTCTTTGGCAACGAAGGATGAACACACATAGATAAGGAAACAGGCAGGAAAAGCTTAGTGCCTTGGCCCAAAGTTTTCCAACTGTTAAGGAGGTAGAATAGGGTCAAGGCCCCAAATCATTCAAGGCTAGATAGAGTCCTTTCTATTATTCTATGCTACTTCTTTGGATACAATCAAGATATACAAGACATTTGCAGTTTCATGTACAATCATCTTTTTTTAATTATACTGTAGTGTGAAGTTTATTTTATTCTACAAATTAAAAATAAAATAAATAAATGGGAGGAAAAAAGATATGATTGTGGACCAGGATGCATTGGTAAGCTATTGGTTTCCTATCTTTGAATATAAGGACCTCTTCTTAGCAAAAAAAAAAAAAAAAAAAAAAAAAAAAAAAGACTTGTCACAGATCCTCACACACACATAGCACACAAACATTAAAATATTAATATCAATATATTAAGAAATTACATGATGGCAGAAAGCCATAAAGAATTCTATGATGTTTTTAAATGAACTTTTAGCAAGCATAGTAGCATTTTGATACATTTGAAAAGTTACATATAACTATATACACACATACACTATATACTGTTGTTCAATCTTATCCGATGTTTTGGACCATGCTGTTCATGGGGTTTTCTTGGAGTGGTTTCCCATTTCCTTCTCTAATGGATTAAGGCAAACAGAGAGTAAATGTCTTCCCCAAGGTTGGTGTCTGAGGCCAAATTTGAACTCAGGTCTTCCTGACCCTAGGCCTATCTACTGAGTTGTCAAGGTGCCTCTTACACACACATATATACATATATATAAATAACACATATTTATATATGAAATATGTACATCTGGTCTAATTATTTCTATGAAATAATATGAGCTATCATGTGGAAGACATGATAATTCACACAGAATCAGGGTTAGTTCCATATACGGCCAAAACTTAGAATCAAGATCTGTGGAAACACACTAACGTCCCTACTTCCCTGCTCCCTATTTTAAAAATACTAAGAAAACATTTTTCTCCATATCCTACTCTGAAGCCTTTGGACTAATATGAATGAGAAAACGATATCAATCTTTAAGTATCAATTTGCTAAAAGTCTAACCAGTTTCTAACCCACCTCCCAGTCTGATGCCTGATAGGTTCAGGAAGGCCTTTCTGTTAAAGTGACTGGGGTAATTAATGATCAGACTAAAACCAGGAGGAAGTCTGAATATTTCAGTTAATGGAAGTGTGAATTCACCTTTGACCAGGCAGAAAGGAAAATCCTTGGAGGGAGTAGTAGAAAGAGAGATTGAATGATTTGAAGAAAATTGTTCCCTTGGCTTGCATAGTGACATTTTGAGTTACTTTCGCACTGAGAATCCTTCCTTAATCTTTACTCTGCAATTTTGTCTATTATTTAAGAATATTATAAATTAAAATTATAAATATTATTAATACTCTGAAATGTCTCGTTAGAGAGATTTTCAAAAGCATCAGGATACTTTGAGAAATTTTTGTACCCCTCTCAAAGCAAGAAATGCTTAGATTAGTTTAATTTTAATTAGTAAAAATTATTTCTGGTAGATTTCTACCTAAAACTCAAAGTATAGGTTTTTGTTTTCTTCAATAACCCCAAGTATTCCTCTATGAACCTACCACCACTCAATGCAGCCCATTCTATTTTCAGACAGTTCTAATTTAAGGAAAATTTTTCCTTCCACTGGGACTAAACTTGTCTCACTTTTACCCATCCTCGTTTGGCCCTCCAGAGTTGAGCAGAACAAGTCAGTCATTTCCTCAATAAGAGCTTATAAAGTGTTTGTAACATAGGAGGCAAGAAAAGGCAGGATGGCAGAGAGGCTGGAGACCAGCCTTGGAGTCAGAACAATCTGGCCTCACTGACACACAGTGTTTAGGTGAATCTGGTCAAACCTCTTAACCTCTTAGGGCTCAAACTATATATTGCAGAAGAGCTGACAATGCTCACAAGGGGAGGATACTTCCTCCTCGCTTCCCTACACCAATAATATCACACATTTTATTGCCCCTCACACCTCAAAATGTATTGTCTTATGCAAGGCACTAAGGATGCAGAGATAAAAACACAAGTCCCTGACCTCAAAAAAGTTTATATTCCAGGGGGGAAATAATATGTATATATGTCAGTAAATAAAAATGTATGCAAAGCAAATATGAAATAATGGGTTCTAATGCATAATCAGACAAGGGAATCAGGAAAAGGCCTCATGTAGATGGCTGCATTTGAGCCAAGGTTTGAAGGAAGTTAGAGTTCCTAAGAAGTGAATGGGGGACAGCCCATGAAGGGATGAGAAATGGAAAAGCAAAATAGACCATTTTAGTTTGAAGGTAGAGTGAGTGAAGGGTAGTGATGCGTTATAGGCTTCAGAATGGTTGTCTGGATCATTTTACAAGCCAAAACAGAGTTTCCTTTTTATCCCAGAAAGTTACTGTAGTTTTTTGAGTAGAGATAGACTAAAAATTTCCAAACATACCCCACACAACCAGCTTTGATTTGACATAATCTCAAGTCATTCTGTCATCCTGTTTGCCTTCCTCTGGACACTCTCAACTTTATCAAAGTCCTTTCTCAATAATGAACATAATATTTACTTTTTGACCAAAGCTATAGGAGGTGGTATGTAAACCTACTATGATGAGTTATCCTGTATGTTTTATTGGAGATAAATAAAGTTTAAAATGGCAATGCTGAATTGATTTGAGGACCCCCTACAAAAACTATTTGGTCCCTCCAGGATCAGTGGCTAGCAGATTGAGAAGTACTAGTAAAGACCATGACTGTTACAGTCAAGGATGGGAGATTTTAATGTTGGTGCCATGATCAATCAGTAATGGCTTTAAAAAAAAAAATCTGAGATAGCTCTTTGAGAAAAACCATGGAAGAAAAGGAAAGGTCATAGACTAAGACAACTTGGGTTTGAATCCTGAGCCTCAGTTGTTCCATGTGCAAACTGGAGATAATATTTGCGCTGCCTTTCTTAAGTTTCTTGTTTCCTATTGTAGGAAAAAGTACTTTGCACACCCTAAAATGCTACATAAGAGTTTTTATTGAGTTCTTGTAGAATAGAACTAGATATTCACACACACACACACACACACACACACACACACACACACGAAGGTCTACAAAAGAAAATATAGGTGTAGGAGCAGGGTATTGTATGAATCAATCAAGTAACCCCATCCCACTTAAAGTAAGTAAGCTCAAAGGACTGAACTCAAGCTTGGTCTTAACATTAAGCATGGGATCAATTCCAGTGCTAAGCTGGTTTTGAAAGTCAGTCATGAGGTGGTGTTCCAGTAAATTTCCTGACAAATAATCGCTGGGGGCAGAGGAGGCAGCATAGACCTTGGTCTGAGCCACGATCTGGATTGCTGTCTTCCCTTCCATTACCTAGCATTACCAAGATCAACTGATTGACATGTCTGCATTGGTCACCAAGGACAAACGACACAAATTCATGGTTCCACAAGGAGTCCAAAAAGGAAATTACACTGAGCCCAAAGAAAACTTCTTGAGTATCCCACCAATGGAAGGAAAGGACTTCCAGCAACCCAAAGCTGTGAGATACTTCTTTGCCACATGTGCTCTCAAAGTCTGAGCTTACTTTCCATTGGATTCTGTGTGTGATTGTGGGAAAGTGTGTCATATACTTTTGGAAAAATATTTGATAAATATCAGTTTTCTTACTGAATCACTTAGTGAAAGACATTTAATATTGGCTATAAAAATTCTCAACTGACAACACTGAAGAAAAGCAAACCAGTGAGGAAATGGCCTTAGAGAATCACCACTGGCTTCTCAACAGTGTCCCTAGAATTGTGAGGAAGAGAGCTAGCCTTGCTCTGGAACCTGAGACTCATCTTTGACAGTGGGAGTTGGGATAAGGTTCCTCCAAGCATGTAGGGGCAACATAGGGCAGAGAAGTCCCAATATGAATACAGGCAGCCAAATCCTTCCAGATAGTCTTCCTCATCCCTTAGGTGTGTAATTTAGTATCCAGACAAATCACTTCCATTAACTACTATTATCTTGGAAGCTCACTGAGGCTTAATGTAAAAGGAACAAGTTCATATTAGAGAGTATAAACCGGCAAGAAAAGCTCATATTCAGTGTAAATAACAAGAGAAAGAAAGTACAAGTACATGTGACTTCTGGTCAAAACAATTATTATTTGGAATAGTATTAATTGCATGGAAGAAGCAAATACTAGTCATCGAAAAAATATATATGTTAATTATATTTTATGCTGTTGAAACGAATAGATAAAACTGACATGCAAAGATGGTGGTATTATTAACACCATTGTTAGTAACACCGTTGACAGGACATGCCCTTGAGGTTATCTTTTTTTTTTTTACTTCAGTCATCTATGCTATGTCAACTATGCCCCTTTATAATTAATACAATACATACAATACATGAAGCATATAATTAATGATTATATAATGACAACAACAATTATAAAAATAGACAAGTTTTGGAAGGAAATGGCAGAAATTTGGAAAAATTGAGCACTTATCAAATTCCTAAAAAACCATGATCAGATGGCCAGAATCACACACCAGTAATGTGACACATACATGTTCTAACCTTCCCACTATTACTGGCTGGTTGACACCTAGAACACAGCTACTGATTTTTCTCCTCAGGGTTTTAAAGATACCACTGAAAATTTAGGAGATTTTCCTCTCACAAAATCCCATTCAGTGTATTTCTCCTAAATCCACACCAGTTAATCTCTCTTCAATATCATTTAGCCAGTGATTCACTAATACCACTTAATAAATTAGCTTTTACAAAGGAACATTTTCTGAGAATATGTAGCAAAAACAGGACAAAAACTTCCAGAGTAGCTTCAAATCCAACTAATATTTTATTAGTTATTCCCTCCACCAAGTTCCTTTCGAGGTATGGTGTGTGGTCAATAGACAAGTAACTCCCTTTTGCAGGACATGCTGTCTTGGCTTCCAGGTCAACACACTGCTGTGCTAAGTCAAGCAGACTGCTCCTTAGAGCCCTAAGTCTAGCTATTCCTACTACAAGCCGACTCTGCAATGGCCACTTGTTCTTGGACATCTGATGATTCTTCTGACTTTGTCAGTAAGGTCCTGACCTCACCCACTCCAACTCCTTCATCTAAGATCAGGAAAGAATAGACACAAGGATGGAAAAAAAAGGTGCCAAGTGTTCATGAACATATGGCAGAGAAGGCAGTGAAAATTACTTCTTTCCCTACTCACTGGCTAACAAATAAGATTCCTCCTCACTCAAAAGGGGAAGAGAGATTTCACTTGTCTATGATTTTTTTTAACATACAGTCACAGTTCTGGCTCAACATCCAAGTAAAAGACTTTTTAGTCACATGATCAGCCACCAGCAGGCAAAAAATACAAGCACATGTTCTAAAATAGAGAAGGGTCATAACCCCTCCATTATGGCCCAGAAGCTGGTTCACAGACAGCCTCCACATGAACAGATAGCAAGCAGAGCACATTATAAGGTGGACTTCCATTATATTAACTAAAATAAAATTCTCTGTAATATAAATACAAACCTCAAAATACCCTTAAGAATGCAACAAGTAGACTGAATTATTGACCACATTTTCCAAATATAATCTTTGACCCATAAAAATTTAAGGATAATATTTTAATAGATATTGCCATACCAAATACTCATAGTGCCTAAACTACATGGAATTAAAAGACCTCAAAATACAGAAACCTAGTGTAAGAAATAAAAATCATGAGGCAACCAGATGAAATATGGTTGACACCTAGAACACAGCTACTGATTTTTCTCCTCAGGGTTTTAAAGATACCACTGACGTATATGTACGTCTGTCTGTCTGTCTGAGCTGTTGTGTCCTGAACTACTACTAGAATCATCTTGAAGATACAGTCAGTGTGTTCTCAGAAGATAAGCTTTCCTTGTGATACTTTTTAAATTGCAATAATCAATCCCTTATCCACTACCGTCCATAAAACAACAATATGAAGACAGTGTCTTTTCCTAGGTCAGTTTCTAATAGAATTCTATCAAATAAAAAGGAGAAAACAGAATGAGAATAAAATAGTTGACATTCATTATAGCACTTTAAGGTTTGCAAAGGACAACATATTATCTTGTTCCTTACAAGAACCTTTGAAGATGCCTAAGCTGTTATCTTCATCATATAGATGAGGAAATGGAGGTTCACAGAGGTTAAATGATTTGCTTATGTTCAGAACCTGAACCCAGTTCATTCCTGACTCTACAGGTTCCACTTTAGCAGGTTATTGCTCCTAACCAGGTTTTCTATGTGGAGTTAAATGACTGAACAGAGATAGTTTTCAATCCACACAGACACACACCAAAGGCAGTGATTGTCATTCTCTTAAAGCAGGGACTGCACATAACTCTCCTCCCTGGGGACTCAGAGAAACTGGTCTCATCCCTGTCTCTTTTTGATGTTTCTAAAACAACCCCAGGAAATTTTTTTAACTTTTAAAAATTGATTATTTTTGTTTCACATAAATCAATCAAAAAGCAATTTATCATGTACCCACTATGTTCCTTGGAAATATAGCCATGGGGGAATCTCGGTCAAAAGTATGGCCATTTCAGAAAACTTTTTAAACATGTTTTCAAATTGTTTTCCAGAATGTTTAGCCTAATTTATAGCTCTCCTAGAACTGCATTAGGTTTCAGTCTTCTGTGAACCTCTCCATTTTATCATTTCTATCTTTAGCTATCTTTGCAAATTTGTAGATGCAAGAAAACTTCAAGACCATTTTGACCTGGATTTCAAAGAATGCGTGATTTGTTAACAGTTTATAACTCTTTTGGGGGGAGTTATTAATCATATAGCATCAGATAATTTTAATAACTCTACTAGCCCAACTGCCCAAAACTAATTTGGACAGGATAACTGGGGAAACAACAAAGGTTGTTCTGGAACTCTAAGACTTGTCTAACAGGAGGAGTTGGTACAATGGAAGATAAACTGTCATGTGTCAAAGGACAAAGGAAGCTATCACCACGATTCACCATAAACCTACATAATAAGAAAGACAGGTGAGATTTCCATAACTACCCTAAAGAACCGGCAAGTGGGGTCTGTGACTGCACAAATTATGCGTAAGAGAAGGGCTTAAGAATAATTGAACCTATTCCTTAATAAGTGGTCAAAAGATATGAACAGATAGCCTTAAATCAAAGATATCCATGCAATCAACAAGCATTCAAAAATATGACAAATAACTAATAATTTAAAAAAAACAATTGAAATATATTCTGAGGTAACACCTCATAATTGGCAAAATTGACCAAAAAAAGCAAAAAAAAGAAAAATGCCAAATATTGGAGGGGTTGCCAAAAAACAGGAATGCTGTTGGAGCTACAAACTGGCACACCCATTCTGGAAAGCAACGTGGACCTGAAACTATGATTTCCCTTTCAGCCTAATGTAATGCCACTTGTAGCCCTAAACTCAAGGGATCAAAGAAAAAGGAAAAGGATCCATAGATGGTACAATAAATAGAGTGATAGACTTAAGATCAAGAATACCTGATTTCAAATCCTACCTCAGATATTTAAGTAATTGTTAAATCATTTAACTACTGTGTACCTTGGTTTCCTCATCTTTAAAATATAAGCACCTAGTTTAAGGGGCTGTTGTGAGAGTCAAAAGAAATAACATACATGAAGCACTCCGCAAACCTTCATATTATAGTTTATATATAGTACATATATATATATATGCTTTATATACTAAACTACATGTAGTAGCACTATATAAGCTAGCTATTATATACATAAACTATTTATGTAGTCTCAAAGAAATGGAAATTAAGGGGGTGATATCAATTGGAGGACAGTTAAATACTTTCCACAACACTGTCTTGACTAATGGAGCTTTTCCACTATAATGAGCTCTCTACCGTGACATGTGCTGGTTATGTGTGATGTGTTTACTATATTTGAAGAATATGTTTGACACCTATTATGTTAGACTCTTGGGGACTAGTCAACTGAACTAGCTGCTACAAATAAATACTACCTTTCTCAAACTATAGATTGTTTACTAGTACATATCACAATCTCAAACTATAGATTGTTTATTAGTACGTATCACAAACATAATTTGTTTAGATTGTAATTACTTGTTCATAAGAAAGACACAAATTACATCTGTACCACATCACCCATTATCCCTGAACCAGTACTGTTTCAAATACCTTTGAAAGTAATGGTGTAATCAAAAAGATCATGGAGATAATCAAATTAAAGTAAGACAAAGTCAATGCTTCTTCCATTTTCAATATTTGCCCCAGTAACTTTTAAGGTAGGTAAAGTTTTGTTTTGTTTTTACCAAAAAGAAAGTTATTTTTATCCTGGAATAAACCACTCTCTTGGGCTTTCATTGTATTATTCATTATCAATGGCTTTTAGAGGAAATGGACACATTCCAAGCCAGAGACTCTCTGATGTGTCCTAATCCCTGCTTTCCTACATGTGTCTGGTACAATCCACTATGTTTATTATTTCTGAAGCACAAAATTAAAATCATATATTACCCAAAGGAGAGGGGAATAATGAAAGCAAATAGCTTCCAGAAGTCCTGAAAGACACATCAACCAAATTTAATTTTTCAAGGGGAAAATTTATGGCTCTTTTAGCATCAATTCAGTTGTTGACTCTGAAAATAAAACTTACTAAATAGATGAGGGTAACTAGATAGAGGGTTCAGGAAAATTCTAAATAAAGAAAATATTACTTGGACAAACTGGCTATTTGCTATTAGTATCATTTGAGGCAGATCAATCTCGTGCCAAAGGTCATCCCATATTCATTTATACCATTTGAAATTTCTGGGCAATAGTACCATGGCACCATTTGTAATTCTATCTTAACAGATAAGACCTGGAATGCTGAGAGTTATTAGTGACTATGAGACATCTATATCATAAAAGGATTCAGGATGCAAGGAAAGTCCCATAACCATCTTATTTCCTCTAGGACTTTTTGCTGCTTTTTTTTAGGTTGCTGCTTCCAGGTAAATGACACTGCTCACTAAGGGTGGCATCTGTTAAGTACATTCCCAGAATAGAGAAATGAACACAATAGGGATATACTATTCAATATATTTACTCATGTTTTTTGTACTTTCTATATTTATCCAAATACACTTACTTTCTGACTCATCAGTGTGAGTACTCTTTGTAATGATGCATCTTTGTCTCCTTATCCTGTGGGACTCTCGTTCATATCTTCCAATAAATCCTCCATAGCACATCTATCTGAAGAACTAGGAGCCATTCTCTAGCTCAAGACATTACATGAATACCAAAGGAAGATAATGGTTCTCTATTTCTTGAGAAAACTTACCCAGCTTCTTTCCTGATAATACATCTCTCCAATGATACCTTATCTGCCACTTTTCCCTGCACAGTTCATTGGTAATAAGTCACAGCCCTTAATGTAGCCTTTAATTCTTCAGAGAATTTTGCTTGAATGTTGAATGTGTACTAAAGACACTTGCCACCATCATGGAGGATGTCCGGCTAAGACTCCAAATGTTACAGATTATCCTAAGAATAATATTTACCCCACAAAATAAATTAGTTTCTCTTAATGAAAAACTTGGATCAAACCTTCAAAACAGTTCAAGTGCCTTGTCATTAACTTCTAGTTACCCCTTGGTTCTCCTATCCATTCATTACTCAGATTTAAAATTAATGTTCTTAAAACACAGTTCTGTCACTCCTCTACTCAAAAAAATCTTCTGTGGCTACCTATTGTCCCTAGGATAAAATGTATTCTTCCTCAACCTGATGTTTAAAATCCTCAACAATCTGACTCCTTACTACTCAACAATCTGACTCCTTACTACCTTTCTAGTCATATTTCCTATTTCTTCCCTTTATGTATTCATTTTACATTCTAGCCAAACTGGTCTGCAAGCCCAAATTCCGCAAATTCAACATGCCATCTCCTATCTCCACGTCTTTATAAAAGATAAAAGCTCTCCTCAATATATAGAAAGGATTCTCTCATTATCTCCACATTTTAGAATCTCTAAACTTCCTTCAGTTGAGGCTCTTATGCTACTTTAAGCCTTTCCTGATCTCTCCCTGCTGGTCAATACCTTCTTCCGCCTAAATTATTTACTGATCTGTGTACCCCATGTATCCCACCCCTCCTTCCAAGTGAAATGTAAGCTCCCTGAGGGCAGGAATTACTCCCATTTTACTTCTGCATCCACAGTGCGTTTCTTCACATAGTAGATGTTTATAAAGGTTTGTCAGATTGAATCAAATGGCTGTGCTTTTGCGTATAATCTTGACTAGGTTTAGAATACCTTCTTCTGCCACCAGTTCTGCGTCATTCTTCCTCCTCCTTAAAGCCCAACTCCAATATCACTTTCCCCAAGAAGCCTACAGTGGTGTTCTCAAGTACTGTAATGGTAATTTAGGGTCAATAGTTGTGGGGCGGGGAGGGAGTTAAAGATCCCTCCTCCCATTAATAGGCCTCACAATACATATTGTTAATTTCTACTGAGGCACTGGGTCAGAGGGTCCTGCCCTCCAGCTGTGAAAAGTATATAAACACTCGGATGTGAGTGTTTTACTTTAGGGCTTACTTACAGGAAGTGTTTGTATGGCCAGAGGAGACACTGAGTAGCCACAAAAGACCCCCTCCCTCTTGAAAAGTCCAGATGTTGGTACTTCTCTCTTATAACTATGTATTGCTTATAGTCAGAAAGTTGGAAGCCCTGTCTGTTGGCCTTTATTTCTCTTTCTGTATTTTCTCTGAAGTTCAGGGTGCTGACTTTTCCCCCTGAACTAAGTGAATGATATATCTGTTTGATTAAAGTGATTGTGGACCCCTTAAAAGTTGCTTTTCTTTTAGAAATGCAAATCTAAGAACCTGTACAGCAGGCCCTCCTGTGTATGCTGGGGCCCTTGCTGTTACAAATATACGATCACCTCTTTCTCCTTCAACCTTATAAAATGCTATGTTTGCACCTTTTTTAAGCACTTAAACATTATTAAACACATATGCCTAGGAAAGTAGCTGGACCAGTCTGGTAGTAAGAATTATAATCTACGAATAAATAGCAAAAGTGATAGGAAACTTCAAGATAGTAAAAGAGGCAGAGGAAAGTCCCCAGTAACATTTCATGGTTCATCTATGGGGAATTTACAGACAGACATGTGAGAGAATCACACAGCATGATAAAAAGAAGAAAATAATGAATAAGGAAGATACATGGTACAAAAGGGGGAGAGAAAGAAAGAGAGAGAAAGAAAAGGAAATCAGGAAAGCGGACCTTAGAGAGTAGTAATTTTAAGTAAAAAAGTAGAAAAAAATCAAATTATTGGTACAAGTATTATAAGCTTACTATAAAATATTTTACGACTGTTTTCTGAACCATATATTAGGATACCGTGTGACCAAAAATATTCCTTTTATAGAGCCTGGCTATTTCAAGGTGGTATTGTTCGAGAAAATCTGGAACACACGGCCTCAAAGGACTGAAGAATCTGATAAGTAAAGAATACGGCGGAAAGACACAAAATAACGAAGCAAAGAGGTGACTTGTCTGATGGAGGCAGTCACTGGGGCATGAGAAGCAAAACCACGGACAGGTGGAATTTTAAATGATGGTGGGCAAAGCCAGGCATAAACATTTGATTTAACTGACTAATCGGCAGGGAGTTTAGTTATATCATTCCACTGTTCAAGAACCTGTGTGTTGCTTTAAGAGGGCAGTCTTGATGAATAAGAAGAGTATAAAGAAGCACAAGAAGACTGATATGAACTAACTCTAAGTGAAATTAATGAAAACCCAGAAAACAAACTGCACAATGACTATGACAGGGGCAAAGAACAAATAAATAAAGCTGAATGCTGTGGTTGCAATGAGCATGTTTAGAAGATAAAAGATTCCTGCACTGCTTTGCAGCAGTAATTGCCATGGGGGCAGGGGCCAGGGGGAGGAGGAGGATTGTGGAACACTGTATTTACTGAACTGCTTTTTCATCTGGGAGGAGGGAAGAGAGGGAGTGAGGGAGGGAGAGAAAGAAAAAGAGGGAGAGAGATGTGAAAACAAAAGATCACTAAAAAAATCTGTTTAAAGATTAGTCTGGTACTGACATAGGACAGATTAGAGTGAGAGAGTTAAGAAGATCAGCTGAGACGTTCTTGCAGTAATCCTGGGATGAGATGATGAGAGCCTATGTTAGTAGGATGAAAGAATCAGAAATGGAAAGTGAATCTAAAATTAATTTCAAAAGACTAAATGACAGGATTTGGTGACAAGACAGAAATAAGAAGCCATCTTCGCTTTTGATACCGCTACTTTACCTAATATTATTTGATTTTTGAAAGGGAAAATTGGCACATGGATAACATCTGATGATATTTTGCCAATTTTTCCTACAATTAAGATAACAGTATTTTCACTTTCAGAGTGAATATCATTAAGTCCTATTAAACCTTTAGACTATTTTAATGTAAAGACTAAAAGGTTTAGGTACAGGAAAAGTAAGCTAAACTACCCTTGAACTGAAGGGAGGTAGAAGTGGGAAATAAAAGGGATATTCATCTATATTAAAACCAGATAAAAGTCCTTTAAACTAAAATTCAAAACTTTTGGTGGTCATATCTTTCAGCAAATACTATTCAGACCCAACTCCTACGGGAGATATCTAGCTAGCTAGCTAGCTAATCTATCTAGATAAAGATATATATACATAGAGACAGAGATAGATATAGATATCTCCTTTCTATATATAGAAAAAAGAAGGCAGCTAGCTGGCTCAGTGGATAGGACCTAGAGTCAGTAAAACCTGAGTTCCAATCCTGCCTGAGACGCTTACAAACTGTGTGATCCCAGGCAAGTCCTTTAACCTCGTTCAGCTAATCCCTGGAGAAGGAAATGGTAAATAATTTTTATATCTACAATATCTTTACCAAGAGAACCCCATATGTGGTCACAAAGAGACACAACTGAGCAACAGATAAATCTCTATATATCTATATGTAGAGATCTATCTATCTAGATAGATCTACCAAAATTTAGCTTCTTTTGGAAAGGAGAAGAAAAGGGAAAGGGAAAGGAGGAGAATAAGCTGAGTTACCCAGCTATCTGGGTGCCCATTCAGGCAGCTCGGTCTACTCACAGCCTGTGTTTGTCCTTCCTTTCTGATGAGTACCATGACATCAGGGTAATGATGACAGGACCTGCAGTTGACTTTGATTTGAGTGAGGGAGGGCTGTGCTGGTCACCAGCCTCACTTTCTCCTCCAGAGCCAAGGTGGCCTAAAGCTGCCCAGTTAACTTGGGGTTTACTGACTAGCTTTCTTTCTTTTCTTCCTTCCTTCCCTAAAACCTTACACTCAGTTCACTCTGAAACCCACAGACTGGACCACAACAGATCCCTGCCCAAGCTCCACTTAATGGCTGTTTTTAGACCTTCCTGTCTTAGAATGAATCTCAAAGGTAACTGTTTTTCTTTTGAACAGCAACCCAGAGGGCCTTGCCCTCCCAGCTTGTGTTTTTTTTTTCCTCTTTTTCTAATTAAAGGAGCCATCCCTTGACTCACTTCTTACAGAGACCTAGTCACTGAGTGGGCATTACCTCACTCTGCATGAGTGCTTGAAAAGGACTTAGCCTAAAAGGGTCTCCCATTGCATCCTGAGCCATCTCCAGTCATCCTGATGAATATCAGGTCACTGAATCCAGATGTCTCTGGAGGAGAAAGTGAGGCTAGTGACCTTGCACAATCTTCCCTAACTCAAATCAAAGTCAACTGCAAGTCATGTCATCATTACCCTGATGTCATGGTCCTTTTTGAAAAGGAAGGATAAACATAACACTAACACACACACACACACACACACACACACACACACACACACACGCCCCATACACATTTTCCAGTGGTATCCTGAGGTCAGCTGAAACAGGTACCAGAGATCCAATGGGTAATTTTTCAGTATGTGAACATTCACACCTCAAAAATCAGCAAATGCTACAAATCAGGGATTGATTTATTGTTCTGCTGTCTAGACTCAAGAAGCAGAGAGATAATTGTTAATAATGTAGATTAAACTTCTCAAATTGTAAATGTACACTTATACATTATTTTCTAGAGAGTTAAACATTTACAAGCACATCCTTGCCCAAATCCATCTTTAAGAGATTTAAGAGATACAATACATACATGAAAACAACCACCTACCTCTATCAGTATAGGACTTTGAAAGTTTACAAAGCATTTGCCCTACAAGATCCCTGTGCAATTAAGTCTTGAGTAATCTGAAAACTTTCATTTTTAAAAATAGAATGGATAGAAGAAAGGGATTTTTCAACTCATGGTACAAAATAGTAGTAGGTTATTCCTGGAAGAAATAGTGCCTAGTGCACTAGACTACAAATAAAATCTTTATACAGGAAAAGTAGCTATGGGCTAAAATTTTATAAATATGTGTGTCTCTAAATATAGAATTTAGAATTGAATTGAATCACAACATATTAATAAGAAATCTTTTCTTTCCTATGACAAAATTCTGAAAAGACCTGTTGCTATAGAAACTATTTGTGCAGCTTTAGTCTTTCAAGGGAAAGCAGAGTACCTCTGGCAACCACAAGATACACTGTGCCTTGGGTTGATTTGCTCTACCCGATGAAGTTTACTGATATAAGAATGGGCGGTTTTTTGTGGGAATTTTTTTAGGGAGAAGGGGCATAGAGTTGGAAGAGAAAGGGAAACTTGTAATAGTAATACCAATAGAAAAGAAGAAAAAGAAAGAAAAGAACATCAGTAGAAAATTATTTTAAATACACTAAAGAGAATAGAAAGTTCAGGAAGAGGCACAGAAAAGTAGATAGCTTTGGAAACAATATTAAATTTGTTATATGTTTTGTTAAAAGTACACTTTATATAATATAGGTTCATGAATTCATATGCAGTCTTTTTCTATTCCTCTTTGTATATGGAAATGTTGATGTTTGTCAAGTTTATAAATATATACACATACACATACATATACATATCAACACATACATATACAAACACACACTATACATACTTATATATATATATATATACTTTTAAGAGACATTGTACCCACTAGTGCCCACTACAAAATCAGCAATCACCTAAGCCAAGCCCCTCGATTTTCAAATTAGGAAAGTACCTAGAAAGAGCAATGATCTGAGATAGTGACTTGACTTTTCTCACACAATGAGAATTTGGCAACACTATTATTTCCCCATCCAACACAGATGTTTATTTCACTATACCACACTGACCCTATGTTAGTCAAGGTATTAGGAGAAGGATTCTCAAAAAAAGTGACAAAATCTTAAAACCCAAACATCTATTAAATATCTACTATATGCAATTACCAAGCAAAAACTGGGAGGAGATAAAAGGAATTATACCTGACAGTTAAATGACATGAATTTCTGGTTAAATTATCCAGCTCTCAGGTATACAAAACCCTTTACATTTTGGATTCAATCTGTACTGCAAGAGTAAACTGTGTTTTAATCAAAGTTCATCCAAGAAAAATTCACTTATTGATGAAAATATTGTTAATGTTAGCAGAGTTGGCTACAGTGTAACATCATACTCTGAGAGTATGTAAATGTATATATATGCATACATATTTAAAACACTGGACTATGACATACTAATAAGAAGCCTTTTCTTTCCTGTGATAAAATCCTGAAAATACCTGTTGCTATAGAAACCTTTTGCGCATGCATTTGTGTTTCAAGGGAAAGAAGAATATCTTCCAAGAGCTGCATTTGTTTATGTTGAATTCTTTAAAAAACAGTATGGAAGAAATTAAAGCTATTACATATGTAGTGTGGTGTCTGATCCCCCTCCAAGTAAGTTATATGCCCCTCTCCTTTGGAGAGGGTAGTGCTGGAGACTTCAAGGGAGAAGTAGCTTAACCCGTCTCTGAGAATTCTGGGACTCGGGAGTTGTTGCTCATCTTTGTAGCCAAGGAATGACCAAGAAGCTTGGACTAAATTGTTCAAGATTATACAGATACCTCAGAGGATAGTGGAGTGGGAAAAGCAGAATCGACCAAAGAGGAAGTAGCTGCTGGGAGCAGTAAAGAGGACAGGGTCTTGAACAGTATGGGCAATGATATGGGCAAGGACAGCTCTCCAAGGAGCAGAGAGAAAATACTCCCTGGATCTAGGTCATAAGCAAGCCCATCAACTTCTGGGACTGAGAATTGTTAATAAGATCTTCAACCATAACTCTAGTGATGGGGACAGGAAAAAGGAGAGGAAGGGGAGCATGGTGCACAGACACCGTGGCAATAAGTCTTCACTCCCACCCCAAAGTGCTAGGGTGCTAGATCCAAAAACTTATCAATTCTTACCAACATTTCTGCCAAAATACAAGAGTAATCAAAGGTATTCATCATATTATGGAAAGCAAAGTGTTCCCTGGAATCTATGTTTGTAGGATCATGTTCTTTGGATTCGTTATTTAATCTCAACTGGGCACTCATTAAAGAAGCAAGGTAATTCTTCCATTCCTCCCTAGTCGGTTCTCTATTCCATTCCATGAAGTGGCTGTTTCTTCAAGCCTTCTATACCACTCACCTGCCCCTTTCATAGCTGAGAATCCCCCTAGGAAGTTTGTATAAAATGAAGCTATCTTAGAACCAAAGGGAGAAAAAGTCTGAGGTTCTGGATTTAAGAGGTTAGAGAGAGCATGGTATTTCCAACACACCTCTGAGAAGTTAAATGGAGGAAGAAGCTAAGGGAAATATGGAAAGTCACTGGTTCTACATCTCAGCGTGGAGGACACAGGCTGAGGGAATTCTCGAAACAAAGTCATCTCTTTCCCCACTTAGACTCCCAAAGCCTGTCACTCCAAAGACACTATGCTATAATTTGCCATTTCATTGCCCAAATGTTGTCCATAAACTGAATTCTGACTCAATCACATGGAGGCCAGGCATTCAGTAGAGACAGATATAAATGTTGAGTTAGGCAGAGAGTTCAATCCCTGCCTAGTTATTAGGAAATTTCATAACTGGGGGTTTTGTGAAATTGTGACTCAATTTAGAGTTTTTCACCTAAAATATACGCCCTAAAGTCAAAGAGGAAGGAATCAGGGAACACTGTTCCTTGACCTGTCTTCCAAGTCAATTTATGTTTTTTCAGTCTCTTGATTTATGCCCTATTTATCCTCTATATAGCTTGTTTATACATAATTATTTACCTGTTTGTCTCCAAGTAGATTGTGAGCTCTTCAAGGAGAGGGACTGTCTTTTGGTTTTCGTGTGTCTCCAGCACTTAGCTCAGTGGCTGGTACATAGTAGGTGCTTAATAAACATTTATTGATATATTTTGTTCTGGTATTTCTTACTCTGTCTCATTGAATGGTTGATTTCTGTTAAGAACAATATCATTTCCAGGACGTCTATACTTGGGTAAGATTTAGTGCTTTCTAAATTATGCTGTTTGTTCTCCTTTCAATTCTTTCCTCTAATAGTCTCATTTCATTTCCCATTCTTTCCAGTAGTGTCCTCATAGATCATTTTTCAAGTCTTGCTTCATTTGTTTTGTTCAGGAATTATGATAGAGCTTCTGGCCAAGGTGTACTTTTGTTTGAAGCTTTTCTCATCAACCACGTAAGGATACTCTCTCTTTCTAGGTTCATGCTTTGAGTACCCTTGACTCCAAAATTTCTTTATTTGCGTCTTCTTTTGTTTCTTCATTTTTCCAGCCTTACCTATGGAACCCGGGCTTTGCGTTTGAGCTAACCTCAGAACACTTCGGAAAGGAAAGTGGCCCTTGTTTGGTCCTGACTTGTATTATCTGGGGTCCTGCTGCTGTTTCTTCTGAGATCTGAGCACTGAGTTCTTCAAAGACCTCAGGAGCAACTCAGGTCAGCAAGTTATAGAGAATGATGTTTCCTTCCTAGTCTAAGCCCCACAAATTCCAGATCCCCAATCCAGAGTCAGATCAACATAGCCAACCATTGCCCTACCCCTTGGCACCTACATGATAATAACCATAACCATAGTATTGATCATGAGAATGACAATGCTTTAAATATTATCTCATTCAATCATCACAACAAACTTAGGCAGTAGGCACTATTACTGTCCCCATTTTATGGATGAGGAAACTGAGGAAGAGGTTAAGTGACTTGCCCAGGTTCACACGGCTAATATGTATTTCAAAGGGGATTAGATCTTCCTAACTTCAAGTCCAACTCTCTATCCACTGTGTCACCCAGTTGCTTCGAAATGCAAATTCTAGGTTTGCCTGGCCTACCCCTGATCCATGCTCTAAGATAGCCTTCCATGTAACATGTTCTAGATGATCTAGGAAATGAAAAGTTGGCTGGTCTGGGGCACAGTGTGTGAGGGAAGTGGTCCTTAAATGGAGGTTTTGAGAGGACTCCTTCACCCCTCAATATAAGAGAGGGGCCCCCAGGGGCAGAGGGTCTGAAGAGGTATGAGTTCCAGGGCTGAAGTGACCTTCCGGATGAAAAGGTTCTGGAGGGAAGATGTTGTTCAGAGGACTAGGGGTCAGGTTGTTGTGTTTTCATTCACTCAGCTATCTTAAAGTGTAGTGTAATTATTTTTAAGGTTATTTGAAGATCTCCATCTGTAATGAGATTTATGATAAATCACGGATTATGATAAAACACTACTGCTAACTTTTTTATGGTTTTTGGAATTTTTATACCTTAAAAGGGCTAGTCACTTTCCTTATATGCCCAAGAGATAACCAAAGCAACTCAATTCCCCTAGACAACTGGAACACTGCCTGCCCAAACAAAGCTAGTTCTCTTTCTCCTCACCTGTCATTTTGTCTAATGCCCTATGTACTGAGGGTATAGCCATCTTTTTAGTCACCCAAGTTCACTACCTCAAAGTAACACTCATTTCATTATTCATTCATCTCTCATATCCAATCAGTCGCCAAATCTTGTGGATTCTCCATATATGTGTGTATATCACATATATGTCACATATACACATATACATGTATACATACATGCATATATAGCACATTATCTTTAGAAGTCAGAAAACCCAAATTCAAATCCTAACTTTGATACTACTTACTGTTTACATGACCTTGGGTCTCAGTTTCCTCATATGTAAAATGAGGGGGTTTGGCCTACTATAAATCAGTCAACAAATAAAAAAATGATATCCAAAGTCCCTTCCAGGGCTAGCTCTATGATCCTATGCTATGCCTCACCATTCACAGTTACCACATTGGTCCAGGCCTCCATCATCTCTCATATGGATGGTTACGAGAACCTTCCAATCAGTCTCCCTAATTCCTGTCTCTCCCCTTTCCAATCCACCCCCACATATTACCAAATTACTATTGTTAAAGCACGAGTCTGACCCTATCATTCCCCAGCTCAAGAAGCTCCCCTGATTCCCTGATGTCTCTAGGGGAAAAAATAGAAATATGTTTACATTTAAAGACCTCCAGAATTCAGCTCTTTCCTTCCTTTCTGGGCTTGTTGCAAATTTGTCTCTTGTATGTACTCTAATTTCCACAGGTATCTAGGCTTGTCAACTGCACATGGTATACAACATTGTATCACCCATCTCTGTGACTTTCCTTGGACTATACATCCCTTATGTCAGGGATTCCTTTCCTCCTCCTATCTCTCCCTAAGAATCTCTAATTTCCACAGGTATCTAGGCTTTTCAACTGCACGTGGTTTACAACATTGTATCACCCATTTCTGTACCTTTCCTTGGACTATACATCCCTCATGTCAGGGATTCCTTTCCTCCTCCTACCTCCCCCTCTGAATCTCTAACTTCCTTTAAAGCTCAGCTCAGTTCAAGTACCATCTTGACCAAGTACCAGGAAACTAATCCTGAGCCTGCTAAATTCTTAGTCCTGTCGCAGGGGAAATGAATTTTATATGTTTTCATTTTTCATTTCCTATGTAGACATTTCTCCCCAAAGGATGATAAGGAACAGTTTCATTTTGACATCTGTAGACCCAGTACCTAGCACAGTGACTAACACATTGTATGAACTTAATTAACGCTGTTTGAAATGAAAATAGGAAGAACAATAAACAACAAAAACCTGAACTGCGAGTAATTAAAATGACTTAATTTGGTCCAGATAAAGAAAGAACAAAATGTTCCTCCTTCTTTGCAGAAGCAAGGGACTATAGGTGCAAAAATTAGCATATTTTTCTGACTCAGTTTCTATGTTGGTTAGTTTCCTGACATGATTTTTTTTTCTTTCTTATTCTCTGTTACATGGGATGGCTCTCTGGATAAAGAAGGTAGAAAGGGATATATGCGGAAATGAAGATGAGAAATAAAATGGACAAGTCACTTTAAAGTGGTCACTGAGATCTCTTACAGATTCGAATCTATGATTCTGTAATACCAACAAAAAATAAAAATAAATGGTTGTTGAATTGAAGAGTTTTCAGCAGAATGGGAGGTGAGTAAGGTAAGTAAGTCGTCTCCCCAGGATAGCCCATTGTCGTAAGGGAGGTACAACAAATCAACTTTTTAATGTTTTCTCTCCTTTTTAAAACAAATGCTTATTTGAAATACGGGAAGCAAGTCAGATGTTACGATGAAGGCTCAAAACCTCTGTTAAACAGTAATATTCAAGGATCATAATTTCTAAACATTACTGATAAAGTACAAAAGCTTTGTCCTTACTCTTGTGGTCAGGATTTGCTTTTGGGGTTCTTTTGTGTTTTTTCTACTTGAAAAAATATATACAGACAATATCCCAAATTGTCATTTATCATGCTAAAATGCTAAGATTAATAGATTAAAGGCAAACTGACGGCAGAGTTTATAGACTGTAGATTTCATGTCTAGAGCTGAGATAATTAATACAGCTACATGTCATATATTATAAAGAAAAGAAATTTTTAAGGAAATGTTCACTTAACAAATGAAAATTAATAAAGACAAAATACAGCTCCTATGGTATGTGTCAAGGATAAGGATGAGCTTAAATATTTAGATAATTTTTTTAAAACTAAAAATTAACTTTCACTATGATACAAATAATTCTCAGAGGCATACAAAAATATTTAAAATTATGAAGGTTACAGTTTCCATTTAGAATAAAGGTAAAGATTAAGAATTCACAAAATAGTTCTTAGTTATAAAATTTCTTTTTTTTTTCCTCTTTTTATTTTTAGATGGGGGAAGGCAAGGCAATTTTGGGGAAGTGACTTGCCCAAAGTCACACAGCTAGTCAATGTCAAATGCCTGAGGCCAGATTTGAACTAAGATCCTCCTGAATCCAGGGCCAGTGCTCTGTTCACCATGCCACCTAGCTGCCCCATTAGTTGTAAATTTTCAAACTTTAAAGAGGTAAGAATGCATGAAAACAAATAGCTATCAAAAGGCAACAAGAATGGCATTTTCTTCATCTCTTAAGATGGCAAGCAAAAAAGAAAAGGAAATAGTGGAAAGTAATTTGGGAACGATGCCCCAAAAAAGTGACTAAACAGTGCACGCCCTCTAATGTAGTAATAACAGTAGTAGAGGGCAGTTGGTGGTGCAGCGGATAGAGCACCAGTGCAGGTCAGGAGTACTGTCACCACAGACACTTGATACTCACTAGCTGTGTGACCTTGGGCAAGTCACTTAACCCCAATTGCCTCATCCTGGGTCATCTCTAGTCATCCTGATGAATATCTGGTCATTGCATTCAAATGGCTCTGGAGGAGAACAGAGGCTGGTGACCTGCACAGCCCTCCCTCACTCAAAACAAAGTCAAGTGCAGTCATGTCATTATTTCTCTAATGGCATGGTCTTCTTCAGCAACAAAGGACAAACACACACAATAGTAGATCTAAATCCCCAAAGAGAACAAAGAAAAAAGACTACATGCATATATACATTTATATGTATCTATTTTTCTATATATGCATATATACATATATACCTGTATTTATATCAGCTTTCTGTGGTGGCAAAGATTTGGAAAATAAAGAGGTTCCCATCAATTATGGAATGGCAAAACAAATTATTATATATGAATGTGATGGAATACAATTGTGCTATAAGAAATAATGGGGACTATTTTAAAGAAACCTGGGAAGACCAGAATGCAAAGTGGAATGAATAGAAACAGGAGAAAACAAGTGAACAATTTACACAATAATAGGAATTTCAAGATAAAAACTTTCAAATACTTAAGAACTTTGACCAACCACGATTTCAAAGGGCAGGCTGCATGCTGCTCACTTCCTGACCAAGAGATGATGTACTCAAGGTCTAAAATGAGACATACATGTTTCAGACATGGCTAGAGTGTTAAATTGTTTTGCTTAACTATTCCTATTTATTACAAGGGTTTTGTTTTTTCTTTTTCACCTGGTGGGAGATAGGGAGTATGAGGGCAGAATTTTGTTCATTAAAAAACCAAAACTAATATTTTAAAATTTGTAAAAAGGAAAAGATAACAAGGCTGACCCAAAGTCAAGAAGGCTCAAAAGTATTATATCTATAACCTCATTCTGGCCCAAGGAATTGAATAATAATCTCAGTTTAAAAAAGAAAAACTGGATGGTTCCTGGCCTGATACTGTTTCCAAGCCATTTATTTATTCAATGGTGAGAAAAGTGAAGCTAACTGGAAGATACATATTCACTGCCAAAAGCCTTCAACTACAATCCAGTACCCCTCCTGAGGCAACTCTGGTCTTCTTGACACTGTATGACAAAATTGAGAAGTTTTCCCAAACCAAGGAGCTGGGGCTAGCTACTTTTTGCTGAAACTCACACCATCAAAGGCATTTCCTTAACAGAAATTCATCATTGCTATCTCTACTAAGACTGAATTCTCTAATGTAAAAATGCCAAAGAATCTCACTGATACTTACTTACTTCAAGGAGAAGTTGGGTAAACCTAGAAATAAGGAGAACTCTTCTATGAAGAAAGAAAGAAATATGAAATCACTATGAAGTCACCAATCAAAAGACCAAATGCACAGATCTTATCCCCAAAGCAAGAAATTTTCTCAGGTCCATGAAACTGGGGATGATCAACTAGCCAAAAAAGGTGTCATTACTTGATGTCTACTTGTTATCTATCATCCCTCGCAAATGAAAAGTTAACAGTTAACATCCCCTTGTCTAGTTAGTTAGGATGAGGGTAGTAGAAGAGCCTGCCTTTCTCCTACCTACTGTGTGCCATTTTGAAAATGCTTCCTGATGAGCCATAGATTGAGGAAACAACTTCTCTTCTTAATTCAAGAACATGGACTCTGAGGGGGCAGCTAGATTTCTGATAACTGAATGGTAAATAAATTTCTTTCAATATGTATAGAAAATAAGAATTGTATCATCTCTAAGAAGGAGGGGCTGAATGAGAGAACATGACAGCAAAGGCCATAGTTTGACAGGAAGTACTAGGCAGGACTAGTGGAGTTTGAGCCTTTGATATTCCCTCTTGTTGTTCTCTTGCCTGGGAGCAGAGAGACATGTCTTTGCAGCCTCCCTCACACCTCTTCAGATAAGTTCACATGGACAGCCCAGAAATGCCAAAATAGGCCTAGGAGAGGGAAGTCAATGTCATCCTTTTTATAGGAATAGTTTTGTGTCTTACATCACTAATATTATTGAGAATTGTATTTTGGGGGCAGAGTCAAGATGGTGGAGTAGAAGGATGTGCCTCCAGAAGTTCACCTCCCACAGTCCATAAAATACCTGTAAAAAATTACTCTAAACAAATTTGAGGGCAGCAGAAGCCACAAAACAACAGAGTGAAAGTGACTTCCAGCCCAAGGCAGCCTGGAAGGTCAACAGGAAAGGACTATTGTGCCAGGTGTGGAGCAGCAGCAAGGACAGGACTGGAGTGGGCTTCAAGGCACCATTGGTGGCAGCTGTGGGTCCCAGACTCCTCAATTCACAAACGCCAAAGACAGCTTCAAAGGTCAGTGAGAAAGTTCTTTCACTTGGGTGAAAAGGGAACACAGCATTCTAGCCTCAGCCCCAGGCAGCTTCCATTGTTGAAGCCCTGGCCTAAAGCCCCTGGGGGAATTGAGCAGTTGATTTAGATCTCAGCCCTGAGTGGCAGCCATGGGGTGAAGAGGAATGGTGGCTGACATGGTGGAGCTGATGGAGGCTCTGGAGAGGGAAACCTGCTCACAGACCAGAGCACAGGCCAGGAGAGGAATAAACTCCTCTCCCTCAATTGTGCCACCTTGGAGGAACTGAGAACTTACAGGTCCCCAGGGTATATAATCCCCTTGACAAAAAACTGAAAAGTCAAGTAACTGGCTGGGAAAATGCCCAAAAAAGGGAAAAAGAGTAAGACAATAAAAGGTTACTTTCTTGGTGAGTAGGTATTTTCTTCCATCCTTTTAGATGAGAAGGAACAATGCATATCATCAGTAGAAGACCTAAAAGTCAAGGCTCTGCATCCAAAATCTCCAAAATAAATATGCAATGGTCTCAGGCCATGGAAGAGCTCAAAAAGGATTTTGAAAATCAAGTAAGAGAGGTGGAGGAAAAATTGGGAAGAGAAATGAGAGTGATGCAAGGAAGTCATGAAAAGCAAGTCAATGCAAAAAAATGCTGAAGAAATTAATCCCTTTAAAAATAGACTAACCCAAATGGCAAAAGAAACCCAAAAAGCCAATGAGGAGAAGAATGCTTTAAAGAGCAGAATTAGCCAAATGCAAAAGGAGGTTCAAAAGCTCACTGAAGAAAACAGTTCTTTAAAAATTAGAATGGAGCAGATGGAAGCTAATGACTTTATGAGAAACCAAGAAATTACAAAACAAAACCAAAAGAATGAAAAAAATAGAAGACAATGTGAAATATCTCACTGAAAAAAACTGACCTGGAAAATAGATCCAGGACAGACAATTTAAAAATTATGGGACTACCTATGATCAAAAAAGAGCCTACTCATTCAACTGTGAAATTGTCAAGGAAAACTGCCCTGATATTCTGGAACAGAGAGTAAAATAAATATTGAAAGAATTCACCAATCACCTCCTGAAAGAGATCCAAAAAGAGTAACTCCTAGGAATATTGTAGTCAAATTTCAGAGTTCCCAGGTCAAGGAGAAAATATCGCAAACAGCCAGAAAGAAACAATTCAAGTATTGTGGAAATACAATCAGGATAACCAGGATCTGGCAGCTTCTACGTTAAGGGATCAAAGGGTTTGGAATATGGTATTCCAGGAGTCAAAAGAACTAGGACTAAAACCAAGAATCACCTACCCAGCAAAGATAGCAAAGGGAAAAAATGGTCATTCAATGAAATAGAGGAATTTCAAGCATTCTTGTTGAAAAGACCAGAGCTGAATAGAAAATTTGACTTTCAAACACAAGAATCAAGAGAAGCATGAAAACGTAAACAGGAAAGAGAAATCGTAAGGGACTTACTAAAGCAGAACTGCTTATATTCCTACATGGAAAGAAAATATTTGTAACTCTTGAAACTTTTCTCAGTGTTTGGGTGGTTGGAGGGATTATACACACACACACACACACACACACACACACACAGATAGACAGAGGACACAGAGTGAATTCACAGGTGAATAGGAAGGAATGATATGATATCCAAATAAATAAAATTAAGGGGTTAGAGTGGAATATATTGGGAGAAAGGGAGAAATGGAATGGGGCAAATTATCTCTCATAAAAAAGGCAAGAAAAAGCTTTTTCAATGGAGGGGAAAAGGGGGAGGTGAGAGGGAAACAGTGAAGCGTACTCTCATCCCATCTGGCTTAAGGAGGGAATAACATGAACTCTCAATTTGGTACGAAAATCTATCTTACACTACAGGAAAGTAGGGAACAAGGGGATAAGTGGGGTATGGGGGGGATGACAGAAGGGAGGGCAAATAAGAAGGGGATAATCAAAAGTAAACACTTTTAGGGAGCGATAAGGTCAAAAGAGAGAATAGAATAAATGGGGGGCAGAATAAGATGGAGGGAAATTTAGGTAGTCTTTCACAACATGACCATTATGGAAGTCTTTAGCAAAATTACATATATATAGCCTATACTGAATTGCTTACCTTCTCAGTGGGAATGGGTGGGGAGGAAGGAAAGGAGAGAAGTTAGAATTCAAAGTTTTAGCAACAAATACTGAGAATTGGTTTTGCATGTAACTGGGAAATAAGAAATACAGGTAATGGGGTATAGAAATCTATCTTGCCTTATAAGGAAAGAAAGAAGATGGGGATAAGAGAAGGGAGGGGTGTAATAGAAGTAAGAGTAGATTGGGGGTAAGGGTAATCAGAATGCATGGTGTTTTGGGGTAGAAGGAGAGGGAGAAAATTTGAAACTCAAAATCTTGTGGAAGTGAATGTTGAAAATGAAAAATAAATAAATGAATTGGGAAAAAAATAAAAATAACCTTTAAAAAAAAGAATTGTATTTTGATTACATAGTACTCATTATTGATAGAATTGTATGTCATTGAGATAAAAAATACTCTAATGTTCTATGGTCCATGTGCTTAGTAGTTCAAATTATGTTAGACTGGTACGTTCATTATCAAGATACATCCTATGTCCTAAAAATCTTCAGTAAATACTCACCTCTAGAGCATAACCGTGTAGTTAATTCATGGATGTAAAAGATCAAGACCAAAAGATCCCAGGAGCCCAGGCACTCCAATAGATTTAGACATAAAACAGACCTAATCACACTGGTGATAGTTGGTAGTTGCCTCCCAGTCCCCAACTTCATTAACTAGTGTTATGGCTAATGGTTTCCCCTATAATGTAAGATTCTTTTTCTTTAGTGGAATTTGTCCTTACAAATTGGTGTTTTTCAAATGCATTTCAAATAACATTTATTAAAATATCTGGAATAACAAAAACTTAAGAGCCAACCCAATTTGACGAATCTTTAATAAACTTTGTTTTCTTTGACTTTAAAAACGCTTTAGTCAAATTCATTCAAGCAGGACCCAGTGTGTCAGTATTTTGGGGTTTCCAGCACCCCTCAACTTGTCCTTGGCATATTATCTTACGAGTTGGAACTGTAAGTTAGAATTGGGAGCTCCACATCCCTTTTGCAAATGAAATCATGGGTCAAAAACAAAAACATGCATTGTATAAATTACATAGCATGACAGTTCACTGTAAAATTAAAACATGCAGAGTCACATGTGTCACGGTCAGGTTTAAAAGTTGAAGTGTTGATGAAAGTCCTGAGGATGCTCAATCAACCTTTATTATTCACTTTATTCACCAATAATAATTATTATTCAATTCTTTTTATTTATTTTGCACCAATTATTGCAAAAGATCTAATGCAACAAGAGCATATTTCATAACCAGTATCCTGCCATCTCACATATACTGAGGAAGCCACAACTACTGTGGAATAAACCCAATATCCAGGATTTACAACGTTAAACCATTACAGTATTTCACCTGCCAATTAGCATCAAATGAGGTCACAAATCTCCCTTGCCTTAGGTTCTCTAATCAAAGGATATAACCATGAGACTTCTTTACTTTAAGATAACAACTTACAAATGGATGTCAAGAATATATATAAAATTAATAAAAAGCTAGAAATTTTTGGAATGAGAATATTCTATAATTGTGACTGTACAGTAATACCAACTGTCTTCAGATATTGGCTAGTAGGCTCCTCATAATAAGACTTTAGCTTCCTGTGACACACTCATGCAATTTTTAAACCTTTCATTCCTTCCTCCAGGGACCAGATCAAACTCTCGGCTTTGAAACCTAACTGTAATAACAGAGTGTTGACATATGCCAATACTGAGGTTGGGTTGAAATTTCTACTTTGGTGAGTGAGTCAGAATTTCTATGAAGCTTAAGTTTTGTTCAGCAAATGTTACACAAGGATTTTGGAGAGCAGGTGATAAATTATATCTTTTATATACCTGGGGTAACAGAAATTTAAGTAGCTGAATGGGGATTTTTTACCTTCCTTGTACAAAAAGATTTTTTCTTCCATATAGAAGAGTAGGGGGTAGTGATAAAATATTTAGGAAAGCATCAATAAACAATAAATAAAATCAGTTTCTCCCTTTAACCCCAGAAAATCATTTTCCAAACTCATGATAAAATCTTCTGTTTTGCTTTACAAGACCTTCATGAGTTGGCCCCTTCCTCCCTTTCCAGTCTTCTTCAATTTCCACATCCTCTGCAATCCAATAATATTGGTCTCCTTGCTATCCCTCACACAAAACACTCCATCTCCTAACCCTGAGTATTTTTGCATTCTGTTCCCCATGCCTGGAATTCTCTCCCTCCTCATCTCTTCCCTCCTGGCTTCCCTGGTTTCCTTCAAAGCTCATCTAAAATCCCACCTTTTGTAAGAAGCCTTTCCTGGGCCCTCTTAATCCTAGCTAGCACTCTGTGATCATCTCCAATTTATCCTGCAATTACCTTGTTTAGATATAATTGTTGGCATTAGACTGTAAGCTCTGAGGACAAGGACTTTTTTTTGCCTTTCTTTCTATTCCCAGAGCTTAATAAAGTGTCTGGTACATAGCAATTGTTAATAAACGTTTCTGACTTGGTTTGTCTGAAGGTATTGTTAACACATGGCTTACTGACTTGAAAATATATGTACTGGAATACAATGTCTAATAATTTAACGATAGATTCAAGGAAACCTAAACTTCTTGTTTCAATTCTTGAAAAATCTAACAAGATGCAAAATCTTTCCTCAGGAGCATGAGTTCTCTTTATTTGTATAAGAGAAGTCAGAGCTGGAAAAAGGCAATAAGGCATAATCAAAAGAGCCCAGGACTTTAAGTCAAAAGAACTAAGTTCCCAGCTCTGACAGTAAGCATATAACTTTGGAAAAAATCACTTTTTGTATGTCAGCTTCAGTTTTCACATCTGCAAAATGAGGGAGCTGGATTCAATTATTTCTAAGGTTCCTTTCTGCTCTAATACTATACGTACATACTTACTTTCACTAGACTTGTGATTTCATCACTATAGGGAACACTCAGTAAGGAAAAGTCCTTCAACCAATGCAGATGGCATCTGCTCTGTAGTGTATAGTTTGAGAGTGGCCCAGAATTGCAGTCAAGTTCATGTGAGAGAAAGGATTTGAAATCTCCATTCTCCTGTTCCTCTGTACATATATTTACTTATAAGAAACTGACTGTGGTAGATTGATGAATCTAAATGACTAAACTTAAATTGAAATAAAAACCTCACAAACCTTTGATGCAGTTTGTTTGATACATTTGTTACTTTTACTTTAATGAAGAACAACTAGGGTGGGAAAGGGGGAAAGGCTGCAATCAACCAGTCAACTCCCTTAGAAAACTAAAATATATTGAAAGGTAAAATGACTTTAGATGAAAACAGACTTATGTATTATCTTTTATATGACAATAAATACCTATGATTTCAGAAAATGCTTTGACTTTTCCTTCTACAAGATATAGTAATATCTGAGATTCTTTATAAAAATGAGTGACTTACATGACTTTTTAAATGTGTTACAGAGGCAATTTGTTAAAATTAATATGAAGTTATTCCAAATACAAAATAACATGTTCTTTAAAATATTTTTAAAATAATATTTTTCCCCAATTACATGGAAAGTTAATTTTTAACATTCTTTTTTTGTTATTTTGAGTTCCTGTGGCCATGGGGCAAACTGTGCATATCCTTTTTTGACCCAGCAATATTACTGCTAGATTCGCATACCAAAGAGATCACAGAAAAGGGAAAAGGACCTACATGTACAAAAATATTTATAGCAGTTCTTTTTGTGGTGGCCAAGAATTGGAATTGATGGGATGCCCATCAACTGGGGAATGACTGAACAAGTTATGATAGGAATGTAATGGAATAATACTATTGTTCCACAAGAAATGATGAGCAGGAGGATTTCAGAAAAACCTAAGACTCATATGAACTGATGCAAAGTGAAATGTGCAGAACCAGGAGAACATTGTAAACAATAATAGCAACATTGTATGATGGCCAACCATGAATGATTTAGTAATACAATGATCCAAGACAATTCCAAAGTATTCATGCTGGAAAACACTATCCACACTGAGAGAAAGAACTGATGGGGTCTGAACGCAGATTGAAGCATACTATTTCCACTTTATTTTTTTCCTTAATTTTAATTTTTAATGTTAAATATTGTCTTTATATGTAATTGTAAAGAATAAAATACTATTTAAATAATTAAATGCTATTTACTAAATAATTAAAATAATATTTACTAAATACTAATTAAATACTATTTAAATAAATTGGAAAGAATAAAATACTATTTAAAAAACAAAAAAAATTTGCATTCCAAATCTCTTTCTCTCCCTTGACTTCCTCTCCCTTAAACAGTAAGTAATTTAATATAGTTTATACATATACAGCCATGCAAAACAATTCCATATTAGTCTTGTTGTGTGAAAAGACCCTGACCAAAATATATTCTTTAAAATAATGTGATCTAATTACAAACTTTAAGTTTATTTAACTATCAGTTAAAGTTTCAATTCTTCTGAACTACTAAGCACGGAAGTATAGCCAATTGATTTTCTCCTAAACTATGCATTCTCAGTCACTCACTGTAGTCAACTCAGAGAACACATGATCTAAAGCAGAGGGGGTCAAACACTCAGACCACAAAATACAGCCCACAACACTCAAGTGGTATGCTAACCAAATTAAAATATAATTGGAAGATTGGCAGATGTTTTTTAAATACAATAAAATACAAATTACATTTTAAATGTAAATCAACATGCAACCAACAGGTATCCTTGTATGTCCCACATTTCTATTTGAGTTTGACACTACTGATCAAAAAGGAAAGCAAAGTGCCCCCCATGTCCCACAACAACCTAGTCGAATGAACGATGACCCAAGAGTAAATAAGATCCTTCCTACTAGCTTCACTGTCACAGACAAGAATATTCCTGGATAAAGCCATGCTGAAAACTCTGTGAAAAGTAAATGACAAAGGTCAGAAGAAATGACCTCATTCTGGAATTGACATAAGTAGAAATGAACATAAAACAACACTCTGACTGAAAAGAATATATAAGAAACTGAGAATCTGGGAAAAGTGAAGAAGTTACATATTGGAAGATAGGATCTATAAAATATATGAAAGGCTAGTATCATGATGAAAATTTTTAAAAAGTAAATAGAAAGCCTGGATATTGGTTTCAAAGACTAGAGAAGAACTTTAAAAAATGTTAATAACAGTCCTAGTCTTTCCAAATAAATCTTTTAAAGTCCATTTCAGCTACCACATTGTCCATGAAGTCTTTCCTGTTTCAGTTACCACACTGTCCATGAAGTCTTTCCTGCAACACTTTCCTCCCCCTTATAAGCATATTTATTATAATAATAGCTAGGATTTACATAGCATTTTAATATTTGCCAAGTGCTTTTTTACATATATTATCTCACAATCCTCACAAAAACCTTAGAGCAGACAGATGCTATTATCTCCATTTTAGAAATGAAGAAACTAAGCTTAGAGAGGTTATGTGATTGCCTAAGGTCACACGTCCAGTAAATATCTGTTGGGGTATTTAAACCTAGGTCTTTCTGACTCCAAGTCCACTATTCTAGTCACCGAACCACCTAACTTATGCACGTCTATATACAACATTAATGGATGGTCATCTCAGTAGACAAGCACTAATGAGGGGAGAAGGGACCTTTACTTGTCTCCCTACAGAAATAGGACTAAACAAAAGCTTAAGCTGTACCAATTTTAAAGAGTAGGAGGAAAGAACCAACTAGAAAGCAGGGTAGTCATAAGACCCATTGAAATGAGAAATTCATGAAGTATCTAGCAAAGCTTCCTACAAGCACCAGTATGATTGGCACTGTGGAATACAAACATAAATAAGACACAGTGCTTTCCCTAGAAGAGCATGAAACCTAGTAAGAATTTAGAAGGCTAGAATAAATATCCAAATAAATAAAGATCTAACAAGAGCACTAGAGACACTGGAGTCCACACAGAGTGGGAGGCATCATATGGAAGGTAGAGATCATATATGGTGTAACAAATAAATGTAGTAGAAAGAACACTGGAGTTGGAGTTTGCCCTTGATTTGAATTTGGGCTCTAGGTCATCTTGTATGAGTCATTTAACATCTCTAGCCATCAGTTTCCTCCTCTGTACAGTGAAAGGATTGGATTAGAAGATGTTTAAGTTTCCTTCTAGTTCTCGGTCCTATGATTTTATAATTAAAAAAAGAAACAGGTGTTTAACACCAGAAACTGAGAGATGAGAACATTTGAAAAATGAAGCATTGGGTAACAATATTATATGTTTCTGGGAGGTTACAGGAGAATGAGAACTGGGGATAAGGCCACTGGATATGGAAGATAGGACGTCATTATGACCTTTGAGAGAATAGTTTCAATAGAGTTAATAGGAATCAAAGTCAGATTGTAAGGGGGTTAAGGTGCACATAGTAGAGGCTTCTAGAATGAATTTTTTTAAGAAATTTAGAAGTGAAGGGGAAGAATCATGAAAAGATTTCCCAAGGGGTAGAAAGAGGAGACTTTAAATTTTTTTTTAAATATTAGATTTAATCATGCTGAAGGTAGTGGAGGGGGGAATAGTATAGATGCAAAACAAACCGAACAAAGAAGAAAAGATTTAGAGCAGATGGGAGGAGATGAGATTAATTACATGGGTGAAGTAATTAGCTTTAGGAAAGAATAAGGGAACCTCTTCTTCTGGGATCCAAGCAAAAGAGTAGCCATGGCTTTGATGTGGGGGGTGGGAACAGCTGAGGCTGACAGCTGATAGACTTGATTTTCTCAGTGAAATTGGAAGAAAGGTCATCTCTGTGTTTGGGGGATGGCTACTAAAGTATGTGAGGAAAGTACAAATGTCTGGAACAGTCTGGATAAGGGACACAATAGGAAATTGATTGGTGTCCACAGTTTAAAGTAGAGAAGTCACCAGGTGTGAAAAGCAGGTACCGAATTCAGGGTAAAGTTAGTTTAATCCACAGACATCTAGTGGTCTATGAAAGCATGAACTAATTCTCTTAGGTCTAATAGCAATCTATGCACCAATTAGTAAATGTGCTTATAGCATTGACAGAAGTTTAGTCCATGGAATCCTACCTATCTTTTTTTCTGAATCCTTAAAATCTGCTTTCCTCAAATCTAGAGGGCATGTCAGGCTACATTCAGTTTTCCTTTCTTCTCCTCTATCACAAACTGTGAAAGGTAGTGATCCCTCTCTCATAAAGTTCCCATCATTTTCCTATTAATTAGAATCAAAACTGTTATAGAACTTACACCTTCTTAGTTCTCTACCTTTTGAAAGATAAGATTATCATTAAGCCATCCCTCCTAGTTTTGTGTCACCTGCAAATTTTATGAACATGCTACTTATACCCTTATCCAGATCACTGATAAAAATCCTAAACAACATAAGATAAGGTTATTCAATGGAACAGGATAGGTACAGAACATATAGAAGCAAAAAAAATAGTAGTACAGTATTCAATAACCCCAACATTCCAGCTGTGTTAAGGATTCACTAGTTGACAAAAACTGTTGGAAAAATGGGAAAGCAATATGGAAGAAATTAGATATAGAACAGCATCCCAAACTGTATACCAAGATAACCTCCAAATGGATACATCTCAGTCATAAAATGTCATAAACAAATTAAAGTAAGGAAGGAAGTAATTGCTTTCCAGATCTATGAATAAATTAAGAGCTCATGACCACACAAGGGTTAGAGAAAATCCTGGAAGATAAAAGAAAATTTTGATTATATAAGACTTAAAAGCTTTTGCACAAAAATTGTAGTAAAAAATAAAAGGGAAATGTATAATTGGAAAAAGTCTTTGTAGCAAGTTTCTCTAATAAAGGTGTCAAGTGTAAGATATAGAAAAAAACATTCAATTTTATAAAAATAGAACCATTTCTCAATAAAGAAATGGTCAAAAAATATGAACTAGTAGTTTTTAAAGGAAGAATTCCAAGTTATCAACAATTAGAGGAAAAATGCTCCAAATCACTAATCATTAAGAGAAATGCAAATGAAAACAATAAATGACAATTGTTGGATAGACTGCGGAAAAACAGCCACACTAACACACTGTTGGTAGAGCTATGTATGGGCCCTGCCATTCTGGAGAACAATTTTGAACTATACCCCCCAAACCACTAAATTGTGTTACTAAATGTGAACCAGCAATACCACTACTAAGCCTATATTCCTACAGAGATTTTTTTTTTTTAAATTTTAAAAGACCTATATATCCAAGATTATTTGTAGCGGCTCTTTTTTATAGCAGCAAAGAACAGGAAACTAAAGAGGCACATATCTGTTGGAAAATAGGCAAATTGTGCTACATTGATATAGAGAAATATTATAACACAAGAAATAATTAAATGGATGGTTGTGGAGAAACCTGGGAAGACCTCTATGAACTGATTCAGAATGGAGTCAACAGAAAAGTAATTAACTTTGAAAGGCATAAGAACTCTGATCATTTCAATGAATTGTGTTCGTCCTTTGTTTTAGAAGAAGATCATGACATCAGAGACATGATGACATGACTTGCACTTTACTTATTTTGAGTAACTGGGGGTGGGGTGAGCTGTACAAGGTCACTAGCTTCACTTTCTCCTCCTGAGCCACCTGGATCCAGTGACCAGATACTCATCAGGATTATTGGAGATGGCCCAGGATGCAATTCTTTGGCCTTTTAGGCTAAGGCCTTTTCAGGTACTCACTTAAAGTGATATATTGCCCATTCAATGAATAGGCCTCTTTAAAGGTAGTCAGGGGGATTGCCCCTTTAATAGAAAAGAGAAAATAAATAGATAAATCACTCTGGGAGGGGCAGGAGCCTCAGGGTTGTTGTTTAGAAGAAAAACTGTTACTACTGACATTCACTCTAAGCCAGGAGAGTGTCCAAAACCAGTCATTGAGTTGAGGTTGGACAGGGACCCTTCACTGTTCAGTCCAATGGGGACTCCTTCCCTTCCCTCACTCAAAACAAAATCAAGGGCAAGTTATTATGTCATCATTTGTCTGATGTCATGGTCCTCTTCAAAAATGAAGGACAAATACAATTTCAATGATTATGATTCTAGAAGAGTGATGATAAAATGACTTATCCACCTCTTGACAAAGAGGTGATCAAGATGCAGAATAAGACATTCATTTTTCAGACACTGCCAGCATGGGGATTTGTTTCACTTGACTATGTATATTTGTTTCAGGGCTTGTTTTCTTCTTTTTCTTTTGTCCAAAGGGAGAGGAGGATGGGCAGTGGAATGGAAGGGTAAGGGGAGACAGAGTAACAAAAACAAAGAAAGAAAGAAAACTGAGTCAGTAAGGTATCTTTCTTTTTCTTCTAATGCAGAAAAGAAAACAAAAGAAAGACTAGAAAGAGGTATACACAATCAAGAATTTTGAAAACTACAAGTTGAACTCATTATTTACTTTAAAAGAAAAGCAAGTTGTACATAACTAGGTTATGCAATAGATAGAGCATGCACCTAGAATCAGGAAGACCTGAGTTCAAATTTGACCTCAGACACTTAGCTTTGTAACCCTGGGCAAATTGGTTAACTGTATGCCTCAATTTCCTCATCTGTAAAATGACCTGGAGAATGAAATGGTAAACCACTCCAGTATTTTTGCCAAGAAAACCCCAAATGGGGTCAGGAAGAGTAAGACACAATAAACATTAGCCACAATTTTCACTCTTTCTCAGTTCTATTATGCTTATGAGAATACCCATTCTATTTGGAGTTTGTTAAGTTCTGAATTTTTTAAAAATTCAAATAGTAAATAGCACAAAATTGTGGCTCCTCTTGAGACCAAGTTGACAATGAACAGATCTAATTTCTTTTTCTGTCCAGACAGTCTATAATGTACACCAATGACAAAATTATTTCTGTTTTTTTCTCTTACTATCTTCATGCAAATGTTCCTTCAGTCCCTGGATTTCCCCATATAAGTATACTAACCCACAACATCCACACATATCCTTATACTTACCCTGCCTCTACTGAATAAGTTACACGGATGCCAAAGTCATAGTCCATGTCATACAAAGAATGAGACAATCCCTACTTTAAGGAGTTTACATTCAGCTGCTAGTCTTTCTTCTTCATTGTAGTTACTCTCCATGTTCTCTAGCTTGGAGGATATACATAGCCCAATTTCTCTCCCATTCTATTCACAAGATGGGAAGAATTCTGGAGGCAAAGAACTTGTTCAGTTCCACTTCTGACACTTAATACTAAGTAAAATTGGGGAGTCACTTGAGGCCTCCGTTTTCTTATCTGTAGAAGATAGGCTGGTTGGACTATATGGCTTCTGAGATTCCTTGTAGCTCTAAATCAAGGACATCAGGATCCCTTTTGATTAGATTTATAAAACACCCAACAAACGTATGCTTTTTATTTTTTAATTTAATTTTTAATGAATAAAAATCTATTTTTCTTCTTCCTACTTCCCTGCCTTCATTTAAAAATTTAAAAAAGAAAACCTTTGTGACATAAAACATGCCCAAAAATATATGTCTCATGCTGCATCCTGAGTCCATAATATCTCTTTCAGGAGGCAGGTAGCATGATTCATAACTGGACCTCTGGAATCATGATCAGTCATTTTATTGATCAGAGCTCTTACATCTTTCAATGTGTTTTCATCTTTATAATGTTGTTATTTTAGGAATTTTCTGCTTATTCATTCAGTATCACTTCTTCACACAAGCCTTCCTGCATGTTTCTGAAATGATCCCTTTCATTATTTCCTATGGCACAATAATATTCCTTTATATTACATTCCTCATCTATTACATTCATATACCATCATTTATTCACTTTTCCTCAATTGATAGATGCCTCCTTAGTTTCCAGTTCTTTGCCACCACAAAAAGAAATATTACAAATTTTATACATATACATATATGTATATATATATATATATATATATATATATATATATATATATATCCTTCTTTCTTTGATTACTCTAGAGTACTGGGTCAATCACTTTATTGGGTCAAAGGGTATGCATAGTTTAACAAATTTAGTGTTATCGTTCCAAATTGCCTTCCAGAATGGTTGGACCAACTATAACTCCACCAACAGTGTAATAATATGCCTGTTTTCCCATGATCCCCCTCCCCCATTTGTAATTTTACTTTTTTTATTACCTTCGTCATTGTAATGGTTTTGAAGTGTAATCTCAGAATTGCTTTAATTTACCAACCGATGTGTTCTGAACAGCCCTCAGGTGTACTCCATCCTCACAAGACTGTCATCTCTATATTTTAAGCTACATTCCAGAAATCAAAATTCAGATACCACTTTCTTGCAGAGATAGTTGCTTCTGTTCAAAAAGCAGTAGTGAGGGAAAAAAAATAATACATGTCCTATGGTCTTTATTTTATTACTGGAGATTAAATAAATCTTTTCCGGTGCTTTTAAGGTTCCATTTGGCAGTACTGTTTGCACCCCCATCAATCAAAAGAAGTGAGCAGTAATCAGCTTTTTTGATATCATGAAAAGTTCTCTATTACGTCTGGGACAAATTCCCAACAAAGTCAAAAGATCTCTCAGTTTTTGCTATCAGGTCAACAACAGCTGTCTCAATACTCAAGTAGGGGATCACCAATCACTTCTGCTCTTGGCTGCTTTTTTTAATGCTTATTGGATGAGATCTCACCTGCTAACTTTGGGAGCTCTACTATATCATTTCTTAGAGGACAAGCTGATGCTTCTCAGACCATTCAGTTCCCTCTTCTTCAGGAAGGGCCTCAAATGTATTTCTGTGTTTGGTTTTTAGCTCCAAATGTATGCTCATCCTCTTTCCTCCCTTCCTTCTGTCACAATCTGCCACTCTCCTCCCCTTGATTAGCATTAATTTCTCCACCATGTCAAATCCTTTTTTTTCTTCCCACTGAAAAACTGAAACAGAAAAGACTAGCCACAAGGTCTTCAAAGTAAACCACTTCATCAAAGAATAGGACTGAAATGACACACATATCATTTAATTAGTGTAGGGTAAGGAAATTCTAGCAATGGAAATCAGTAACTTCTGGGCAATTTATAGTCTTAGAGAATTATCTCCAGCAACAATAAAACTAAATGATTTTGCCTAAGGTAACACAGAAAGTATGTGTCAGAGACTGGATTCCAGGAATTCCTGACTCTAAGGCTAACTCTCAGTTTATTATGTGTGACACCTCCCCCTTCTCAATTTAAATAATTGAAATATTCCCTGTGAGTAGGGACCACATTGAACTACAATTGTAACAAACTATTCTGCCTTTCAGTTCTGCATTTTGCAGCCCCCACTTTTCCTCTGGGGGAGGAGTGGAGGAAGAAGGAATCAGACACTAAAGTAGGGCAAGGAAAGTTATGCTGGAAATAAAATCAAAATTGGCAGTTTCTTCAGGAAGTAGCAGTACTTCCGGTTTTAGTCTACCATTTCCTTTTGGGTATTAAGAAGCTATGTAAGTCAGTAGAATGTTGTAATTTCCTAAAGTCCCTTCTGGAAGAACTCAGTATTATTACTTCAGATGATGCTGAACATCATTACTGCTTCAGAGTTAAAAGAAAGGACAAATGGGGCAAAGAAGGTGCCCAGGGAATCAGCAACCCATTTGAGAGAAAAGACAAGGAGATAAGACTTGTTGTTAGACTCATCAAGTCTCACAGTCTTCCAAGAGCCTCCTGGGCAAAAATCAGCAGCCCTGAAATCTGCTCTAACAGTTTTCTTTTCACACACACACAAAAAATTTTGTCTCCTTTTTTTCCCTGCCAATTATGACTGTTCTCCAATAATGTGCACAGGAAACTGTAAGAAGCAGCAAGCAGCTGTTTTTAAACATTATTTACGTCAGATATGCCTCTAACATTGTCTCTTGAAAACTCCAGTTATGATAAATAATAAGCTTATTGACAACCTGCCAGGAGGAGTCATCTGAATTATTTGCAGTGAGCTTAAAAGATCTCATAGGTTTGTGTATATTCCTACATCCCTGTCATTAGCGCAGATTCCTAGGTAAAATGGTGAAATCTAGGGGTTTCTGTGTCAAAGTAAAAGAAAGGACTGAAGAAAGATTAGCTGAGGAGTTATGAACCCTCAGAAATTTGATTTTTTGGCTGAAAGTCTGTAAAATTTCTGGGTTTCAATAGGCCTGATCTGTATTTGCAAATATGTAGACTCAAATACATGAATCAACTAGGTTACAGCCAAGTTACTAGGTCCCTGGTTGCCAAGATAACTTATAGCTCCTGGCAGGGAGCCACTGTTGCGCCATCCAATAGGGAAACTGAATTGGAAGGCCTTATCAACAAGTGTCATCAACATTTGAGACAGATCCTAAAAAAAAGTAAAAGGAAACAACAGACCATGGGCCAAGCCTGGGAACTGAATGAGAACCCCATACATCTCAAAGATTCCCCATGTCCGGCAGGGTTCCTGGAAGTACTGTGAGTAAAGGACAAAAGCACATGATTTCAGATAATAGAATTTTGGTGTGGTAAAGCACCGGAGATGTCATTAATCATCACATTTCCCTCCATTTACAAAGAATGAAAATGAAGCCAGGGAAGTTACGGTGCCCAAGGTCACGCTACTGAGAGAACAGATTCAGTCTTTTCCCATCGCTCTCCACTCCCTCCCTCCACCAAACACAGGAGTCACTTTAGAGACCCCTCCCAGGGGTTTCCCCGTCTTCAGTACGTAACCAGCCCCGCGGACAATCGAGAACCTAGAGAAACAAGACTCCCCGGGCATGTTCTGGCTCGGCCAAGGGCAGGTAAAGGAAGGAGAGTTAACTCGGTAAAGTTTGCGGGGCCCCCACCGGGAAATGTTTACCCGTGGATTCGCCCAGGCTACGACTAACTCAGACTGGCAGAATCGCACTGACCTGCTATGGTCTCCTGGTAGCCCTTCGTGAAGAACTGCATGGCCGTGGCCGCCCTCCAGGGGGTCTTGACCAGCCCCTGGCGCTCCGGGTCCTCCCCCAGGGAGCGCAGGATGGTGGAGTAAGCGCCCGCCAGTCGGGGCAGGTTCAGCTCGTTATCCTCCAAGCTGCGAGTCCGCTCCGTCTTCCAAAAGTCCACCTGCTGGGCGCTCTTTTCCTCCTGTCCCCGGGGCTTGTCCTCGGGCTCGTGCCGCTCCGGCCGGGGCTGCTCCTTGGCCGCATACCCGTTGCACTGGGCACCGCGCCGCTTCTCCGCCGGGGCTCGAGCATTGCCCGCCTTGTCCATCTGCCTGGCGGGCAGGAGAGGGGCTGGAGTCCGCAGCGGCCGTCGTTCCGCTCTCGGGGAAGTTGGGGCGCCTTCCATACAGCCAGCTCCTGGCGGCGCTGCCCACCCAACTTGCCTGGGGGTTTCCCGCACGCCCAGGGCTCCCAGGGTTGGAAGGCTGGAGTGCCCTGGCGAGAATGCGCGCCTGTACGGTCGTGAGAGCGCCCGAGGGTGTCCAGGAAGGGCCCCTTATCGGTCACAGCCAGCTTGCTGCGTCCACCCCCTTTATAGAGTCCGAGGAGGGCATGGCTCCCATTAGCCGGAGCTCGCCCGTGCGTCATCGGCTTCTAGCCGGGCCTCCACCCACTCCTCGGAGCCCACGGCCAAGAGAAAGGGGCTTCCCCTCGGTGGGTGTCTGGTAAAGGGCTACGTGCCGGTGGCCGATGGCATGTTTGCTGTCTTTGGCATGAACCACTAGGAAGAACTGGATTTGGTTCTCACAGGAGGCCGGAGGGATGAGGTAAAGGAATCAGAAAGCAGTCTGAGAGCCACAGTCAGAGAGGAGAAAACGGGCGGTCCATTAGCTTGGTCTTCCCCCCCCCCCCTTTTCTGTCAAGGTTAATTGAGGGGGGAAGACAGGGCAATGTCAGAAGTAGCATTTCCCCGCACCGCCACCACCCCCAAAGAATTGAAAAGATGGGTGACCTTTTCTCTGGGCAGCGGGTTCTGGTAGAGTTAGCAACTGTAACTGATCAGGGGGAATAAATACTCTACAAAGTAAAGCCTTAGGTTACAAGCATGTAAAATGTTACAGGATCTTTATTAGCGGTCAGGCAAGGAATGCTGTCAACATCTTCTCAAAGCACCCTACTTATTGGCTCTCGCACAAGAAAAGTTAGTTCGTATTAGCCCCATGATTTCAAACAAACAAACAAAAACAAGTGTTTTCTGGCAAAACTAATCTCTGGAAGTTTCAGAGAGGGTAAAAGCAAAACTGTGAGAGATTATTGATCAAATAAACTTTGCCCAAATTAGCAATTGCTTTGATTACATTCTCAGATGCCAAAAAGATGTTTTCTTCACTTATTGTACACAGGAGAGGGTCAAAGGTCATCTTTTAAACATTTGCATCAGATTAATAAAATCTTATGATTTTCTTCAGAGTTCCAAATAGTTTACAATCTTATTCATTTGTGCTGTATTAATTCATTCTTGCTGTATTATATAGTTTAGCCTACGCATCACAGTAAAATTTTATTTACAGGCTTATTTTATCCTATCCTGATAGAATAAGATAATGACTTTGTACTGATGTACATAACTGTTACTCATAATTTACTTTGTACTGTGTGCATAGTACAGCACATTCTTTGGCTCTTTGGAAGCCATTGGGGTGGATATTAGTTCATTTATTTACTTAAAATATTTTAGTTTCTCATACTATGTGATATGAACAATGAAGTACCTAAAACAATATAACAAATTATTTCTCACAATAATTAGAAAGAAAGGTAATCAGTGGTCAGATCATCACCTTTATAACTCCAAGGTATTCCCTGGATCAACCTGGATTCAGGCAGAATACACAAAGTTCAAAAGGGATAGCTTTGTATTTAAGTAATAGCAAAGATGACAGCAACATAATTTAAAGGACTAGAGATTTATGTAGAGAAGTTTCCAAATATAGCTTTAAAAATAGCACTCATATT
>CM053769.1:423858980-423886725 GCA_028658325.1 Potorous gilbertii
AACATAACATAAAAAAATTCTATTGCAAAACTCCTCAAAGTCCCTAACTGCGCTTCTGAACTAACCCGTTTTATGACTCAAAGGCTGTTGTTGTAGCAGCCATGAATTCATATGAACCCACATACATCTAAATGGATTTTGATAAGCACATTTCAGAAAATCAAAAATGTTTATTATGATTAATACTAATATATAAAACATTCATTCAGCATCAAATGCTACATACTGCTTTAAGGCTTAATAACTATAGCACATTATTCTGGATTTCTCTAAAGCTCCTGGAAAACTGTGGCACAATAATGTAAATACTTTCAGTAGATACTCTGATTTTTATAAGGCTACCTAAGACAGTAACTACAACACAGTAGCAGAGTGTGGAATGTTTTCCATTGGGTCAGACTGTTAATCAATTAAGCACCTGTCATGTGCTGCCTGGGGTGCAGGAGACAGAAAGCTAAAAGTGAAATAGTCCCTGCCTTAGAGGGGCTTATATTTTAACTCTACTTAAGTAGAAATGCCTCTCAGAAGAGAAATTTAAGACAGTGTACTTGAGGAGGGCAAGTTAAATACGGTAAGAGCTAGGCTTTAAATAATTTTTTTGAAAGTAAAGCCCAATGTCAGTTAACAAGTATTTAGTAAGTGCTTACCGTATGTGAAGCAGTGAGGACACAAAGAAAGGCAAAAACAAAAACGAGATCCTGTTTTTATGTACTCATGGTAAAATGAGAGAGAAAACACATACAAACATTATACAGAATAAACTAGATATAATCAGAGAAGGCACTATAAGGTAAGAAAAGGTTTACACATCTTAGAGTGCTACCTAAATACTAGCTATTATTAGTGTTATCTTCTTGCGTAACAGTAACTAAAAAACTATTCACAGCATTTGACACTGTCATTCTATTCTATATCCCAAGAAAATAACCCAAAACAAACAACAAAATAAAACCAAAAAAAGCAAAAAATAAGAAAACAAAATAAGCAAAAAAATTTGCACAAACAGGTCCACAGAAGATCTAGTTATAACAGCAAAAAAAAAAAAAAGATTCGTGTTTTAACAAGATAGGATACTGTGTAGCTGGAATATTTCATTCAATCCATTGAAATTTGTATAAAGATGTTAATTAGGAAAAGGTAATAAGCTAGCTGTGATTCAGTATGTACATCATGTATTAAAATGTAAAAATATGTGTATTAAAGAGAAAATAATTTTAAATAATGTAAATAGTTTAATGCTGATTAATTTTACACAAAGTTGCTTAAGGTCGTAAAAGCAGATATACTTTTAAAAGAAGAAATATATAATTCAAATATTTTTATAACAATAAAAATTATTTCTTCCAACAGATGTTCATAACTTCTGCTATTTTAGACGAAACATTGTACTATAATGACTCACATTATAATAGATTTTTAGAGATGGATTTTGAGATCTAGTCCAACTAACCTTCACATTTAACAAATGAGAAAATAGATCAAGAAAAGCAAAATGAGTCGTCTTAGCAGGTTAATACAAACTTTCTTTCATATGGCTTTGATGAATTATAATAAAGAACATTTGATAACTGGTAATGTAACATTTCTTTCTTGAAAGAGAAAAAGGAAAAAGAAACTCATGTTGTTACTAAAACATTCTGGGAAGGGAAGAATAATGTGAAGAAATGAACTGAGATTTACTATCACAAAATTACTTCAAATGCCTTCTGATTAAATTGCATAATATATTACCTACTAGATAGAGCAAAAGCATACATCCTTTTTTTAATGGCAGAGTTGCAGGTTTAGCCACCTCTTTGGTTCCAAATACAAAAAAGGGACAAGAAATTATGGATGAAAAAAAAAGTATGGGTTAATGTTCACAGTGAATTATTAATATTACATTAGAATTTTCAAGAAAAACTGAATAAACTTTAATTAGTTTAGGACTAGAACTAGAGAAAGTATGCATGCTTTCATTCTTCTAGGGAACTTTTCAGGTAAGAAAACTTGCTACCAATGCATGTCCGTGCCTTGTCCACAATTTATAGCGTTAGAGAGCTTCCTAGGTACTGAGAGGTTAAATGACTCACCCAGGATCACACATCCAATACTAGCAGTCTGTATCAGGGGCAGCGGGCTCCAGGGCCAGCTCCTTATTGACTGCACACTATGTTGCCTCTACTTTTCAGATCCTAAGCTTTAAAAAAAGTACTCATTTCCATATATGACCATTAAAACACACAACAGAGTAACACTAGTCAATAGACCTTACTCTACCATCAATAAACTACTATAATTATCAGTTACACAGTGTCCAATGGTGATTACTAAAAATGCAAAAAATACTAGCAGAAAAAGAGTGTTTAAACTAAAATAAGAAAGATTCAGCTTAAATGTAAAGCAGAATTTTTTTTAATAATAAGGACAGTTCAGGTTAGTTCTACATAGAATCAGACTGGCTACTGCAGAAAGATATGAAATTCTTTTCCTTTTAAAAAAAAAGGTCACATGCAGTCACTGCAGTGATTGTTTTTGTTTAACTGTTTTTCATAAGGAAGAGTCCAATCTAATCTGGATTAGGGAGGAGGTTTCCAGAAATAAATGTAACAGAAAAACAAAAGGCATCAATAAAAAGAAATCTAAATAAAAATAAAAACAGATTTCTCCTCCACCAAAAAAATTAAAAAGACAATCAAGTTACTGTTCCAGAATAGAACTAAATAATCTTCTAAAGTCTGAGTGAAATACAAAGCTAGTATGTGTGTGTATATATATATATATATATGTATGTGTATATGAATATATGTATGTATATACGCATGTATATATGTGTATGTATGTATGTATATATATATACACACACATGATTTTTGCTTTAATGCAACAAAATGTCAATTACAAATGTAGCTAGTACCATCCAACTGCTTATATTTTGAAAATGAGAGAAAATAAACTACAACATCAACGGGGGAAAGGTTGGTATGATACAAAGAACAGATTCCTACCACTAAAAAAAGTTCCTGATTCTAAAAAAAAAATTAAAATTCGAATTTATTGATTATGAGAAGGGGCAAGAAAATCTGGAGGGATCTAAAGATCTCTTTAAATAATCTACCCCAAAACATGACCTTCTAAACACTTCTAAGTAAGTATCTAATCTTAAAAAAAAATAGCCAATCTGGGCACTAAAACTGGTACTTAGAATGGTTTTATTTCCTATATTGTTCGCATCTTTCCCCATCACCACTACACATATATATTCTGTGATCAAGTAACTGTGGCCTCCTTGCTGTTTTGCTAATATAATTTTTATTTTCAGTTTTCTACATTCACTTCCACCAGATTTTGAATTCCAAATTTTCTTCCCATCTCTCCCCTCCCCCCACCCCAGGACAGCATGCCCTCCAACCAACCCTTTCCCCAATCTGCCCTCCCTTCTATCAGCCCCACTTCTCCCAGGTCCCTCCCCTCTACTGTCCTTGCTGTTTCTCAAACAAGAGCCTTCCCTCTGTGTCTTGTGCCTGGGCCCTCTTCATCTTCACTTCCTCACTGTCCTAGCTTCAAATTTCAGATAAAATCTCACTTTCCCATCCAGTCTTCATTCTAGTGCCTTTAACCTGCTATTTATGCTGTATATAACTTGTTTATACAATTGTTTGCATGTTGTCTTCCCAAATAGACTATGGGCTCTTTGAGGGCAGGAGCTACACTTTTCTCTGTATCCCCAGTACACAGCAAAGGGCTTGGTATATAGTAGGCATTTAAACTGACTGACACGTTTGTACAATGATAGAATATAAGAGCAGTCCACTGAGAGCAGAGGGGATTTTGTTTGTTTGAGACTTTTTTATTTATATGTCCAAGACCAAATACAATGCGGTTCATAATTTAGGTTCTTAGCTTATCTCTTGAGGAGTCAAAAACCTAGATACCAAATAAAATAAGAATATCTTGGTCTCTCATGTCTTTTGAAAAACTAACAAAGACAAGAGACTGATTAGACTATTCCCTGTGAACAAAGGTTAACTACTAATACACAAAAATAAAACTAATGTGAGGTGACATTTGGTTAGGGAAAGATAAAGGAAGAGAAGGTAATGACATAAACAAGATACTTAGAACTATTACTCTAAAACACAAAAGAATTTACAATCTTCTGTGCTGAGTTTAGGAGCCATAAAATTTAAAGTCTATTTTCCAATAAAAGAATAATTAAATAGAACCCTTCCATCACCTACCAACATTCTCCCTTCTATAGCTTTTTAGCTAATTAACTTTTAATTAGAACCAACACCAGAGAGGAATCACAACTCAAGTAAGTCAATTTTTATTATTTGTTAGCACCTTTATTAAAAGAAATTGATGGAACAAAACCCACTAAATGAATGGCCATAAAGAAGCTTAGTGATCATCTATTTATTTCAATCATTTGTGCTATGACTCCCAATAATGACAGATAATCAAGTAATCGATCTAATTAACAATTCCTGATTTTTAAAAAAATCATTAGAACTGTGTCTCATATAAGTGAAAGATCATGATGAGCAGAGCCCCTTACTTCATGGCTGAATTAACGTTACAAAAAGATGTGCTTGTTACCCTGTGCAAAATAAATATACTTCCACTCAAATTTCAAATCACCTGTTGAAAATGTCAAACAAGAGAAGTAATAAATTCTAATTTGGTAAATAAGGAAGGCAAGAATAGTGACTGAAATAGTGAAAACAAGTGACAATAAATACTTCTTATTTCAAAGTAATTTTTATCAAGGGGAAAAAATATTAGTTTGTAATATTATCTAACATCCTACCTTAGCTGCTGGGGGTTTTCATGGATGCCAACCACCCAGTAGTGATCAGATTTTCCTTTGCAATGTTCTTTTGTATTACATATGGGGGTCCATGTGTTGCCAAATCTTCTGTTTAACATTCGTACAATGCCTTCTGAATCCACATAACAAGGAGTACCTAATTTACAAATTAAAAAATAATTTTGTAACAAGATAAAATATAGATGTAGCTATTTATCAAGCAAGCAATATATATTTAGGAGATAACTTTACATTTGAAACTAGAAAGATAAAAGAGGTAAAAAAAGCTAATAATTAGATTCTCATTATAAAAAAGTGACATTTAATGACAGATAGTAGTTATTTTCCCATAACAGTACATATCATGATATATTTCCTAACATCTATTATATGTCCTGAAAATAAATACACGGGGAAAAACAACAGTTAATTGAAAATTATGCCACCTGCTGGGAGAGAATACACTTAATGCTTTAAATTTTATAAAGTATTTTTTCATGATCATTCTATGAGGTCCATAGTACAACTAGAGGGTAATAAATAGTGCAACAGTGCAACTGTTATTGATGAAGAAACTGAGGCTTACAGAAGTTAGGGTGATTTGCCCATAGTCACACATTTAAAAAGTGGCAAAGATAGAACCTGAAGTTGTACCTCTTGTCTCTGAGTTTTTCCACTAAAACATATGGAATATGAAGACTCTCTTGCCAAATATCTAACAACAACAAAAATTTCTATTTATCTAGTACTTTCTTTTATAACTATCAGACAGGTAATCTTAAAGAAATTCTCAGTCAAACTTTGGAAAGATAATAAAGCAGATAATGTTTGACTTCAGTATTCCTCTCCCTGACACTGCCCATCTCTTTATATGCTCCCCTGTCCTTCCTCCTGGTCAGTTGCCTTATACCCTTAACTCCAGGAAATCTCAAGTAACTAAAATCCTCATATTTAGTTAGAACTGCCCAGTTCTCTAACCAGACCTGTCCTCCATATATAAAACCCAAAATTCCCTCTTCTCCCAAAAAATTTCCATTTCCTTGCCATCCTAAATTTAATCTAATAAACCCTTGTTATATGCTAAAAGTTACACAAATCCAAGGTATCATTAGTTCTCAGCAAGGTGTTAATTACTAATAACAACTTAGAATCTTCCCAAGTCCAAAGAGTATTTGCATTTCAGAAAACAATAGTATATATTTAGAAAAAAAAAGGTTGATAGTGGAATAGCACTTGTGGCAGAAGGATAGGAGGTCATATTTTAGGATAAGAAAACCTATGAATCATAACAGAATAAACAAAGGGATAGTATATCTAATCTGGAAGCTACATGAAAATGGTTACACTTTTGGCTGAAGTTATAATTTCAATAATCATTCTAATGTATGTTGTGTTTCAGAAGTTTCTGAGATAATAAGGACTTTCAGGTAAAAAGTATTGTTTACCTTTGTATTTCTGTAAGACTTTGACCACAGTTGATGGAATCCTAATAAAGCTACCCCAGGCCCAACAATCTAACTTCCTCCTGGGCCCCACCTAACAGCAGGCATGCCCTTCAACCATACCACAGTCCCCCCAGGTTTGTTCATAAGCCTCACTAAACAGCAGGCCCACTGTGCCTACCTAGCCACTGTCCCTCCCACCCCTAATTCAATATCTTAACTTCCCCTTATATGCCTCACTGCCTCAACAGGCCTGTCTGCAAACTCATATTTCTCACAGAACAGCTGGTATCCATGTGATGGGATCCCAGCCACTAACTAGCCACTAATTCCAGACCCATTCCTCATATTTCCCAAAGAAGCAACAGGTGTCAATGTACTCAAGCACAACCACATCCATCTAATCTCAGACAGGACCACTATAGCCAGCCAATCAGAAAGCAGCACCACCAGGATGCCCACGCAGGATGTGGACCCCAAAACAATAGAAGGGACTTTCCCGAAGTAGGCACCTACAGAGAACTGACCTAGAGTAAACATAACATAGAGCAGCTTATTACAACATCATTATCATACATAAATGGCCCCCTCAGTGGGTTTTTCTGTATGCATTGTGGATAATTCCAAGGTCAGTTTCACTGAAGCTGGGACCCTTTTTTCCCCACTACCTAATCCCTTAACAAACCCCTCTCCTATTACCTAATCCCTGTACAACCCCCTCTTGGCTTTTTAAAATTCATCATTTCTGTTGTGTAATCAGCATCATTACATTATAAATTTGCCTGTGTTGTCTAATTAAGTTGCTTGTTCCTCTTGGAATTCTGTGCATTGAAGGCATCATTCCCAATAAATGCCTATACTTGGTGGTATGATTATACAATCTATACAGGTGGTTTGAGCCTGAATTCTCTTAGATGGTCCTGCCACAACAAACTACAAAACTGCAACACAGTGAGTTTTAAAAACTGATTAACTGAATAATCCCTGAATCTTTTCCCGCTCCCCACCAAAATGCATTTTTTTTCAATTTATCAAGATGCTACTATGGAAAAAATCATTTTAACCAAGTGAGAATATTAAATTTAAGGAACTTTGGACCAACAAAGATAACTGAGGAGGAAACAGTACTACAGTCCAAATTTCTCCCAAAACAAGGACATTCAGAACACTAAACCAAGTAGTGATCAGAAAACCCAGGAAGAAACCAAAGTGGTTCATTAACAGGTAAGGTGAGCAGCTGAAAAGGACTATATAAGGATGGAAGGTTTACCTTCTAAAAGTAGAAGGAAAAAAAGTGTCCCTTCTGAACTCCAATGTCATCAAAAGTCACAGGAAATAGATATGACAATGCACCTGGGGCTGTAGGTTAATGTTTTGTTGATCTTAAAACAGAAAATGGAGGAGAAAAGTCATGAATTAAAGAAACAGGAAAGGAAGGAAGGGGGAATTCACACAGTCTGGACATGCAGGTGAAAATTATACAAGCAAGGAAGAAAGAAAGAAAGAATCTGACTAGTATCTGGGTCAATGAGAAGATAACAGGGGCAAATTTTATCAAGTACAGATCACTAATGCTAACTACACTCCTTTCTCACCACCCTCTTCATCTTAGTAAAGAAAGAAACTAGAAACAAAAGAGAAGGTAAAGTGTAACAGAATTAGATGCATGGAAATACCCAATTAATGATAAGAAATGATTCGTGTAAACACGAATTGAGAAGATAATAGCATAGAGAACCAGAAAACAGAATCTAACAATATGTTCTTTACAAGAAACAAACCTGAAATAAAATAGATTCATACAGAGTTCAAATAAAATGCTAAAGCAAATCTATGATGCTTCAAATGAACTTGAAAAAAGAAGGAATAGTAATCATAACCTCAGATAAGACAAAAGCAAAAAGAGACTTGGATAAAAGAAATAAAGAGGAAAATTTTATTATGCCTCTAGATATCACAGACATTGCATTAATACCAATACTATACATATATCTACATATAGATATCTTTCTGTATCTATCTATCTATCTATCTACTATCCACTGAATGGCAAAATATCTTAAAGAAAAAATTTACCTAGTTACCAGAATAAATAGAAAGGAAAATTCTAACAGTGAGGGACTTCAAAGTACCCTTTTGAGACCTACACTAATATAACTTTGAAAAAAAAAAGAAGTCATGATCCTAAAAAGTATTTTAAAGTTAAATATGCTAGTTCTCTAGTGACTAATGAATGAAAATGAAAATAGTATACATATTTTTCAATGGCACATAGCAACTTTACAAAAACTGACCATATATTACAGCATAAAAATGCACAAGTATGTACAGAAAAGCAGAAATATTAAAAACTTCTTTTATTTGGCCACCATGTAATAAAAAATTTTAAAAAGGGACAGTGAAACAAAGATTTAAGATTAATTAGAAAGGACTTTCAGCTAAGATGGCTTTCTTAATTGAGAGACCACACAAACACATCTGCCACATACCTACTTCAGAAAAACCCTGAAGTTAACATCAAACTGAATAAAAATTAAGAAATCCAATGAAAATGTAAAGTAAGTGACTTATTACACCCCACAACTGCGTAAAAGGTCAGTTAGAAGCACAAGAGACGCACCAGCAAAATCAGTGCTAGCAAAAAGTATGACCAGAAACAAACCAAGAACAAGTACAGCCTGCAAGGTTTGATGTCAAGAGGATGAAAGAGTAAAGAGCTCCCCAAGAAAGCCCCAATAAATGCTACAGATGTCAGTCAGAGACATCAGATAGGTTTGGGCTTCTTTGAGGTCTGATCTAAGAAATCAGAGTGGACATTAAAGATCCAGTGTTCTGAACCTCCGTGACATAGGAAGTGATTAACTTTGGGAGTTGCTTCAGTGCAGAACCCAGGTGACTCAGGAGGACTTAAAAGGCCAGCCATCCAACCCAAAATTGCAACAAGGGTCCTGGGTCTGCCAGAAAGCCCCAATTCAAAAACTAAAGCTATTTTTAAAGAAAAACACAGAAAACACTGACTAGTACCAAAAATTATTATGTCTGGATATTCTAAGAAATAAGGAACAAGTAATCTAGTAACAACTATAAGGAGACACTCAAAGGAAAAGATGAGGCTTCCCACAAGGACTATATGAATACCAAGACATTAAGCAGGGGATACTGGAGAAAACTGAATGGAGACAGAAAGGAATATACCTTTTCTCAGTGGTACATGGCACATATACAAAAACTGACCATGTACTAGGGCATAAAAATATCACAATCCAGAGCAGAAAGGCAGAGATAGTGAATGCATCCTTCTCGATCATAATGCAATAAAAATTATATGCAACAAAAGGCCATGGAAAGCTAGACCAAAAATTAATTGGAAACTAAATAATTCTAAAAAATGAGTGGGTTAAACAACAAATCATAGAAACAATCAACAACTTCATTCAAGAGAATGACAATGAGACAATCTACCAAAACTTATGGGATACTACAAAAGCAATTCTGAAGGGAAGTTTTATATCATTGAACACCTACATGAACAAAATAGAGAAAAAGTAGAGATCAATGAATTGAGCATGCAGTTGAAAAAACTAGAAAAAGAACAAACTGAAAATTCCCAAGTAAATACTAAATTAGAAATACTGAAAACCAAAGGAGAGATTAATAAAATTGAAATTAAGAAAACTACTGAAGTAATAAATAAAACCAAGGGTTGGTTTTATGAAAAAACCATAGAACAATATCCCTAATGAACATGAACACAAAATTTTAAGTAAAGCATTAGCAAAGAAACTACAACAATGTATCATAAAGATTAGGTTATGCCCAGGTTGAATTTAAAGGAAAACTATAAACACAAGAGACCGTATTAATGACAAGAATAATAAAAATCATGATTACATCCACAAATGCAGAAAAAAGCTCTTGAAAAACCCAACAACTACTGACATAAAAAATACTAGAAAAGAGAGTAAATAAAAGACCTTTTCTCAATATAAGTAGCAGCCATCGAAACTCTAGGACCAGCACTGTAAGTAATGGGGATAAACAAGAGGCCTTTCCAACAAGATCAGGGGTAAAGCAAAGATGTCCATTATCACAATAATTTGATCTACTGCTAGAAATGTTAGTGTTAGGCATAAAACAAGAAATTAACAGAATAAGAATAGGCAAAGAAGAAACAAAACTGTTGTGTTTAGTAGATGATAGCGTTTTCCTTAGAGAAAGCTAGTTAACTAAAAAATTAAAAGAAACAATAACGTCAACAAAATAACATATAAATTCATTTTATTAGTACTTTTATTAACAAAATCCAAAAGAAAAAATAGGAAGGCAAAATAACTACAGAATATATCTAAAATTCTTGATGCTACCAAGACATACAGAGGAAATATACAAAAATACAACCACAGGGGCAGCTGGGTGGTGCAGTGAATAGAGCACTGGCCCTGGAGTCAGGAAGACCTGACTTCAAATCTGGCCTCAGAAACTTGACACTTACTGGCTGTGTAACCTTAGGCAAGTCACTTAACCTCAATTGCCTTGTCTTCCCCCCCTCCAAAAAAAAAACCCAAAAGACTTTTTTAAAGAAATAGAGACAGATATAAATACTAGGAGAAATATTAAGTATTCATGGGTAGGTTGACAATAATATTGCCTATATTAATTTATTTACTCAGTACCGTACCAATCAGACTATCACAGAATTAAAAGTGTTAAAAATAATAATAATAAAATTCATCTGGAAGCACATAAGGGCAAGAATTTCAAGGTATATAACGAAAAAAGTGGGAAGGAAGGGGCCTAGCAGTACTAGATATAATACAATATTACAAAGCAGTAATCAACAAAATTAGCTGGTTCCGATTAAAAAACAGAAAGGCACAAAAATGTGGCATACAACATACAGAAGCAAATGAACCAAAGCAATCATTACAGCAGTTGATAAACTAAAAGACCACACCGTTCAACAAAACTTCAAGAAAAATTAAAAAGCAATCAGGCAGAATTTAGGCTTAAACTAGTACCTCCCATGTGTGATGTGGCATGTGATCCCACGAGAAATTCCAAATGGACACATAATTTCAACATAAAAAGTGTCATCATAAACAAATTAAAACAAGAAAAAAATTACCTTTCACCTTCTTCTGTGGACAGGAATACAGTTCATGACTCAACAAGGGGAAAGAGGGAAAAGAAGGGAGTAAGCACTTACATAGCACTTATAGATGTGCCAGGCACTGTGCTAAGCACTTTTTAATAAATATCTCATTTGGTCCTCACAACAACCCTGAGGCAGGTACAATTAGTATCCCCATTTTATGGTTGAGGAAACTCAAACAGAATTTAAGAGATGCACTCAGTCACAGATCTAGTGTCTGAGACTGGACTGGAACTCAGATCTTCCTGACTCTTGGCCTAGTCCTCCATCCACTGTGACATCAGCTGCCTCAACAAGGTATAGAGAGGTTTACAGAAAATAAATTGGACAATTGTCATTATAAAAAATTCAAAAATTTTAAATGAAACTAATATATAAAAAATTACAAGAGAAAGTTAACCAGAAAAAAAAATCTTTGTAAAAAATTTTCACATGTAGGTCTCATTTCCAACATGAATAGGAAGTTTTTAAAGAAAGAAATTAAGCTATTAGGAGCCATACTGAAAAAAATGCAATTAATAACTAGAGAAATGCAAATTAAACTTGATGTTTGACTTCACGTCCATCAGATTAGTAAAAATGACAAATGTTGAAGAGGCCGTGGGAAATTGGGTACATTAACATACTGTGAATTCGTCCCACCCAGGGGTGGGGAACCTGTGGCTGGGATTTGTTCTGTGAAACTTGGATTCAGACAAAGGGCCACATGTGGCCTTGAGGTTACAGGTTCCCTAACCCCTGGGGTCCAGTCATTTCCGGACAGCAATTTGGAATTATGCCTCCAAAGATAGTGGGTTGTACATAGCCCCTGACTCTGTGATTCCACTACTAGACCTATACCTCAAAAAGAATAATGAAAAAGAAAAAAAACTAATATGTGTAAAAACATTTAGGGCAGCTCTTTTCATAGTGGCAAAGAACTAGAAACCATGGGGTGGCCATATATTAAAGGAATGTGTGAACAAATTATGGTATAGCAGCTATAAAACATTATAAAAACAATTCTGAAAGCCTTAAGTAATCAATTTACTGACCAACCACAATTCCTGAGGAATGATAACTGGTATGCTGCCACCTCCTGAAAAAGAGGTGATGGACTTAGGATGCAGAATGAGACATGCATACCTTTGAACATGGCTAACAGAGGAATTTATTTCACTTGATTATGCATATTTGTTAGAAGGATTTTATTTGTATTTCTTTTTCAAATGAAGCATGGAAAAGATTGGAAAGATTAACGCTTATTAACTGAAAAAGTAAGATAAAAGGCAGTTATAATATTTAATTAAAGAATTATAGCATGTTAATATAATAGAATATTACTGCACTTATAAAGAATGACAAAAAAGGAGTATTTCAGAAATCTCAGAAGTCCTGTATGATTCGCAGACCAGAATTATCAAAACCTAGAGAACAATTCGTATACTAATAGGTAGCATCTTCTCCACGAGCCTTTCCTGATCCCAACTGCTAGTACCCTCCCTCACAAACTATCTTGTGTATAAGTAGTCTGTACGCATTTATATTTTTACTAAGTTTATATTTATGCTGCATATATTTTATATGTATTTGCTAGCAAAGATTATTTCATTCTATTTATTTGTATACCTGATAGTATGTGGCACACACTGGAGCTTAAAAAATAGTTATCAATTAGCTAACTGATAAATAACTTCAGAAGACTTCAGAACTCTGATGAATGCAGTGAACAATCATGATTCCAGAGGACTGATAAAAGCATGCCACTCTATTCCCAAAAGAGAGGTGTTAGACATAAGATGTAGAATAATAATTACCATTTTTATATAGTGCTTTAAGATTTACAAAGCACTTCATAAATATTATCTCATTTATCCTCACAATAAGCCTAGGCGATAGGTGATGTTATGATTCTCATTGTATAGATGAGGAAACTGACACCGACAGTGTTTAAATGACTTGCTCAAGGTTAATATTCAAGGTCGCCAGTATATAAGGATGGATTTGTACTCAGGTTTTCCTTACTCTAGGTTCACTACCCTATGAACTATTCCACCATGCAAACATGACTTGTTTTGTTTGACAATATCTATTTATACATGGGCTTTGTCTTTTTTTTTTTTTTCCATTTTGGGGCCTGAGGGATATTGGGAAGGAGAGATATTTGGTATTTTTTATATCTGAAAATAAAATAAAAGGTCAAAGAAAATTAAGTAAATTTATCTTGCCTTCAGCTGAAAACCCAACCCACGCCAGGTAAGACTTTCTTGTAAGAGGAAGAGGGTCTCCATGCAAAACCTGCTTTTTCTTATTCCCCAGCTCTAGCAGCTGTACTCCAAGGCACTGATCTCCATCAAATCCAGTACCTATCAACAAAAGACAGATATCAAAATTACTCATCGAAGGTCATCATACTATAACAAATCATCTAAATGGTGATCTGTGACATAGTTTCATACTATGAGTGACTGTTATAACTATAATAACTATAACATTTAAGATTAATATCAGGTTTGTTGTCTTCATCAAATCCATATACGATACTATTCAGTTCTTAGTCATAAGGATCTATATGTAACATACAAAAAATACATATATACAACTAAAATGTAACCATAGTAATTCATATATGTTACAACTGTGATTTTCACAAAATGTACGACAGGATGGTTCTATGTTGTTTTGAAAACACATCAGAGAGTATAGTTATTTTCTTCATTTCTGCAATCAATATCAAATAATACTTATAAGCACCCAATACGCACAAAGGAGTTCAGTGATCAACTCTAATGAGCAAAATCCCAAATCACAAGGACTCTGCATACAAAAATCCCAAACCACAAGCACTATACATACAAAAGGTTGTATCTATTACAGGAAGGTTAAAACTCTTTCTTGATTAAGTTTTATGAATGTCTGGCTTCCTATACTATGTATTTATTTTTGGTATGATAATGTAAAACAGACATTATCATATGTACAATGTACAGCATATAGCTAATGGGCTGTATGCATGTGGTCCACAACACTCCCAAGTGTGGCTTGAACTAGATTAAAACATAAATGGGAACTACTTAACATAATAAATCAAAATAAAACATTGACAATATTACATTTTAAAACTAAGTCAATATGTAGCCTTATATATGGAATTATATATGGAATTCTTATATATGGATTAGTGACCCCCATTTATTTTTGAGTTTGAGACCACAGGTCCACGATATTTGAATTTCAATATTTCCTCAACAAAATACAAACTGACAAAAGGAATGGAAACAAAATCCTAACGTAGAATGCTTTTGCTAATACTAATAACTCTATAATTAGAATGCAGTGATAGCTGATGGTATGTTGCTTTTTAACAGTCTAAAATTCCAGTTCTACCTATCCAAAGATTATTGCGGGATTAAAGAAAACAGAGACAAAATTATACTATACATAATGACTACGGTAAAGTCAATACTAAGAGGCAACAAAATTCTGGTCAAATACAATAGCCAATGTTATTACCAGACTGTCAAAGATCAATGACACATTCCTCCTCCTTTCTGTTAACATTCAATAAGCTGTTTTGGAAATAATATACTTTTTTAGGGAGTTTTTTCAAGAAGTGCCTGATGGGTCAAAACAGAACGTATAGATAATTTTTTAAAAAAAACAGTTGTATAACAGCCAAAACAAATAAATGTAAAAGTACACTATGCAATTAAAAACAACAAAAAAATATCTTTTGCTTAGGTTCTTCTGTATTCAACACCACACCACAGTGAAACTATTAAAATGGTAAAAATAGTTACCTCTGTGGAAAACAATCAAAAGTTGCTCTCCATGTCCAGCCATTGACACAACAGGGCCAGGAAGACTGAAGACCTCTTTCTGAACACCTCCTATAGAAAATATACGAAGGAGCAAAGCACTGGTGGCAGAAGCAGCCCATCCTTGACCAAGACAAATGGCTTTAATATCCTCATTTGGTGGCATGTCTACTGTCCACTCTTTACTTGAATCCCATGAACTAAAATGCAGGCAATGAAGCTTGCTTTAAGTTGAAAGAAAAAAGAATAAACATTTATAACCTTCATATTTTATATTCAGACAGGTGGTTGCTACATAAAATTTCTAAATTGATAACTGTTTGCTTGTTGTCATACATCAAACTAAAATTCAGTAGCTAGTACATGATATAAATCTATGTAAATAACTGAATAACTAATGTTTTTCATAAACTTAAAATCTTGAAATGATGCAGTCACTGTAACTATTTGGAATCAGAAAACTACATATCTTCTGAAAATAATTTAAGAATTTTAAAATAATTTTTAAATTGTTTCTAAGAATTAGTAAGTTTAAAAAATTAGCTCACAGACATTTCAATGGATTGCTGCAGGAAAATATAATGTAAGAGTTTAAAAAGCAAAATTAAACTACAAGACATAAATGTACATATCTATTTACAGTATACACTCATCTATTAATTTTACCTTGCAAGTTCTGTGGTACTGTCACATGCCAACAAAATAGCTTCATGGGAAAGATCTGCAATTGTATAATTCAACGTGTTTGACAAATGTGTTGCATGGTGTATGGATGTATCATGAAATTCCACATCTATAGCACTGTCCTGATCATCATTATAGCACCGGATAATTCCAATAGAATTCCAAACCTATAAAAAAACACTAAGATTAAATTATCAGTTTTGATGAAACATAAGCACTTAAAATTAGCTTCCTTTTCTAACTATTACAAGTATTTCACAAAGAACTGAAAGACAGATGATTCCATCTTGAGTATCTTGAGATGCTCATCTTGAGATAATACACACATTCACACACACACATTCTTTTTTTTGGTCAATTACAGGCTGTTTTATAAGGCATAGTATCAACTATCAAACTTTGCCCTGAACCTGAATAATTTAGTAATACTAAAATCTTGCAGGTCCCCAGCCTGTCTCTGAAACAACACAATATTGAATACCCTGCAAAAGCATCAACAGGAGCAGCACAGATCTTCCCTCCAGACATGTGGCAGAGCCCAGTCCTAGCATGAAACCTAAAGTCAGGAAGAAAACTGGAATAATGGACAAAATAAAAAAAATTCTTCTGTGTGAAACTATTATACAAGCAATGATGCTCAAGACATAAATACAAAAGAAAAGAATGATTCCAAAACATCTACAAGCAATGCCTCAGAGAAAAACACAGCTTGGGCACAAACTCAACTAAAGTTCCTGGAAGAGATGAAGCAAGAGTTTTGAAAAAGAGCTATAAATGTTTTTATAAATGAAATGAAGGCACTTGAGGAAAAAATTTGTAAAGAAATCAGAGTTATGGAAGAAAGAATTAATTGGAAAGGAAATTAACAGCTTGACATAAGAGGCACAAAACTTTGCCCTAGCAACAAACTCCTTGAAAATTAAAATAGATCAAAAAGAAGCTTATGACTCCATAAGACAACAAGAAATATTAAAATAAAATCAAAAGCTAAAAAAACAGAAGCAAATATAAGCTATGTCATAATAAAAGTAACTGACCTGGAAAACTGAGAAGAAAACATTTAAGAATCACTGGACTCTCTGAATAACATGAAAAAAGGGCCTAGACATGGTATTTCAAGAAACCTTTAAAAAAAAACAAACAAACAAAAACCTGCCCAGATAGCTTAAAAGCAGAATACAAAATGAAAATAGAAAGAATCTAGCAATCATCTCCTGAAAACTCCCCAAAATATGATAGGCAAAATCCGGAGCTTCCATGTCAAAGAAAGAATTTAAGCATCACCTACAATTTAGCAGCCCCACTATAAAGGAACAGAGAACTTGGAATATAATAGCCCATTAAGGCAAAGAATACAAACTTCTAGCAAAGAATAACTTACCTGGCAATAATGCTACAGGGAAAAAAAATAATCCTTTAATCAAATAGAAGACTTCCAAGCATTCCTGAAAAAATGACCAGAGCTGCATAGAAACTCTGAAGGTAAACATAGAGGAGTTAAGGGAAACATAAAAGGGTAATCATGAACAAATAATAACTGACTAAACAAGGATAAGCTGTTTATAGTCTAACACAGGAACATGGTAACGCCCCATCATCATCAGGAGTAACAGAAAGTATCTAATTAGACAAGGTTTGGGAATGGTATTGTTACATCCCGATGATCTTAAAGAGAAGAATGGAGGAGGAACACGCTGGGGTTCTGGGGAAGGGTGGCAAAAGGAGATAAAAAAATTACAGAAAGCTGTCTCACATAATTAATGCACAATTAGTGCACAAGTAAATATGAAAGGAGGGGATGGGGAAACAGCTAAAAGGTCAAACTCTCACCTGAACTGGTTAAAGGAAGAAAGAATACACACATACATAAAGAGTTGGGTACAGAAATACATTTCACTCGTCAGGGAAAGCAGAGGGGAAGAAGAAAACGGGAGAAGGGGACTTTGAGGAGAGTAAATTAAGAAAACGTTTAACTCTTATACAAACACAAAACAAACTCTAAGCATGTACAAAAATATTATAGCTCTTTTGAAGTGGCAAATGAGACTCTGAGAGGCTGTCCATAAACTTGGAAATGGACAATCAAGGTATGACATGTAAATGTGATAGAATACTACTTCATTGTATGAAATGATAGAGAATGTTTTCTTAGAAACCTAGAAAGACCTATATAAACCAATGCTGAGTAAGATGAACAGAAAAGCAGGATGACTTATACAGTGATAGCAATATGAAAAAGGTAAACAACTCTGAAAGCATTAGCAATGTCTATCCGCATAATGACCGACATAATTCCGGAGGACTAATGATGAAACACGCTTGCCACCTCCTAATAGGGAGATAAAGGACTCAAGTACAGAATTGAGACAACTTTTTTAAAACAAATATGACCAATATGGAAGTCTGTTTTTACTGACTACCTATGTTTGTAAATGAGTTTGTTCTTCTTACAGAGGGGATAGAGGGAATTTGGGGCTGGAGGTTGTAAAGGCAGATTTTTTTCTAATTAAAAAAATAAAATGTAATTTTTAAAAAACATATAGCTTACCGACTAATGCAGTTTACAAATCCCAATTCATTTTCTCTTTATTCTAATATATGGTTTGTGACACAGCAACAAAAAATTTTAATTTGGGGTTATAAAGAACAAGGTATCTGTTGTCCTTGTAGAGTGATAAAGCCTTTATTAAGCACTTATTATATACCAGACACTGTGCTAAGTACTGGGATACTAACAAAAGCAAGAAAAATAGTCCTTGATATCAAGAAGCTTACATTCTAATGGAGAAGACAACATATAAAGGGGACCTGGAAAGGAAGGAAAGGAGGCATTACATGATCGGAGCATGGCTGGTGATGTCCATTTAGTGCTGCAGAGACCTGAAACTAAGTCATTTAAGATGAAAGCTGGTCTATCAAAGCCCAGGGTGATTCGTCCAATATTTCACAAGTGAGGGGGTGGAGATGATGATGGCCTAGTTGGAAACAACTTTTATCTTCTATTAAGAAACATTACCAGCTTATTGCAAAACATTTAGCCATCAAACAACATGCATTGAGCAAGCAACTTCTATGCACCAGGCACTGGGGATTGCAGACAATCCTTTTAGGTAGATATTAGAGACAGTCCTGCCTTCATGGAGCTTGCATTGTGTAAAAGGAGGTAACATGAACATATATTAGTGTATACAAAACACAACACAATAAATACAAGGGGGTGCTGGGGAAACTAGCAACTGCTGGCATCCAAGCTAAGTTCTAAGGGAAGCTAGGCATACTAATAAGACACAGCGATAAGGAGGAAGTGCACCCAGACATGGGAAACAGCAGGCACAAAGGTATGGGAATGTGTCTGTTCTACAACTGCACCTTCTTCAAAAGTCAAAATCAACATATTACATAGTACATAATGACCAGAAGATTAAGGCCTCATAAGTAATGACAATCACAACAAAAGTTTACAAAATATTTCAAAATAAAATGCGGTCCCTAATTTTTAAATATAATTTATCTCAGATCTATTCCATCTAAAAACCGTAAGTGGCGATTAATAAGGTTATATTCTGAAATGCTCAATTAATTTCTTTCTGAACTCTACTTTGAAGGGAAATAGACAAAAATAGCACGAATTTATTCAAACGCCCAATCTTTAAAAAAGAAACAAAACCCTGAGGTCAAGACAAATGTAATTTCCTTTTCCCTTTTACAGCTATGCTAGTATAGCATGAAAAATATTCTAAATGAAGACCCTGATGCATTGAAAGGGATAAAATTACTGAAAAAAGATGGAGTTATGTTCAGTATATACATTCTATAAGAAAGAAGAGTTATGTATGTTAGAATAATTTTAACAAGATTTTAGAGCTTTAACAAGGAATTTAACTTAACTACATTAATCTATTTCAGATAATCAAGGTTTTCTATTGTCTCATAACAGTAAGGGTAACTACTAAACATAACTGAAAGACTTCTATTCATTAAATACAAATCTTCTGTTGAGTCTTACCATGAATCGATGAGTGAGGTGTAGGGGAGTAGAACCAGACTGGAACGGCTTTTGCTGTGGAGATGGCACTGGTCCATCATAAAATGGCCTTTGGAAAGCTGTAAGTGGCACAGAATGAGTGCTACCCAACTGCTCATCTTTCTCCTCTTTTTCATAATGAGAAGCTTTTTCCATCACTGCTACATCTAGAAGAGAAATTCTTCTAATCAGAGAATCATAAATATCAAGAACATAAAGAACACAAGCTAATAAGCTGTTGTGAAAATAAAGACCAATTTCTGATTATCTCATATAAACTGTGAGCAATCTGATCTGCTAATCAGCCACTGAGGAGACCATCTCTTGGCAATACCGTCCCACTGATCTGAGCACAATGGACACTTACACACCAATCAAAACAGAAAAGAGAACATTCTAATCCAACGGCAGGCCTAAATCTCATGACTTCCTTACTACAGCAAGGGAGCACCTAGTGGCTGTAGAAGCAAAAGGAAAAAGGAGGCAACTGCTTGGGCAAAAACAAACCTATGTAACCTCTAATTCTTGAGTTGATGAAAAGCAGTTGCTAATGTAGAATCTCTTATACCAAACTAAACCTAGCTCTATACAGTACCAGGCAATCTGCTAGCCTAAAGACAGACAAAATGATTTTTTTTTGTATTGCTACTCATCTGGAAACAGAACTACATACAACAAGGAATTCTCTAAGATCTATGTTTAAAATGTAGCCTTGTATAAAAAGTAACTATACTTGTGGAATTTCACCTTGAATATTCAAATATGTATTTTTTTTAGGTTGTCATAGAACGGGTAATAATCTAATCCAATCTACTACCCAGGATCCTCCTCTATGAAATTCCTGAAAGGTAGCTGTTGTTCAGTCTTTTAAAAAAAATAAGACCAAGGACTGTAAATTTACTACTTCCTAAAAGTTCATTGCATTATTGAACAGTTCTAAATGCTGAAAAATTCTTCCTTACACTGAAAGAAAAATCTATTTTCTTAACCTTCCATCTGTTGGATCTAGTTCTGTCCTTGGGAGGACTGAAAATAAATTTATAGTCCCTTGTTCCAACATCTGTCACCATGTCAAACTAAAACTCTTCTTTATCAAGTCAAACAAAGAGTCCTAGAATGTTAAGAGTGGAAAGGACCATAGAGATAATCTTATCTATCACACTCATTTTATGGAGACAGTGGAAAAAAGTCCTGGATTTACAGTCAGAAGGTTTAGATTCAAAATCAAAATATGTCACTTATTGTGGGAATAAATAGAATTAACAAACTCTCTAAGCCGACATTTCCTCACTTGTAAAAAGAGGGTGATACTTGAGATGAAAATGCTTTTAAGTCCTAAAATTAAACATTTTACTTTACAGATGAGAAAAATAAGGATCCTAGAGGTAAAAAGACTTATTACCAAAGGTCCTCCATTCCTTTATCTGATCCTCACATTGCTGGTTCACCACCCTTATCACTGTCCTCAAGAATTATGTCAGTTTGTCAATGTTCTTTCAAGAATGGTACCCAACAATCAATCATAATTGTTTACTAAATATTTTAATTACCTGAATTATTAACATTTAGGAAATGGCTAAAATGATGCAGTACTTTATGCTATAGTACTTGTATCTGGTAAGAATAACAAGTATGAGAAATGTAATATGAAAAGTTCTGTACAAAATAATGGAAAATTTTAAAAAGTCAAACAAGAAGCACAGTTTACATGCCACAACAATTTCACTGTTTTTCAAAAGTATACATTTATAGGTAGGTATATAAATTTTTTATTGCTGTTTTGGATATGATTTCATTGTTGTACATAGGAATCCCCAGGGAAGAAACTGCCTCTCAATACAGGTGAGTAATTCTTGCAACCTGGAGTCTTCCTGAGCTATATAAGGTACTTCAAGGTTAAGAGATTTGCCCAGGGTCACCTGAAACCAGGTTTTCTTGACTCCAATACCTACTCTTTACTACACCTCTCTGCCTCTCACATTAATAAATATAGATCAGTAGGGAGGAGATTGAGAGTGAGTCATCTACAAGTTGATATTTTTACTAGCTTAAATACGTTTCACAATAAAGTTCAGAATTTAATATACAATATTTTTTCTGTAAAGATACATGAATTTATAATGTAAAAAGAAAATGAAGACACTCAAATAGAACACAGTATTCCACATGTGATCTTAACAATGTAGAATGTAAAGGATTCATTACCTTCCTTGTTTGAGATAGAGATAGAGAGAGAGAGAGAGAGAGAGAGAGAGAGAGTGTGTGTGAATTCAGTCCATTAATTTCACTGGTGTGGATATCTCCTGATGGAAACTCCATCCACCAATGCAGATTTGTAACTTACATTTATTACTATACATAATTTATAACTTACAATCTTACGGCATTTTGATGGTATAGAGAGGTTATTTGTCCTCATGTATCAGAGACGGAACTCAAACCCAAGTCTACATGACTCCAAAGTGGCACTCTATTACCTAAATTTCTTTGATTAGAGGAGCCTTTTTGGGCAACTATTGTCAGAGTATTGATCCTACCATAAACAAAAATCCCTAATTTTTTCACATAAAGCCCATAAGTCATACGGCCCCCAGACAACACCAACACACTTTTCTAAAAAAACTTTTTAGTGGAGTACCTGCAATTTGCTCCTACTAAATTTCATCTTGTGAGATGTGATACAATATTCTAACCAGCTGGGAACTTTTTGAATATGGATTCTATCATCTAATACATGAGCTCTCCTTCTTTATACTGTGTCACATACAAATCTGGAAAGAGACCTTTATTCAAATCTTGCTATAAATGAAAAATAGGACAGAACCCTAGAGACCTCTCTCAAAACTGGAAAAAAAAATGGCACTAATACTTTAATCAATATTCTTTGTGTCTGGTCATTCATTAGTTATGAATACAACTAATTGAACATCACTTCTCTGACATTTCTTTAGCTTGTCTTCAATGACATCACAGCAGACTATCAAATGATATTCTGAAATCAAAAGGCACTATCTCTGACACTTCCCTGATCTGATATTTCAAAAATTATCAGCAAAAAATTTCAGCAGTTTCATAATTACTTCAATTAAAAATTAAATTAATTTGTCATATATACATTGTTAGATTCTTACCAACTGAACTGTCATCATCTTCTAGAATGTGATTTCTGTGTCGAGGGTACCCTGAAGCCAACATGAGATCATCTTCATCATCTTCATAATTTGCTCTTCCTTTTGGAGTTAACCGGAACTCCGAATTTTCATTTAAAAAATCACTATTGTCAGCATTATCACTATCATCATCTCCATCAAAAAGATCATTGTAAGTTTTGTTTCCTATGCCAGAAACCTTTTAAAAAAATTAATTAAACTCAGGAATTATTTAGGGAAGCTTAATTAAACAGAAGTTAATATAAGTAATTAATAATCAGGTGAAATATATATATATATATATATATCTGTTCCCTTCTATATACTAGTTGTCTATACCACTTATTTGGCCGTTAAAAATGACTGCCTTATATTGTAATTACCTTTTGCACACACAAATTTTTCTCCAAATAGATAGCAAGTTCCCTTAGTATTAGGGTATGGGCCTTGTTTCTATTCCCCACAGTACACTATACATAGTAAGCACTAAATAAACATTTAATTGATATTTTTTAAAAGAAATGTTACAAACTGCATATAATGGACTAATGTCATGGTAGAAAAGAATATTTGTGAATTAGAATTCTATCATAAAAGTTAATCACTGATTATGTCTTTCAACTATCACCCCAAGAACATGCTGTGAAAATTTTAAGATTATACAATTCAAACAGTTGTTGAAATTAAAAACATTTTCATTTACTTATTCACTCTAATGATATTGGTAGGGAGGCAAGTAAATGAATATAATTGACAATGAGGTATAAACAGAGGCCTAATTAATGAATTTGTCAAATGTTCTTCTTAGAACATATATTAACCATATCTTAGTCAGGGGTGGGGAACCTGCAGCCTTGAGGCCACATTACAGCCTTCTAGATCCTTGGCTACAGCCTTTTGATTGAGTCCAAATTTTACAGAACAATCCTTTTCTTAAGGGGATTTCTTCTGTGAAGTTTGGATTCAGTCAGAGGGATGCACTTGAGGACCTAAAGGGCCTTGAGGCTGCAGGTTCCTCACCCGTCTTAGGTAAATACCTATGCATAATCACCACTAAAAAATCCAATTTCTGTAGTATTACTTTGCTGTTTGACTTTGTCCCATCTGTATCACAAATGTTTCCCAGCAGTCCCAAGTTTCCTTCAGCATCTGTATACGCTATTTGCTGAGAGGTAGGGTGCCATGCCAGGCCACAAATTGTAAAACCTTTCTCATGTTTCACCCTAAAAACAAAAAATAAAGGTGGAATTTAAAATATGATGAAGAAATTCCAATGAACATTCTTTCAGTAAATTCTACTTAGAGGAAGTCAAAGGAATTTTTCAACAACAAAGAAGAATAAGACAAACAATATATATTCAACTCTACCTTTCCATGCAGTCTTTGGTTTCCACATTCCAAACTACAATACAACCATTTACGCTGCCTGCTGCCAAATATTTTTCACAAGGAGACCAGGTTACTACATTGAGGGGCTATCAAGAGAAACAAATAATAAAACAAAGGCAATTTTAGATAAGTTGGGGCTATAGTCACATTTTGATTTAGCAGCGGATAATGTTGGACTTAAAGCCATGAAAACCTAAATTCAAATCATGCCTAATATACCTTCGAGCTGTGTGACCATGGGCAAATCATTTAACCTCTCTCTGCCTCAGTATTCCTGTGAGAGACAGCAGCAAAGAGTTAAGTTTCCACAGAGTCGTTAGTTGCTGAAGTCTTTGAGAATAAGTCAGATAATAAGAAAGCTAGCAGACTACAGACTACAGACCAATCAAGAGACAGTTAATGGCCTTCAGAAAACCACAAAGCTCTTGATAAAGGGGACCAAATCTAAAACTGGCCCGAACTACTTGGGGAATATGAACAGGAATAACCAGGAAAAAGCTTTCCTTCTTTGTGCTTGCTTAATAAGCTACTTGCATATTAACTTCTCCGTTCAAGGGGGAGAGATGGCACAAAATTAGACACAATTCATATGTTGGGGGGCAGGAAACATACTGAGGAGATATATAGTAGGCATGTAGAGGAGATGGTGACCTAATGGAGAATGGACCAATCTGTCTCCTGGTGGAAGGATCTGTATATAGCTCATCTTGCTTCTGTACTCAGTGCTCTTCCTTCCTAAAAGGGCAGGGGTTGAAACCACTTTGACCAAGGCATTCAATTCTTCTGAACTCTGCCGCAATCATTTTCCTTGGTACCGTATTAGTGTCAAGCGTGTCTCTAACCATTCCCATCTGCAAAATGAGGATAATAGCAGCACCGACCTTGTAGAGTTGTTGTGAGCATCACAGGAAATAACACATGTAGAGCACTTTGCAAACCTTAAAGCACCATATAAATGCTAGCTGCTATCACTATTACTGTTCCATAAATGTCATTAACCTAGTTTTCAGAAGACTTCTAAGTAGACTGGATTACACAAAGGAATACAGTAGGGATACTATAAACATTCAATTATTCTTTGAAACTATTACTTCAGCTATAGGTTTAAGAACAAAAATTAACAAGTTGTAAAAAAAAAAAATTTTTTTTAATCTGTTACTTTATTCCGATCTGAGATCATACGATTCAACTTTGTTGCTGTTCAGTCATTTCTCAGCTGTGTCTAGCCCTTCATCACCCCATCTGAGTTGTTCTTGGCAAAGTGGGTTGCCAGGTCCTTCTTCAGCTCATTTTACAGAAGAGGAAACTGAGGCAAACAGGGTTAAGTGATTTGCCCAGAGTCAGATAGCTAGGAAGTATCTGAGGTCCAATTTGAGCTCAGGCTTCCCTGATTCCAGGCACAGCACTCTACTGTGATAAAAGATTTATCATCAAAAGCCAGGGTACGCTATTATATTTGGTTACTTCCCTAGGTGAAAAGCAATACTTCAACTATAACAAGTAAGAAGAGAAAGGTATGTCTATCCTTCTGGAAGGTCTGCCACCACTGATGAGTTAATGAAAGCTGGAATAAGAAACTTTTGAAACCTAGATTCTATTATAAATAAATTCACCTAATCTTTTCCTTTGTGCATTCTTTCATTTATTGTGATAATTGAAACTTGGTTTTCTCCTGAAGATATCACCTCATAGAAGATAGCTGACTACTTCTCCCATTCCCTCAGGCAATTAAAGTAATATTTCTCATACTCACATCCAGACCTTTACTCTGCCCCATTACTCAACAGCCTCTCCTTGAGTTCAAGGCAACTTATCATGGCTATCATTACTGCTGTCATTTACTAACTTGAAAGATTTTCCTTCCTTTCTCAGTCTACTCTGTACTTTTTAGGAGGAATTGTGGGAAGATGCAGTGTAGATACAAACTAAACCCATGTCCCACACAAACACTCCACTAAATCCCTAAAAATCCACCAGAAAGAGCAACAATAAGGAAAATCAAAGAGCTATAAGTAACCTACATCAAGTCCAGTACCATACAAAATGACTACCAGAATCCTTTAAAAGATCTGACTGGAGATAAGCCAGTGGAGGCTGAAGACAAAGAGCTGAGAGCACGAGACAAGGGCAGACTAGTGACAAGGACAAGGTGTAGGCACCCTGCCTCTGAACCACAGAGGAGACAGAGATAGAGGAGGGTAAAGGGAGGGCAGCCAGAGGCAAAGCAAGAATAAAGGCCAGACAAATGCCCAGGCAACAGAGTTCCCAAGCATAAGCCACACAGGAAACAAGGCCAAACCAGTGATAGGATGGTCCAGTGGCCAAAGAGCCCACAGGCAGAGCCAGAATAGGAGACAGTGCTAGGGCAGGCCCTGGGATGCAAAGCACTTGTGGTCTCACAAGAAGCCTAGTCTGACAGGCCCCAATAAGATGTTATTGGGGCCTGTCAGACTAACAATAAAATGTCCAGTCAGCTCCAGGTTAGGACTGTGCAAGAAGACAGAGAAGAGGCCAAAACCAAGGGTGAGCTGTCAAGAGATTGAGCCAAAACCCAGGAAGTCTTGCAGAAGGCAGAGGTTAGTCTTACCTACTTCATTTGGAATCAAACAGGGTTCCCATATCACCCAAGAGTAGATGAGAAAGCAGAGTTAGACCATACCACAAAGCTCCAATCTAGAAACCAAAGCTGTGATGTGAGTAAACAGAAGAAAATACCAAAAATAATAAAGAGATACAATGGACGAAAGGAAGAACAAGAGATAAACCCCCAAATTAGAGTAACTCCACAAATCCAAGTAGAGACTAAAAGAAAAGAACAGCGACAAGAACTATTAGAATGCCTAGAAGAAATGAAGAAACAGAAACAAAAGGTCAAGTTAAATGAAATGATAGATGGAGAGGGAAGAATGGAAAGGTAACATCATGGCTTTGAGCAGACAGTGGGAAACCGTACCAAAGAAGTAAAGTAGCTGAAAATTAAGAATGGACCAAACAGAAAGCAATAAGACATGAGACAATAAGAAATATAATCAAAAGACGAAAGAAAAAAATGTAAGGTATATATCCTATAAAATCAATTAACTTGGGAAACAGATCACAGAGATAATATAAAGAAAAAAAGCCTGTATACCATATTTTAAGAAATTATAGGGGGCGGAGCCAAGATGGCAGAGTAGAAACACTCACATATGCTAGCTATGAACCCACAGCCCATAGAATTCCTCTAAAAAGAACTCCCAACACATTCTGGAACAGTGGAAGCCACGCAGCAACACAGTGAAGGAGATTTCCGTTTCAGAGAGCCCTGAAAAACCAA
>CM053769.1:423887225-423984254 GCA_028658325.1 Potorous gilbertii
CCTACAGGACAAAAGAGAAGATGGGGACAAGAGAAGGGAAGGAAGATAGAAGAGAGGGCAGACTGGTGATGGAGGGAAATTAGAATGCTCAGTGTACTGGGGTGGGGGGAAGGGACAAATGGGGAGAAAATTTTGGAACCCAAAATTTTGTGAAAATGAATGTAAAAAGTAAAATAAATAAATTTATATTAAGAATGAAAAAAATGTATTATGAAAAATTTACAAAACAAAGTAAGTATAAACAAAATTTAAATAAATAAACTTTTAGATGAAAAAAATCAGAAAGTTAACTATTTTATTTGGTGTTTCTTTAAAAAAAACCTTAAGCTCTGTTTTGTTATGTTACTATGGTTCACTGAAAAGGTGGAAAATGACATGTTAAAAAAAGTATCAATTTTTAAAAAAACTGAATTTTAGTAAAGTATATTTTTTAAAACTGTATTATAATGCTGTATCATATGATCTATGATTACTATGTAATAATTATAATTGCCACCTGAAGACTTGGCAAGAAAAACAGAACTGGAGCATCAACAGCAAGAATAAAATGTAAAAGACAATTGACTTTATCCTATCAAGTTGGGCAGAGTGTGCATTAAACATTCACCTCTCTCTCTCTTGAAAAAGTAATCAACAAAACCTACCAGAGTGATGAAATTATCTGAAAGATCAAATTCATTTCTCCAGGTTTCTCTTCTGTATAGTTTGATGGTGTTTCCTACTGGAATTGCCAGTAGCTATTAGGAAAATAAATATTTTAAACCAAATTAAATAACTTTGGACTAAGTTTAATTTAGAAAAGAAAATGAAAGCTTTAATGTATATCATTGAAGCATTAACTATACTGAGAAAAAAGAAAGCTATTTATTACTAATTGAAAAATTTTTAATATAATACAATGCAGTATATTAGTATATATTGCAAAGATAAAAATAAATATAATATATATTATCTCAACTTATTACATTAAAACTGTGGCATAAGATACTATTACTTTAAAACTGGCAACTATGACCTAAAAAAAATGTATATACAAATAAAAGGTACTTTAAAACTGTATAATTTGTCTCTTCTGATGAGGAAGACTTGTGAGAAGAAGTCAAAATGGAATGGCCTTAGAAAGGAGACTGTTACCATCTTTAAAAAATGTAGAATTCTTTCAACACTTAGAAAGTAGCTTTTGGTTTTTAAATTTTACAAGAAAAATTTCTTACACAATTTCAGTTGCTAACATATCTAGAGAAAAAATTACATGTATTTCTAATGCTAATTCTAAAATCCAAAACAAAAATTTACATGAAAAACACATCAACTTTTATCATTTTAATGTGGTAAAAAAAATTACACAGCAAAAATTTCGGTTTTTTAATGAAAGAGAAATAAAAATAGCATGTTTTTTTAATACAATTTTAATGTACAATTCTTAAAGTGTCATTTTAGTCTTAAATACGTCAACAGACAAAAGGTCTTACATTATTTCAATATTAATTTTGATTTAGATTATGAAGTTTCTAAGCATATTGAAGGCCTTGCAACCAAAAGCTGATAGATTGGAGCAAAAAATTAAAATAAAGGTTAAAATGTTTTTAAGTTCTACTTACCTTCCCACTTTTTGGTTGCCAAGCAAGTCTGCATATTGATTTTGCATTTATCACATCGTTACACTTTTGTAGCAATGGCCAGCTAATAGCACACGTCTGATTTTAAAAAATTAGAAAATTATTTCCCTTTCTGATAATCTCAGAAAATTATGCAAAATTCAAATATATAGGTTTTGAAGCAACAAAATATTAGCTTTTCAGTTAAAATTTAATTTTTATAAATAACCAAAAATTCTCACAAAATGACAAAGCTTTAAATGTTTTAATTATGCTTAAGCTATTTTTCTAAAGTATAAATGTGCAAAATATTTGTGTAATATTTTGAGTGCTTTGGAAGAAAATAGAGTAATAAGCACCTTGAGAACTGACACTGTTTTATTTTTATCACTGTAACCCCAATGCCTGGTACATGAGAGGCACTTAATAAATGCTAGTTAACTCATCTATAGGAATATATAAAGTATAAAAAAGTAATTCATTACTAGGTGGAATGAAAATTAGTAAAGGCCTCATGAAGAAGGTGGTACTTGGTCTAAAACTTGAAGAAAACTAGGGACCCTAAGAGGCACGGAGAAGGGAAGATATTTCAGACATGGGGGACAGGAGTGGATCACTGTATAAGAGGAAATATATAGTTCAGTAAGGCTGGATAGTAGTATGTGTCCCGGGTACAAGTAACACACAATACAGCTGGAAAAATAAGTTGGGACTAGGATTTGAAGGACTTTAAAAAACAACTTAGAAGGGTTTATATTTTATCCTTGAGGAAATGAAAAGCCTCTGGAGACTTCATAAACATAATTTCAGATCTTTATAAATATAACTTACTTATATGTCCCTTTGATTCATTATGTTTCTATATAACACACAAATATTTGAATAGATAAAGTGTCCGTCTAAAGCCACTCAAAGATAAGCAGAAGAGACAAAAAGTTACTCACCTAAGCAGTTGTTAGGCTATTCAGATTAATGATATCATGCAATATCATAAACAGGAAATATCTAGTGAATCAGGAAATAGACACAAATATTTAAATGGAAATGGATATTTACCTGATCTGAGATTTGCCATACTTTAACTGAGCCATCACAACTTGCTGATGCCTGAACAGGTAAACAAAAGTTAAAGTTATATTTCTATTCATAAGCCCTATCCAAATGATACAAGAAATAGTAAATTACCAAATTTATCGAATTGCATATAAGTTTCTCCTTAATTTTTCTCTCACAAATCTAAAAAACACACATTTATATTGGGGAATAAATGAAAACAATTAAAAAATACCAGAAAGATGTCTTTTGGATCAAAGGAAACACTTAACACAGGGGCATCGTGTCCTCGGAATGTTTTCTGTTGACTACTATCCATTACATCCACAACTTTCACCAAAAAATCACTGTAAACAATGAAATGATTATATATGAATAAAATTAAAAATGGAAAGTCTTTTTAAAAACTATGACTCAGATGTATCATACTTCAAAATAGTAAGTATTTCAGCAATATCTGATTTTTACTTCATTTTACTTTCAGCTCTTACACATGTAATCTGAAATTGCATGTCCAAAATCTTAATAATTTAGTAAATATCTGCACTGACTGTATGTTAAACTTGTCTTCATTTCCAATTTAAATATTCTATGTTTTAAAAATTATAGGGGTATCACAGCTATCACTGAGCCAGTCCCCAAGGCAAGTCATAATTTTCCCTATCCCTAATAAGAGAAATTTCAAATAACAAAATCTAAACTTGGTTCACTTGTCTAGCCTTCAAAAAAATATTTTAATATGATTTTACATAAAAAATTCACTTTTGAATCCTTATTTTTTCAATCAAAATCATCTATAAAGTAATATACTAAAATTTATTTTGAAGTTACAAAGGAAACAGTTCCTGCCTTCAAGGAGTTTATAATCCTAAAACTAATTTTAAAACCCAGAATAATGTGACATAGCAGCCAACATTAAAAAATCAATTAGAGCAGGAAGATATCTAATAGGCCATCTAACCAAGCAACTCTTTATTTTATAAATGAGGAAATGGGCACAGACAAGTTAAATGACTTTGCCTGGGTTCTCACAGGTAATAAAAGTGATCCAGGTCCTCTGACTCAGAGCTAGTATGGTATATTTTGCTGTCTGTTTTCTGGAAGCATCACTATTTTTTCCATTATTTAGGGTTTAACTTGCTTTTAGTGATCTTTTTGTTTACACTGTAATAGTTAATTGTATATACTGATCTCATAGTTCTGCTTACTTCAGTCAATACTGATTTATACAAATCTTCCCTCTTTCTCTAAATTTCCGAGCCATTTCATACTCTACATGAATATTTCCAGTACACTCACATACCACAATTTTTTCAGCTATTCCCCAATTGATGGACAACCACCTTGTTTCCAGCTCTTTGCTAAAACAGTCTAAATCTACAAATATTTTGGCATATAATGAATCTCCATCACTGAAGTCCTTGGCATATATGATCAGTATGGACTACTGAGTTGTTTTCCTTGTCTAATTAGGTTAAACTAAAATCCAAAATAACTAGACTACTTCAAATAGCACATCAACATTCCTGTTCTTCTACATTCACTCCCACACTGACTGTTCTCAATTTGTGTCAGTTATTTTTCAGTAAACTGTTAGCTTTTCCAACTTCAAACATTACCCAGATCCAGCAGCAATTTTGGCACCATCTCTATTAAAGACCACGTGGTTTGCATTTGTAGTGAATCGAGTCAGTATACCATCTGGAGCTCCGTTAGGGAATGTATGAATTTGAATAGTATTATTAGATACTGAGGTGACCAATTTTCCTTTCTAAGAAAAAAAAATACACACCAGAATTAATTACAAAATTGTAAAATGAAAAATGTTTGACAGAATGGATCAAAACTGATCCCAAATTTTCCCACATTCGAAACTTCAAACAACTATCAAACCTCCTAAATGCCAATTGAGTACCTTTGGAAGATTTGACAGTTTATAAAACATACTCTGAAAACATGTTCTCATTTCTCTAATAAGCAACAGATCAACTTAATTACATAGCATAACACATTCAGAAATATTCAAAAGGGTAACATGCTAAAATTTAATTTTTTCATTCTTTACTCTAACATTCAAGAAAAGGAAGGATATAATAAAGCTCATTTTAAAGGGAAAAAATACCTTTGTCCTGTATTATTTTAATTTGCTGGACTCTAGCAATAATAAGTGTTCCCTTATGCAAGAAATATTACTTAACTTTTTAAAATTACATACAATCTTTCCTTGTTTGCAGAGATGTGTAGTTTTAAGTGTAGAAGACTAAATAAAGTATTAGGCTCGATCTTTTCGTTGTGTTTGCTGAAGTGTTTTATTTTGTTTTTTAAACAAAGGATACAGGGGAAAGGAAGGGAAAATATTCAGAAATGAAGGTAATAAAAAACAAAAAAAAAATCAACAAAAAGTTTGAAAGTCATGTCTGTTACTAAATGTATTCAAAAATTAACATTTTTCATTCCTCGATGTTTTAATTTCTTAAAAAGTAGACAAAAGATTATATATACTTCCGAAAAAGCATTAATTTGTGCAATTATGAGATTCAGACTACAAAGCCAGTATCTTTTAACAAAAAGATCTTATGATCATTTTTAATACCTTTAAAGCACATGAATAAGCCCTGTCTCCAACATTAATAGATTTAGGATCATCATCATCCAGGTCTTTCCAAATTCTCACATCTCCATCACTTCCACAAGTTACAATACAACTGTTTAAAAAGAAAATTACATATATATATATACATATATATGCAGATACACAACCCACACTCACATAAATACAACATTCACCTAGTTTTTCTGTCCTATTAAATGATAAAAGAGTTATCACACATTGTAACTATTTTTATTTATGGATTCAAGCTGCCACTCGATAAATTTACTCACATTTAAACAAAAGATACCTTAAGATAACTTTCTTCAACTCTTACAAAAAAATTTAAACCTGAGGTGAAATGGGGTGAGATTTCTAAGGACCCCTTCTTGTTCTAAATTTTAAGATGCTATGGTTATTCATGACCACTGAAAGAAAAATATCAAGGAATAAGTAGCATGAAAAATATATGAGCTCCATTATTCACAGTTTATATGAACTATGGTATAGAACACACAGGTCACATTTATATAAGACTTTGAGGACTACCACCTGCCTCCTGATTGAGCTCCTAGAATCCCTAGACCATACCTTCTTCGGGTCCTTCGGGAACTCCCTGAAAAAAGTGACACCATCTGCCTAGAGGTCAGGCTTTGAGGAATAATCTTGAACTATACTGATATAGATATATCTTGATAGTGCTTCCTCTAAAAGGTTCATCTCCATTTTCTGATACTCTGTCTGGATTCATTCACCCCAAACGCACTTCCAAACACCAACTTTTACCCCTTTATTCCCACCTACCTCAATGCTATTCAGAAATAACAGACTCCAAATATGCCCATCCATTTCATCCTGCTCTATTCCTGTGATCTTAAACCTCTTCCCCTCTCCCTCCTATCTTCTGGCATTCACTGAGATCTTTCTACCTCCTGATGATACTATTTCTCTGGTCACGCTTTCTAGCACTGGCTACACTTTCTTTCATACCATTCTATCATTCACTGGTGGAAAAGTTGCTTCCCACTGTCATTTCCAGACTGTCCCTTGACTATAATAATAGCAATCACTTAAAAACCTCTCTTCCTTTGAAGTTTACCATATCCAAATTTTTCACCCACTTCAGATTCTAGTGGCAATTATTTACTGACAACCAAGGAATCTTGCCTCCTTCTTTCATGAGTTCAGTAACTGTCTCTACCCCAAATCCTACCATGATAACGGCAGACTTCAACATACATACTGATGTCCCCTCAAATACTCCAATTTCCAAGTTCCTCAACCTAATCAATTCCCATGATCTATTCATCTACTCTACCTTACAACCATACATAGGGATTAAGACACTTGATAATTTCATCACTCAAAAGTATATCAATGCTGTATTCAAGAACTCAGAAATTCTTTTATCTGTCATAATCTTTTTTCACTCCAGATTTCCCTATGCCATACTTCCCCCAGCTCTATTCTTTATCCTCACCACTGTCTCTCACTTGTCTTATCTTCATAACTTTCCCCAAGGCACCCTTGTACTGGCTACACTCTCTTCCCTTCCCAATCATGATCACTTGATGGACCAGTTCAAGTCTACACTATGCTCTTCTCTCAAATCCCTTGCCCCTTTGTTGTACTGCCAACCACACACCTTGCTCAGATGCAAGCCTCAATTACTTCCATCACACACTTCCTTCAGTTCTATTTATGTCAAAATAAATGGGTCTGGAGGAAGTCATGAAAGTGCTAACTGGTTCAAATTCATTATTATTTTGTTATCCAATACCAACTGTGTCCTCACAGCAGCAAAGCAATCCTACTACTTCCTAAATCAATTCTCTACCTAACCAGATAGTACTGTTCTGAACTTTCTCTTCTTATGTCAAGCCTCCTGCTACACTCCTCTCCAAACCTCTCAGCAGAAGAACTTACCTCATGTTTCACTGAAAAAACTGAAGCAATTTACCAAGAGTTCCTTCTTCTTACATCAATCCTCACTATTTTCTTCTTCCCCACAGTATGTAAAAGAATAGCCCTCCTTGTAAAGCCGAACCCTTCTATAAACATCTTTGATTCCACCTTTCTAGCTCCTTCAGAAGACTGCCACCACTACATATTCTTCATTCTTTTCCTATGTACTTGTTTATTCCTTTCTGTCTACAAATATGCTCATGTTACTCATAGTTTGAAAAACACCTATTTATTCTACTCTCTCTATTAGCTAACCTATAACACACACATGCACGCACGCATGCATGCACGTGCGTGCGCAGAGCTACATCCTGGTAAGCCATTTCAGCAGAAGGGCTAAATCAGGTTGAGAATAAATGAGCATCTCAAACCCATCAGTGACTTAGGGAGGTGTCTACCCCAGGCAAGCGAAGAATTCACTAGGCAGAATAGGTGGATGAGAAAAATTTGTTCCAATGGCCATGAAGGCACCTAAAGTAGAAGCGGTGGAGGTTTTAGACCTTTGTTAGACATTGAAGACACCAAAGATCCACTATATCCCAAGCCATCACCAGTTGTCTTGACTTTTGCCACTGAACTCCAATGATTTTGGAAGAGAGTCCAATGACTTCATGTAACTCTGCCTCACTTAAATCCATTTTATGAGCAAGTGAAAAGACGACATCCATACTATTTTACCATTTTTACCTACCTTAAAGTCCTGTGGCAAGAGAAAAGTGACAAAGCAGCAGGTGTAGATAACACTGGGAGCTGTGGTCACTACTCAGCACACAAGTGGCCCAGGCCACAAAGTTGTCTTCTTACTGGAAGAAGTAGCAGTGGGAGGCTTGTTCAAGGACTACACTGCTCACCTCCTGGGATGAGGAAGGGACTAAAAAAGGCTCCCTAAAAATTGTCTGCTTCACCTAAACTAACTCTGGCCTGCTTAGTGCAGCAAGTAGGGAACTTTATCCTGTAGTAAAAACACCAAAAAATGGACAAAATCTTTTGCAAAAATGATTCTAATCACCATTGGTACAGGGAATGTGCACACATTTATGGACAACACAAAATCTAGTAGACCTGTAAAACAAATAGCTCTTGTTGCAAGAGAACTCAGCAGGCATCACAGCCCTAAGTGAAACAAGACTGGCAAAAGAAGGCCAGTTTACAGAAGTCAGAGCTGGATACACGTTTTTCTGCAGTGACTAGCATGATGGGGTGCACTGTGAAGCTGGTACAGGTTTCAACTTCAAATTTCTGCTTAGTCTTAGTGGATAAGCTGTCTTTTTCCCTTGAGTTAGAGTCTAAGTTGAGTAATAGAATCTTCTAAGATAGGTGTGGTGAGGGGAATGGCTGCCAGCTACTGACTTCAAGTTCCTCTTTCATAGTATGCTTTCTGGATAAAGGACTTCTGGGGGAGGATTAAGAAAGCCTAGGAGAAGCTAACTAATCAGATGACCTGTCTTGTCCAACTGAATTATGTTCAAAACAAATTTCTGTCTTTTTTTATTTCTCTTTTCTGTTATAAAAATCAACTCTATAAATCACTCTGGATCTCTGACATATGAGAAATAAGATGACCTGATTTGATATGTGATGCTAGCTTTGCAAATTAAATTTTAGATACAACGTAATTTTGTCTTTGGTTTCTTTTTATTTCAGATATTCAATTTTAGCAGACATACAGGTATTATTTTCCTTATTTCAGAGATGAAAAACTGACACTCAGGACTTCCTGACTCTAAAACAGCTCCAAAGTCTGTGACTCTAGACATTTGGGATTATCTATTATATTATTCCTCCTTCAAGTAACTGTGTGTCAACTGCATACTTAACATACAAAAGTATATTGTATGTCTTAAATCTTATACATTTAAAAATTATTCTGTTTACTATGCTAATATTTCATATCTGCATAAAATATTAGGAAAATACATTACCTCCCAGAATCATCAAAACAAACATCTGTATGTCCCTCTGGATGTCCATATCTCATTGGCATTTGAGTGGCAGGCATCTTCTTCTTTTGCTATCTGAAACAGGTTTTTCTGAAAATCTACCTTAAATTTTAAAATAATAAATTTAAATGAGCTAATAAAAACTAGACAATAAAACACACAGACAAATGCAATAACAACTTTGACTCTAGAGAGCTGATGAAACTGTTACTGCCTCTCAGTAGAGGTGGCATACTACAGGAGGGCAACGAAGTATGTATGTTTTCAGATACAGTCAAAACCTGAGTTTGTTTTTGTTTAACTGTATATCTTTGCTATGCGGGAGGGTTCTGTGGAGAGCTGATTAATGGGAAATGACACCTATGTTTTTTAAAAAAATCAATAAACATTTAAACATTTTTAAAAGCTAGTTGATAACCTGAACTCCTTGATTTCCCAGAATATAAGTCTTCTGATTTGGAATCTCTAGCTCCTTCCCCTTCTTTAATTAGATCAGCACCAGTCCTACCCAATATATAAAGTAACAATTCCACCTCCTACAGGAAGCCTTCCCCAACCTCTCTTAATTACAGTGCCTTCCCTCCACTCCATTAATCTTTCCTAGTGATCCTGTATATAGTTTGTTTGTACAAATTTGCTTGGGTGTTAAGTCTCCGTAGGATTGTAGGCTCCTTAAGGACAGGGGCCGAACTGCCTCTTTTCGCATGCCCTTTGCACAGTACCTGGCACACAGGAGGCTCCTAACATGTTTGTTGGACTGACTTTACACTGACATACATGCATCTAGCTGAAGTATGGAGATGGTGGGAAGGAAGGGGCACTTACGAGGAAATTACCAATTTACAACTGAACTTCCAAGAGCTGTTCTTCAGGAACAACAAAACCTTTCAATGGAAGAAGAGGGAGAGGAGGGGAAAGGGAGAAGGAGAGAGATGGGAATAGAAACGGAGAGAGGAAATGGGGGTTCTTTGGGGTACTTCACCGTGGGACCCGGGGGACCGTGAGGAGAGCCGCCCCACACCCGCGCATGGGTCCCCTCCCCCGGACACGGGGCTCGCAGCGTTCGGGAGCGTGACAAGAATGGAGCTGGAGATGACGAGGCAATAATTCTCTCCAAGGACAAAGGGGTGGCAAACCAGAGGTTCCGCGGCCACTACTCACCTCACAAGCGAAGAACCGCGTATAAACAGTCCAGCGCCGGACGTTTTCCCGCGCTCCGCCGTCGCGCCGATGACGACTCCAACGCACCGGCTCCACCCCGCAGGCGCACTGAGGCTCGGGGAACCGGGTCGCTGGATGATGCCGTCACCGCCACGCAGGGGGTTGCTAGGAGACCCGCCGGCCGGGATGGGAGCGGCCGCGAAAGGAAGAGAAGGAGGCGAACTCGGAAGTGGCGGTGTCGACCTAGCGGGCGGGCGGAAGAGGAGACGGAAACCGAACGCGAGCCCAGGGGAGCCAGTCTGAGGAGGTGGAGGTGGAGGAGGAGGAGGAGGGGGCCGTCTGGGCGGGGCTGCACGAGGAGCCCCAGCTGCGGGCCTCATTCTCCTCACTCCCCCACCCTGCGGGCCGAGGGGCGAAAGGCTTGGGCGATGGAGGCTGCTCCTTGGGCCGCTCGGGTCAAACTCCGCGGCGGCAGGTAAGCGTGGGGAGGGCAAGACGGGCGGCCGCGCTCCGGCTCCGGCTCCGGCTCCGGCTCCCGGGGCTTCCCGAGCGGCCACTGTCCCCAGAGAAGAAAGAGGTTCCCTCCCGACTCCCTACAGAGCCCAGAGGGATATAAAGGAGGAAATTTTAAAAAATTACTTTTACAGCCAAGTGTCTCGTTCCGTCTGGGGCGCAGCGTGCACTTGGCTCCTGGTGGTCCCGAGTCCGTCGCTCGCCTCACCAAGGGGGAGCCTGGGCGCTCCCCCGAGCTGCCTCCTCCCCCCGGAGCCGGCCGGCCCTCAGCCGCGGCGGGCACCGTTCACGCTTAGCGCTCCACCGTGGGCTTTTTCTTAATGGCTTGTCCTACCTTCCCTCCTACAACTCTGGGATTTAAAGAAACACTTACTCTTGGTGCCTTGTGAAGTTTCGTTTATTCCTACTGTGTCTTAGCCTGGCTAGCTTTTTATACAGCACCGGGAGGCTGACCGAGAGCTTTGCATGTGTTTGTTCTCTCGGCTGCAGCCTTGGTGGGCTATGATTTGGGAATACTGCTGCTTCTGAGGCAGTTCCTACCCTAGTTAATTGGGTTTTTTTAGATGCTTAAAAACAAATCATAATATGAATTTTTTAGTATCCATTTGGCAAGTGACATTGAGTTGAATGGGGGCTTTTGCACATCTTAAAAAGCCTCGATGACTGTGGTTACCAACACTGGTTAGAACAAAGTCAAGTGCAAGTCATGTCATCATTTCTCTGATGTCATGGTCTTCGAAAAGGAAGGACGAACACAACAGCAATTGTCAGTGAGGTCGAGATTGTTGGGAAAATAGCCTGATGAGTTCGGTTCTGTAATCATTTAGGGACCATGAATGTAGTGAAAAGAGACAGGAAGTTAGTCCATTTTGTACTTCAATAATTAAGCTGAGGTCCAAAAACCTTATTCCATGGAATTAACATACTAGTTTTTGAAAAACTAAACTTTATACAAGAATTTGTGTATTGGTTTTAGTTAGGAATTAACCTCCTAATTAAGTGGATCAAATTTCTTTGTACTTTAAAAATGTTTTCTTTTCTGTCCTCAGCTTTATTCCCTTCAGGAATAAGGTTTTTGGACCTCAGCTTAATTATTGAAGTACAAAATGGACTAACTTCCTGTCTCTTTTCCCTACATTCATGGTCCCTAAATGATTACAGAACCGAACTCATCAGGCTATTTTCCCAACAATCTCGACCTCACTGACAATTGCTGTTGTGTAGAAATTCATCCTGGACAAATTTTTAAAAAGCAGGATTCAAACAGTTTCTTTTAAAATTTGTTCTTGTTCTTTATAATCTTAGTGATCTTTCAATTTAGATGCAGTTTAGAACAATGTTTCATTTGCCCTTTTTCAGATTGATTTTGCAGCTACATCAGGAAACTGATTTGCTTGTAGGTAGGTTTGATTTTTTTTTTGTTTTCTTGTTTTTAAGTAATTTTGGTACAGATGTGATTTTATGAGTGATGGGGAACTCCCAGAAACTCCTTCATACAGCTTGTTCTGCAACATGTAGTTTTAGAGAGCTAATCAGAGCCACGTGCATGGACTCACCGCTAAGATGTGTCCAAGATTGATCCACCTTCAACCCAAATCTTCCTGACTATTAAGTCTAGTAAACTATCCACCATGCCATGCTGTTTTCAGTCATTTTTTTGATAAATTATAATAACTAATAATGTGAAATGTTACGGATAAACCATATTCAACAAGTTATCAATCATTCAGCATCTTAAGTGCCTACTTCATACAAGGTATTGGGAGTGAAAGGATGAAAAGTTAAACAGGGAAGTTAAGTGACTTGTCCAAGGCACCAGTAGGTGGGGTTTGAACCCAGCTTCTGTGACTCCCCAGCCAGTTTCCCTTCACACTGCACCATGGCTACCTCTTGCCAAAGAAAAAACTTAATATAGGAGAATTTAGCTGAGTTGTGAAAGAAACTAAGGCTTCTAAGAGGTAAAGGTAAATAGAGGTCCTCCATACCTGGGCACAGAGGACAAGTTGCATTAAGACACAGAGATGAGAAAATGTAATATTTTGTGTGAAGGACCACAAATATCCAGTTTAGCTGGATCAAAGATTAAGTAAAAGGGACTAATATGTAATAAACTCGAAAGTGAAGGGCTTTAAATGACCAAAAAAAAGGCATTTGTGTTTTATTCTAGCAGCAAGGGGAACCCACCAGAGCTTCTTGAGCAGGGAAGTAACAGGATCAAATCTGTGCTTTAACAGCATGACTTTTGACTTTTGAGGAAAGTGTTTTATACAGGCTCTTACTATATCACCATAGTAAATGAACAAGAAGAGTATCACTTTGGTCACTTAGTGGAAAATGTAGTTTAGAGTCAAGAATACCAGTTAGGAGTAATTGCAATAATACAGGTGAGAGGTGGTGAGCCACATGTTGTGGCCTAAGTGAGGAGAAAGAATGTGGAGGTAGTGTGAGGGAGAGCCCATCACAGAAGAAAATGTGGAGTCACATGGCTGTGGGAAGCAAGAAAGTTCTGTTTTCTACATTCCTAGTTGATAAGAGTTGTGACTTAGCATGGACAGGTTAGACATCAGAAACTAATGCGCAGGCTCAAGGAGCTGTGTGAGAAAGGGCCTATTAGAGAGGAGAACATGGAGTCACATGACCAGGGGGACAGTGCAGCAGGAGATCCAGAGTTCAGAAAACTATATAGGAAGCCCCATCTTCCCATATGTGTTGTAGTCTTCCTGTAACCTTACTTAGGGAGGCTACCCGGAATGGACATAAAGAGTAATAAAAGCTTTCCTGATTTAAAAAAAAAAAAAAAAGAATGTAGAGTAGAATTGAGAAAACTTGACTACTGATCAGATGTAAGGAGTGGTAAAGCTCATCATTAAGAGTATGAACCTGGGTGATGGGTGATTGATGATTGAAAAGCGACATCAAATGTTTAAATTTTTTAATTACTAGGATCAATCCAAAGAAATCTTTTCTGTTTTCAGTACTTGGAGGAAAAACTGCTGTTTGGGTTTTTTTGGTTTGATTTTGTTTTTCATGTGATCTCTTATTAAATCTAAACACTAATATAACTTCTACCAGTTCATTAACACATCTTTCTTTTAAACAGCGTCAGCAAATATGTGGTATTTTTTTTTAATTTATCCTTTCCATGTAATAGATAATTGTTGGTATTATAAATGTCTCTTTTAAAATAGTTAAGCCAGGGGTGGGGAAGCTGTGACCTCGAATTCACATGTGGCCTTCTAGGTCCTTGGGTGAGGTTTTTGGAGTCCAAGTTTTACAGAACAAATCCTTTTATTAAGGGGATTTGTCTGTAAAGTTTGGATTCTGTCAAGGGGCTGCACTTGAGGACCTACAGGGCCACAGGTTCTCCACCCCTGAAGTAAATGCCTTTGGTGTTTAACATAGGGGAGTGAGCTGGAAATAAGTCATACATTAATTATAAAATAGTTATATGGATATGGAATATATTGAGTAAAACAGTATGTGAAGGATCTGATTTCATCTATGTGGGAGTTCTATCCACAGAAGCAGACCTAGAGATTACAACTCCTATAAGTTATTTGTCCTGTGACCTTGTAACTAGTAGCGTGAGAGGGTATGGATGAAACTGCAGCTGTAACCTATTGCTAAAAAACAACTCAGTGCATGGTGGAACAGTATCATCATCTTAATATTTCAAAGAAAAGTGTTATGAAATCTTTTAGTATGAAGTCATCTGACAGGCATTTGTATTTTTTCTGCCCATCTGTTGGCATTTGAATGTGGCTTCTTGAGGCCAAGGATAGTGTTTTTGCCTTTCTTTGTATCCTCAGTGCTTAGGACAGTGCCTGGAACATAACAAGTACTTAATAAATACTTGCTGGTTAATTGTTGAAATGATTACCTGATCAGCAAATCCTAATGGAAAGTGTAATAGCTAGAGCAGGAAGAGAATACAGTGACTCCTGAGGAGGTATACTTAAATTATAAATAATCTGAAGAAAATGTGCAGGTTTCATTATCTCTTAATTGCCACATTAAAGTAGAAAAGACCATCAGATAGATGGTCTTTTCTCAATCCTCATTCTTTTTGACCTTTCTGTTGCATTTGACCCTATTGATCACCCTCTTCTCCTGGTTTCCCTCTCTTCTCTGGGTTTCTGTGACCCTGCTCTTTCCAGACTGCCCTACTGCCCATCTTAGTACTACCCAGGCTCCTTTGCCATATCACTCGTGATAGCGGTGGATGTTTTTACATTAGATTATGTGCTCCTTGAAGGCAGCTTTTGCCTTTTTGCATCCCCAGCCTTCCTCACAATGGAGACGCTAAGAGGAATTGAACAATCAAAGGAATCTTCCAGAGTGAGAGGGGTTCTGGAACATGGGAAAGAACATCCAGAACCCAAAAAGGAATGAATTACTTCCTCTGTAGTACTCTCTGGTCCCACTGAACTGGCATTCTCTCCCTTTCTTCCATCCAGCATTCCATTCCACATCTCTTAACTCTATTCTGACTTTGCCCTGGCTGTCCTCCATGCCTTAAATGCACTCCCACCTCAGTCAAGTCCCACCTTCCACATGAAGGCTTTCTTGGTCCCCCCAATCTTCCTAAAACTACCTTGTATTTTTAAAATGTATTCTCTTTACAATTAATTATTCTGTATGCGCACATAAACTTGTTTTCTCTCCTTGAGTGCAGCAAGTGTTTTATTCTTTTGCATTCCCAGCACCAAACACATTTCCTGGCTGATAGTTGATGCTTAATAAATGTTTATTAATTGACTGATAACATATTACCTATACAACTTCAGATTTGAGAAGATATTTTAGTGGTAGCTTTCTTATAGTCATATGTCAGGTAGTGTCTCCAACTAGAAAGATGTTTAGCTTGGTTTAAAGAGTTTTTAGTTTTAGGGAAACTATACTGATAATTGAGCTGTGGGTACCAGTTATACCAGAGAGAGTGTGGTGTAGTCTGCAGTCCCATATTTTTACCTTAACACCCAGAAGCCATTGAAGGTCCGTTTCCAGGGGAATCTCTTGAACAACTTTGAGAGATTCTGCAGTTTTATTCTGTCTCCAGAATGTCAGGGAATCCTCAGAGATCTCATGAAATAGAAACTAGAATTTCTGACCTTTTGCCAAATCTGTATCAAAGAAATTTGCTTCACTTTCATTGGTAAAATTTGAGGAAACTTACTGTAGTAAATATGTTATCTTAATTGCCTATCATATTCAAACATTAAATACCTTCTGTACATAAAGGGTTATGTCCTTGTCCCAGTAAGTGTATTCTGGAAGATGAGCTGTAATTTTCCAACTCTTTTGTAGTTTCAGTACAGATGTCTTATGATGGATAATATTACCAGTGTGCAGTGTGAAAATCTGCTTTCACTTTTCATAGTTCCTGTTATAGAGATAGCTGTCCCCAAAGCTTTTATAATTTAAGTTGGTTTTCAGATTCCTCAAACCTTCTTGACACTTCTCATTATGCATGGGGGAAGAATGTGTCTCTCTTTTTTTTTTTTTATTGCTTGTACTTTTGAATTCTTACTATACATCTGTGCTTCTAGGTTTGATTACTATAGAGAGTCCCTATCTACAGGGACTAGAGATCACACAAAACATGGGACTTAAGTGTTCTGTGGAAACTCATCCTACTGTCTTGTGGGATTTGTGTTTGTCCAGCCGTTGGCTAATGTATGAGAGCAAATTAATAGACTGTGCCAGAATGACCATTCTATACCAATCTAATGGTTGGTTTATTTAACTGATGTCCCCATTAGGGGTGTTAACATATTAAAGCTGTATTTGCTGAACTTGGCAAAGTATGAATGGTATTTAATAGATAAGATGGAGTAAGTCAGTTACTGCAGTGGCAACATTGTCAATAAGATGGAGAATGGGACCACTAATTCTCTAAATTTAGGAAATTAATCTTTAAAGTGAATTTATGGCTTGATTCATGAATTGATTAAATTGAAAAGAAATCAGTTTCTTGGGAATATCAGAGCTAGAAGTCCTAGGTTTGGTAGGGTTCTCTTTGTGGCATTATATTCCAAGAGTAGAAATTCCTGGAGAATAATAGGAACTTCTGGTTGTCAAACTACATCCTTTTATTTATTTCTTAGAAAATGAAGTTTCCAAAGTAAGCAGAGCAGCTTATAAAAAGAGGTAAGAGAAAAGATATATGACTTCAAACCTTTTGGTAGGCAGTGGTCTTGAGGACAAGGGAATTGCCTAAAAATAAAGAGTTTTTCCAGGGGCATAGAAATTAGCTCTTGGCAAAGGAATCTCACTATGAATGTTTCCTAGATAGAATTACTTGTTTCGGTGAAGAAATTCTAGAGTAGCAACAATCTTTCCTCAGCTTCTCTCTTTATCTTTACTTCTCCTACAACTGTTATCTTAAGAAAATAATCATTTGAACATGGTAATTTCTTCAGAGTAAATAGAAACTGAGAAATGGTTAAAATACTGTATAATAATATCTAGTATACATATATACTATATTATAGTTAGATTTCTGAGCATACCTGATACCTTTAAATTTTATTTTTATAATATATATCATAGAATCCTTGTGCCAGTTTTCCAATACTTCCAAGATTTTATTAAAAGTTTTCACTCTTGTTAAAGTTAATTCTCATTCATTATGTTGGTATTTATAAAAATCCACGCATTCTTCTTTTCATAACTAGCCTACTCTTCAGACAGCTTCTTCCACTTTTCATTTGTTGAAGTCATGTAATACAACTGTACTTTTGTATTAGTTTAACCATACTTTATCTTACCAGAAGCTTTCTGTCATCCCTCTAGGAGAGGTTTGAGAAGGAAAGAGGTTTGAATAACCTTTATGAGAAAGTGCAATAGAGAATCACTTTTTTTTACACCAGATATGTAATTTCATTTGCATAGGAAACTTTTTCTGCTTATAAGATTGTCCCACCTCTTAATCTTAGAGAGTTGGTTGTAGCACTAAGAGATTGTGACTTGTCCAGTATATGCCAGAAGTGAGACTTGATCCCAAGTGTTCCTGACTTCAAGTCTGACTATCTTCTATGCCAGTGCCTCTCATTCAGAGAATCAATGAGGGAGGAGTAAAAGGACTGCCTTGTCCCCATGAGCGGCCAGTTGCATTTAGAAAACTTGGATTGAAGTAGACTCTATCATAAAGTTTGCTGATGACTTCTTCTAGCAATACTCAGCAGCATTTAAGTAGAATTAGAGGGATTAAATGATAGAAGTAATTCAGAATTGGAGTTTGATAGACTATGAATCAGGTGACTAGACAGGGGAGCAAGAGAGTAGGAAAATAAGGCCATACAATATTGAACTGTCTAATTTTATGATGAAGATTATTAAGAGAGAGAAGAATGAAACCAGAGCTATCGATAGTTTGGGAGAGAGATAGGAGATCAAGGACAAAGAATAAGTTATGAAGGATAAGGAGAGATGGAACAACAAGAAGTTACAGTTAAAGATTTTAGTGTTCTTGATTATGGAAGTAGAAACATTTTAGTGAGTTCAATGGTATGACCATTCCTGTGTATAGCCAATATGAAGTAAAGGAATCATAGATCACAGGGATTGAGTTACTCAGAAGGCAGAATGTTAGAGATGGTATGCTGAAGTCCCCTAGTAAAAGGACAAGGATTAGTGGATTGAGGAAAAATGTGATCTGGATACAGAACTGCTTGAGGGAAGAGAAAGAAATGACCTGGGAGCTAATAGATAGCTAACAATAGGACCTGATTGGGCAATATACCTGGGTAGAATAAGACCTCAGAGGAGAAGTTACTGAGTGATGGTAGCAGGGGAAGTGGCAATGAGGTATAAAGAGTAAACAGACTTACTCCTCTAAGCCTGGTGTGTCAGAGGACAGAGAAAAATGCGACCAATTTTGGAAAAGAAAGCCAGAGATAGAATGTCTCCTGAAAAATGGAAAGTCTATGAAGGCTAAAAGATGAGATGAGCAATGAGGGGACATTTAACAATGGAATGGTGATCCCATTGGGCACAGTGGAAGGGGTGGAGCAGTGCTGGATTGAAATTTAGGAGGCATAGGAAGGTATTGGGTGAATGGGAATGAAAGAATGGGAAACGGAAGGGGAGAAGGATGGCTTTTGCTCATGCACCCTGAGAATTCTCTATCATTGGAATTGCTTCCATGTCGCTTCTGTCCATAACTGTCTATAAATCTTCCACGGGGGTCCTACTTAAGGCTTCAGTGACTTTCCTCTGTGCTTCTGGACAATACAGGGTAGGTGGTTCCTTTTGGATGTTGGTTGTGCCATACTTTTGTTTCATGAATGATTTTTCTGGTCATACACCTTTAATACCTTTTAGGCAGTGTTGCTCATCAAAAGTCTCTTAAATCTTTCAGGGCCTCTTTTGTGACTTTAGCATAGACATGAAAGACATCTTCTTTGATGACAGCTTTTAAGGCAGCATTTTGCTCCATGGGATCAAATTTTTATAGTCAAACAATGGGAACAGTGGAATCTTGCATTCAGCATGGTGTAGTCAAAAATTGGTAAATGTAGAATCAAAAGACATGGGTATTCAAATCTCAGGTCTGCCACTTATTACCTGTGTAACCTTGGGCAAATCATTTGACTTCTCCTGGCCCCAGTTTCCTCATCTGTAAAATTGTTGGATTAAATGAGCTCTGAGATTTTCTAGTTCTAAATCTATGTTCCTTTGATCTATACCTTTCAGTCAGTTTTGTGACTATAAAGATGTGGTATGCTAGAAAAAACTTTTTGACAAGATGCAAGGCTCACTAGAAAGCATAGGAATAAGCAGGGTTTTCTTTAAAATAGATAGGTATTTTCTGTCTGAAACCAAGAACCATTATTGTCTGTACTGGGGATGAATTAGAGGCATTTCCAGTAAGATCAGGGGTAAAACAAGAGTGTCTTTTATCAACCTTACTATGCATTATAGTACTAGAAATGCTAGCAATAGCAGTGACAAAAGACTTTTATATCTGTAAGATATAAAATAAACCCTCACATTTCTGTATATTACCACCAACATCCAACAGGAAGAAGTAGAAACAAAATTCCATTTAAAATAACTGTAAATAATAGAAAATACTTGATAATATACCTCTGAAGATACACACAGGAAAGATAACACAGAAACTGTCAACACAATCACAAAACATTCTTTACACAGAGACAAAAGTAAATAATTAGAGAAATAATAATTGCTCATGGGTAAGCCAAGCCAATATGATAAAAATAGCAATACCACCTAAATGAATATATTTATTCAGTGTCATGATAATCAAGCTACCAAAGGATTACTTTATTGAGCTAAGGGGAAAAAATCATTATATTCATTTAGAGGAGCAAAAGGTCAAGAATATCAACGGAATTCATGGGGGGGAAAATGGAAAGGAAGGGGGCCTGGTAGTACCAGATCTCATACTATACTACAAAGTAGTTATCAAAACAGTTTGGTACTGGATAAGAAATAGAAAAGATCTGTGGGACAGATTAGGTATATAGTATACAAAAGCAGATGAGTACAGTAATGCCTTATGTTTGATCACTTCTAAGATCCCAGCTATTAGAGCAAGAACTATTCAACCAAAACTGTTGGGGAAACTGGAGAGCATCCTATCACAAACTAGGTAAAGACTTAACATCTCACTATATACCAAGACAAATTTCAAATAGGTACATAAAGATGCATAAAGGGTAACATCATAAAGAAGCAAGGAAGAAATTACCTTTCAGACGCATAGATAAAGCAAGAGTTTATGACCAAAGAAAAGACAGAGAGGTTTACAGAAGATAAAATGGACAATTTGATTACAAAAATTTAAAAGGCAATAGAGAATCTTCCAGGAGCCAAGATGACAGAGTAAGTAGTAAATCACTGTAACTCTCCCATATTCACCTCTAAACAGTTATAAAATAGAGCCCCCAAACATATCTTGGAACAGCAGAACCAGCAAAAAGACAGGGTAAAACAGTCTTTTAGCCCAAGAAACTTGGAAGATCCGCAGGAAAGGTCTGTCTCACTCAGGTAAAGGGAGAGCACAGTCCAGCACAGGAAGCATCCCAGCAAGCCTCACCTCAATAAACCAGCAGGATATCCTGCACCCCAGTGTGATGGAGCTGGCGAACACCAACAGCAGGACCCACACACATGCCTCAGCATAGTTAGGGGAACTAGCAGACTACATCTCTGAGAACTGCCATGTGCTTCAGCCTAGCCCTAGGCAAAGAGGCAGCCTCCATCAACCAGACTGCCACATGCTTCATTGTAGCTCCAGGGAAACAGAAGCATCCTATCAGCTTCAGCACATGGCAGACACCAGCACTGGCTCAACATCAGGTAAGCTGCCAGACCCCCTAAGGCCTTTGGCAGTGCCAGCCACCTTCACATCATCCCCTCAGGGCAGCACCAGACAGAAGGGTTTCATGTGAACCTCAAGGAAACATCAGTGCGTCACCAGGGCCTGCAGCCCCTAGCATATGAAGCTTGAGACAGTGCCTCTTCCACCTTGAGAGCAGAGCTCAAATTTAAAAGAATGGGAAAATGCCGAAAAAGATAAGCAAAAGCAACAAAAAGAGAATGTGACCAGAAAAAGTTATTATGATGACAGAGGAGAAGATCAAGACATAGACTCAGAAGAGGACAACAATGTAAACATACCCGTGGGCAAAACCTCAAAAATGGGAAGTAGTTGCAAGGAGCTTAAAAATCATATAAGAGAGGTGGTGGTGGGGGGGAAATTGGGAAAAGAAATGATTGTCACAGGAGAATTAAGAGAAAAGGGTTAACAGTTTGCAAAAAGAAAACAACTGCCTGAACAGTAGAATTGTTCAAATGGAAAAGGAATTACAAAAACTAACTGAGGAAAACAATCCTTAAAAGTTAGAATCAGACAAGGAAAAGCTTATGACTCTATAAGATATCAAGAATCAATCAAACAAATTCAAAAGAATGAAAAAAATAGAACAAAATATAAAATACATCATGGGAAAAGCAGCTGACCTGGAAAATAGATCCAGGAGAGGCAAATGTCGGTATCATTGAACTACCTGAAAACCATAATCAAAAAGAGGACCTAGATAGCATCTTTCAAGAAATTATCAAGGAAAACTGCTCTGATATCCTTGACTCAGAGGGCAAAATAAACATTGAATGAACCCACCTATCACCTCAGAAGGAAATCCCAAAATATCCAGAAAAATTCCCAAGGAACACTATAACCAAATTTCAGAACTATCAGGTCAAGGAAAAAATACTGTGAGTGGCCAAAAAGAAACACTTTAAATATTGGGGAGCTGCAATCAGGATTTCACAGGATTTAGGAGCTGCAACATTAAAGGATCAGAAGTCATAGAACAGGATATTGTGGAAAGCAAAAGAGCTAGGACTACAAGAAAGAATCACCTACCTGGTGAAATTAAGCATAATACTTGAAGAGATGATCATTCAGTGAAATAGGAGGATTTCAAGCTTTCATAAAGAGAAAACCAGAATTAAACAAAACATTTGATCTCAATTTCTTTTTGTATTACATTTTGGATTGTTACATTTTTCTCTCATTCATTTTAGTTCTTCTACACAGCCTGACTGTAGTGAAAATTATGTGTGTAAAACCTATATAAAATTTTATGCCATTTTGGGAGGTAGGGGGCAGGGAGGGGGAAAAAATATCTAAGTTATATGGTCGTGATTGTAGAACACTGAAAATAAATAAAATTAATAAAAATAAAATGTGACCCAGCCAAAAAAAGAATATTTGATCTCCAAGACCCAAGAGAAGCCTAAAAAGTTAAAAAGGGAAAGGGAAATGTAAATGATTCAATGGAACTGAACCATCCCTACATGAGAAGATAATATTTGTAATTCTTAAAAATTGTACCACTAATAGTTAAACTAGAAAAAAATATACATAGAGGGTACAGGTATAAGGTAAATTTCAGAAAATGACATAAAAATAAGGGATGAGAAAGGGGAGTACACTGGTGCAGAAGTAAGACAGAGGTAGAATGGAGTGAATTATTTCACATGAAGAGGTGTGAAAAACCTATTGTAGTGGAAGGAGGGTGGGCAATGAACATCGCTGTGTGACCCTTACTCTCATCATTATTGCTTCAGAAAGGAAATAATATGCACAGTCTGGTGAGTATAGAAATCACACTTGCCTGACAGGAAAGTAAGGGTGAATGGGGGAACTGACAGAAGAGAGGACAGACTAGGGGAAGCACTATTATGCTTTAGCCAAAATAAAAAAAAAACAAAAAACAGGAGTAGTGGCAGTCCTGATGTTAGACAAAGCAAAAACAAAAATGTCTAGACCTTGAAACTACATCTTGCTCAAAGATACCATGGACACTGAAGTGATATCAATATTAAACCTAAATGCACCTAATGGTATTAATTGCAGTAATCATCAAAACCATCTGATACTGGCTAAGATATAGAGTAGTGGATCAGTGGAATACATTAGGTACACAAGACACTAAGTGACCTTAGAACCTAGTGTTTGATAAACACAAAGACCCCAGCCTTTGGAATAAGAACTCACTCTGACAAAAAACTTCTGGGAAAACTGGAAAACAATGGGGCACAAACTAGATATAGATCAACATCTCACACCATATACCAAGATAAGATGAACATGAGAATGTGACTTAGACGTAAATTATGACATTAGAAGAGCAAGGAATAGTCTGCCTGTCAGATTTACGGAGAAGATAAATTCATGACTAAACAAGAGAAAGAACATTATAAATTGTAAAATAGATAATTTTGATTGTATTAAATTTAAAAGCTTTTGCACAAACAAAGTTGATGTAACCAAGATTAGAAGAAAAACAGAAAGCTGAGAAGCAACCTTTTTTACAAGTGTCTCTGATAAAGGCCTCATTTCTCAAATATATAGAGAACTGAGTCAAATTTATAAGAATACTAGCCATTCCCCAGTTAGTTTTCAGATGAAGAACTCAAAGCTGTCTGTAGGCATATGAAGAAGTATTCTAAAGCACTTTTGAGTAGAGAAATGCAAATTAAAACAACTCTGAGGTACCACCTCACACCTTTCAGATTAGTTGGAATGACAAAAAAATGATAAATCATGGAAAGGATATGGAAAAATTGGAATACGAATGTTGGTGGTAGAGGTGTGAATGATTCATCATTCTGCAGAATAATTTGTAACTATGCCCAAAAGGCAACCAAATTGCGCGTGCCTTTTGATGCGGCAATACCACTATTAAGTCTATATCCCAAAGAGTTCATAAAAAAGGGAAGAAGACCTACATATACAAAAATATTTATAGCAGCCTTTTTTGTGGTGGCAAAAATAATTGGAAATGGACAAGATACCCATCACTTAGGGAATGGCTGGACAAACTATAGTATATAAATGTAATGGAATACTATTGTGTAATAAGAAATGATAAACCTCCAGATTTTAGAAAAACCTGAAAAGACATGTACAAAGTGATGCAAAATGAATAAGCAGAACCAGGAAAACATTGTACACTTCAGCAACATTGTATGATGATCAGCTGTGAATAATTCAGCTCCTCAGCAACACAATGCTCCAAGACCAGTACAAAGGACTCAGGAAGGAAAATGCTAGACACATCCAGATAAAGAACTGATGAACTCTGAATACAGATCGAAGAATACTTTTTCATTTACTTTATTCTTTTTCATGTTACTTTTTCCTTGTAATTTGTTTCTTCTTTTACAACTGTGACTAGTATGGAAATATGTTTTACATAATACCTCATATATAACCTATATCAAATTGTCTACCATTTTAGGAGAAAGGAAGGGGAGAGAGGGAAAAGAAATTTGGAACTCAAAATCTTGTAAACATTATTGTCTAGACATGTAATGAAGCGGGGAAGGAAATACTATTTTTTTAAAACGAAGCGATAAAATAGAAAGTAGTACACAGGCAAGTTGGAAGAAAAAAACAGGAAAATGAGGGGGACATCTTTATAAGAAGTTCCTCTGATAAAGGTCTCATTTCTAAAATTTATAGAGAACTGAGTAAAATTTGTAAGAATAAAGTCATTCCTCAATTGATAAATAATTAAAGAATATGAATAGGCAGTTTTCATAAGAAATCCAGTCTATCAGTAGCCATATAAAATGCTCTAAATCACTAACAATTAGAGAGACACAAATTAAAATTCTGAGGGACCACCTCACATCCCTCAGATTGGCAAAGTTGACTAAAAAAGTTGAATGACAAATGCCAGGGGGGTTGTAGGGGAAAAAAAGTACATTATTCCACTATTGGGTGAAACTGAACTAATCCAAAAATTCTAGAAAGCAATTTGGAACTGCGACCAAGAAGCTATTAAACTGTGAATAAAACGCTTTAATCCAGAAATACTGCTACTGGATCTTTACCTTCAAAGAGATCAAAGAAAGAGGAGAAGGACCCATATGTACAAAAATATTTTTATCTGTTCTTTTCATGGTGGCAGAAATTGGAAACTAAAGGAGTTTCTATCAATTAGGGAATTGCTGAACTGTTGAGATATGTAAATGTAATGGAATATTACTGTGTTTTAAGAAATAATTGAGATAGGTTCATACTTGTATGAATCCTTGTACAGTGAAGTGAGCAGAATTAGGACAGCAATATTGTGAAGGACTTAAGACCTCTGATCAGGGTAATGAATGATCAGTCACAATTCTAAAGGAATCCTTATGAAACATGCTACCCACCACCAGGGAGTGGCTTCCTTTGGAGCACGGCTAATGAAGGAATTTTTTCTACTTGACTGTAAATATTTGTGACAGGTTTTGTTTTTCTTTTTCTTTTCCATTGGTAAGAGGGAAGTGAGAAGAAGAGAATTTGGAGCTTAAAATAAAATTGAATTTGTTTTTTAAAAAATTTGAACATTAGCAAAGAAATTAAACGTATGGACATTGAAATCAGAACTTAAACTATCTTCTTAAAATCCCATTTAAGTCAGTAAATTTTCTTAATACCGCAATAGTTTGATCAACCTTTGACCTCATATTCTGTGCTCATATTCTGTTTATTAGTAGAGATCCCAACCCTTTCATACCTTCTCATCTTTTTCATCTTCTATTGATCCTACACAGAGAATCTACCCAGTTTGCTGGACACCTTTCTGGTAGGTCTTTTTATATTTTGTGCGTAATACTTAAGATACTTGAGGTATTGTTATATTTATCCCCAGCTCTCACCACATGACCAGCCTACCTCCTTTTCTGAGCACACATTTCTATTTCTAAATTGCTTCGTTTGTTTCTTTCAATAGCATGTTTATTTGGACATGTTATATAGTGACTGGACAATGATTAAACATTTATTGAATCTACGTTTAATACTTATGATGATTTAAAAATTATATTTCTTAGAATCGTCTGTCCCCTTCATCATCATCTTGAAGAGGAAGGTGGAGTCATAGTACCAATGGCCCTTTAAAAATTGTTACTTCTTTCATGGCTTGTCATGGCCAAAGAATCTATCACCTAATGGCCAAAATCTTGTTGAGTCTGCTGAGGAAGGTGACACCCAGTCTGTTGCAAGACAACAGTCTAAATCTTTCCCACAAGATAGAACCAAGCAGTGCTTTTGTGTGAGTAGCATAGCCCTAAAATCTCAGGGTCACCTAACATGTCACGGTGAGTCATCTAAGTAGGGCTTTGTAAAGGGAATTTTTTTTCTAAATTAAAAATGATTTTTTCTCCTGTTGTTACGTAGTTTTAAATTATAAGTGGTAGTAGAGCTATATTATTTTGACCCTTTTCTAGCATATCAAGTGCCAGATATTTCCACCCCAGAATATCAAGAAAAGTGAGAATTTTGGGGAGAGCTATCTGACATTGTCTCATTTTAGTTTTACTTTATTCCCAAGCTTTTTAAAGTTGTTTGTCTTTACAGTGTCACTGTTACTATGTAAATTGTTATGATTCACCATACTGTGCATTGTGTCATCATACTAGTCTTCCAAGTTTCTCTGAATGCCTTTTGTCATTTCTTATGTCACAAGGAAAAAGGATTTTTTAGAAAATTAAAGTTACTGTAGTATTTGAGCTGTCTTTTAAGAAATATCTAATTAACTTCTAAGTACGTATAGGGAATGTATATATGAGGGAATTGTGGGTGCAGAAAGAAACCAAGAAGGAACATAAGAACTCAGTGAGTCAGGCAGTTTATTACGTACGCAAATGCATCTGTGGGTGATTGTCTCATCCTTCAGACCCCCAGGCATACATCAGTGGTGATTTGGTCATACAGCAGGTTGTTTACTCCAAATAGGAACCCAGATCTCCTCTGTCTCTGCCTTTATATCTGATGTGGTTGCTACATAGATTCGCAGGACTGGGTAGGAAGGGAATCTTAGGAATAGCAAGTAGTGTATATTGCAACTACCCCCTCCCCTCATTCTCCGCAAGGATACTATGATAAACTTGACAGATTGCATACCTGGATTTAGATGATACAATTTGAATTGTAATTAGCTAACATTGCATTCCTAACCCTACATGTATCTATCTAAGCCAGTTGTTGAGTACATAGGAAGTTCCCAATATAGAGAAGGATCAATCATGATTTCTCTTTGCTGGACCATAGCAGCAAACACAGCACACACATATGTGTGTTTGTATTTACGTATGAATGAAAACATACATATGTATAATACATGTATTTATGTAGACATTTGTATACATAAATAGAAAAATGAGAAATATTGCTATGTAGGTAGTTGTGTTATATACATATATACACACATACACAGACATACACAAGTGACTGGATGACAGTATTTCTCATTTTTTCTTTATATCCTTGGACTATTTCAAAGAGCAAAACACATAGTATAAACCACCTACTCTACCTAGTTCACTGATTTTTCTTTTATCCAGATTAAACATTCCCAGTTCTTTCAAATAAGCCTCACATTACATAGTCCTCTGCTATTCTAATGATACTCTTTTGATCACATTCCAGCTTTTCAGTGTCCTTCTGAAAGCATAGTGCCCAGAACTGCACATATTGCTCCAGACTCAGTCTGACCAGGGCAGTACAATGGGACTCTCATTTCCCTGATTCCTGGAAGCCAGGCCTCTCCTAATTTTGCCCAAGGTCACATTAGCTGATTTTCATTAAGCCTGTAGCCCACTAATTTTTTTTCAGAGCAGTTGTAAGTTTGATTTTTTTTTTTGTATTTAAATATAACTTTACACTTACCTCAGCTAATCTCATTTTACTAGATTCAACCCAGTGCTATACTGTCAAGATCCTTTTAGTTCATTATTATGTCATATAATCAATCAACAAGCATTTATCAAGTGGTTACTATTTGGTAGGCACTGTGATAAGTTCTAGGCATACAAAAACAAAGGGGAAAGTCTCTGCTCTCCAGGAGCAAGGGAGACCACATGTGTGTTACATGTATATGTGTTTATACAGTATGTAGACAAATCACATACAAAGTAACCTTGAAGGAGAAGGAACTAAAAATTGTAAGGGACCAAGAAAAGCCTCCTACTATAGTTAGGACTTAAACTGAGTTTTGAAGAAAACCAGGGAGTTCAACAAGCAGAGGTGTAGGAGGGGATTGCAGGCATGAGGACAGCCCAAACGTAGACCTGGGAAATCCAGTATGTTAACTATCCCTTGGTGTCACCTGCAAATTTGATGAGTATGTCATAGTATCAAAGAAATGCATCATCTACTTTACAATAGCTTTTTGTATTCCTTGACCTACTTTTGAGGTTCTTATTTATTATTGATGAACAAAATTTTGTCAAATAAGCAAAGCAACTCTCTTGCTTAATTTTGGAAACTTTGTTTTTATAAGGACTTTGACAGGCTAGAACATACCCAGAGGAAGTTGATCAGAATAAAGGAAATTGAGAACATGCCATACAAGGACTCTTTGAAGGAACAAAGCCTGGAGCAGAGAAGTCTTAAAAACATGATTCTTGTCTTCCAATAGTTGAACATTTATCATGTAAAGGAGGGAGTTGATTTGTGCTTCTTGACTTACAGGTGCATAGGTAGGTCCAATGGGTGAAAAGTTCAGGAAGAGAGAGATTTCACTTCAGTATTAGGGAAAATGTCCTAACACTTAGAGGAAGCCACAAGTAAGGTAAAATGCCTTAAGCCATGAGTTCTCTGTGACTGGAGGTCTTCATTTAGATGTTGGATGATTCCTTTTTGGAGGTGTAGAAGAGGTTTATGTTGCACGTGATTGTTGACCAAGATGATCTGAAAGATCCCTCCCAACATGAGATTCTGTGAATAAAGTATAAAGGTATTAATAACTGATTAGTTTTCCCTAAATATTAAAAACATGGAAGAATATTAAAACCTTCCTCTTTAGTTTATCCAGAAATATTAAGAAATAACATTTTCATTTAAAGCCTTTTCCAGATACCTGATTTTCTTAAGATGATGAATTAAGAGTGATACAAACCCTGTTACTCTTGGCATTAAGACCCATCCTTCTCCATTGAGAAAAGATTTGAGTGATGATGGAAGGGAGAAGGTCTCTGTGGTTAACTCCAAAGAACAATAAAATAATGTCTTTTTTTCTCATTTCTGAGATGTCAACCCAGACTCTTTGAAAATACCTTTTCCTTGCTCAAAGTTTCTGTAAATGTTCCCTAAAATCTTAGGACAGAGATTCATATCTAAGGACATGGAAAGTTTGGACATCCCATTCACCAAGCTAGAAATCAAGTCAAAAGCAAGCATTTACCAAGCTCTGGGGAATACAAAGAAGGGCAAGAAAACTGTCTGTTCTCAAGCTTTTAATCTAATGAGGGAGGCAATGCAAATGCCTGTGTACAAACAAGATATATACAGGATAAATTGGAGATAATCACAGAAGGGGAAGGCTTCTTGTAAAAGGTGGAATTTTAGCTGAAATTTAAAGGAAGCCAAGAGATGGAGATGAGGACAAAGGTTTAGTCATTTAGGGTAAGCCAGTTATAACACAGTCAGGAGATGGAGTGTCTTGTACAAAGAACAGCAAGGAAACCAGTGTTGCTGAATTGTAGAATATATGGAGGAGAATAAGGCATAAGAAAATTGGAAAGGTACGAAGGCGCCAAGTTCTGAAGAGTTTAAAATTTGCCTTTTATTTAATTTTGGAGGTAATAGGGAGCCACTGGTGGGGGGTGGGGAGGAATATAGCCAGACCTGTGTTTTAGGAAGGTTTGTTTGTCAGCTGAATGGAGAACTGTAGTACACAAAGACTTGAGGCAGGGAAATCCACTCTGAGGGAGTTGAAATTTATCAACCATGAGGTAATGAGAGCTTATATCAGGTGACAGCTGTGTGAATGTAGAGAAGGGGACTTAGATGTGAAAGCAGAAATGACAGGACTTGGCCACAGATTAGATAAGGTTGCCAGCCCCTGTGAGTGGGAGAATGGTGGTTCTTTGACAGTAAAGGGGAAGTTGGAAAGAGGAGAGGGCTCAGAGGGAAAGATGAGCTCAGTTTTAGAAATTTTGGATTTAAGATATCTAAAGGACATCCAATTCAAGATAACTAATAGGTAGTTGGAGATATAAGGCTGGAATTTTTGAGAGAAGTTGAAACAGGATGGATCTGAGAATCATGTACATAGAAGAGATACTTGAATCCACAAGAGTTTATCTACACTCAGCAAAATAGTATAAAGACAGAAGAGAAGATGACCAGCACAGAGCCTTATGGGACACCCAAATAGGGAGCACAGATTGGATGAAGATCCAGCAAGGAAAATGGAAAAGTGGTTGGACAGATATGAGGAGCACCAAAAAGTGCTCACATGTCAAGAAATCCTAGATAAAAGAGGGTGGGTAATCAACAGTGTCAAAGACTGCAGAGAGATCAAGTAGAATGAGACCTGAGATGGAGGATTAAGAGATTATTTGGAGAAAGCACCATCAATTGAAGAGGCCTGAAGCCAGACTACGGAAAGTTAAGAGGAAAAGAAGTGGAAACACTGATTGTAAATGTCTTTCTCAAGGAATTTAGCTACTAAAGGGAGGAAAGATACAGGATAGCAGCTGTTGAGGATAGTAAATCTAGTGAGGCTCTTTTGAGGGTAGGAGAAATGTGGGTATGTTTATAGTCAGTAGGGAAGCAGCTAATAAATGGTGATACTGAGGATTATTGGAAGTGGTGATGATTAGGGAGACAACCTGGAAAAGATAAGTATCACTTGTGTCTATAGAGCAGTTTGTCTTGACAAGAAAGGTCATCTCTTCATGTGACATGGTTGAAGGATGAAATAGTGCCGAAATGCTTCTGAGTTGTATGAGATGGGTAGAAAAGGGAACTCTTGGCAAATAGCTTCAGTTTTTTCAGAGAGTAAGAGGAAAGGTTCTCAACAGAGTAAGGGAAATAAAAAGGTTTTAAATGGCCACAGTCATGGTGACAAATGCCTTACAATATAAATTAATCTTAAGTCAAATTGTTTCTCACATACTTGAGCCTAAATCTCAGGGTATTGGTATTAGTATTAATATTATTTCATCAACAAAAGTAATTTTTACCTTGACAATTTAAAATGATTATGCAGAAATAATTTGTAAACTAAATCATTGAGGCTTGAGGCAAACTTAGTGTGTGTGCTAAATCAACTTAAGAAATATAATCCAGTTCCTGCATAAGTACTTTATTTTGTGTAATGGGAATTTTTTGTTTTTTATTTCCTTTCATCTGTTTTTAGCATTTGGGGCTCAGGACTTTTGAAACTTTTGATTAACTTGAAAGTCTGTCTTCTGTTAATATTAACTTCATCTGACCAAAACCCATCCCATGAGATGTGAAAATTTACTTAATATTTTTAATATTTTCTTTGTGTTATGAATTACTATCACCAAAAAATTTATCACTTACTGATCAATCTGCTGGTGATAATCCTCTCTGTACTTAGGCTGGCTCTTGGATAATAGTCAGTCTTTTGCTGACAGTGTGCCTGCCTAAAATAAGAAGCTAGAGGAAGAATCTCAACTGTCCCTTACTTCTTGGCAACATATTCTGATCTTTCTCCTAAAATCAGCCTATCTGTGAACCCTCTAAATGTAGTTTAATTTGGAACCTGACTTTATCTATAAAGACTGTTTAACCAGGTTCATTTTTGCAGGAGACTGTGACTCTGTTTAACTAAATTTGTTCAACTTTTATAATACTGAAGGAAGCATGAGATTTTCTGTCTTTTTCTTAACTTTTATGGCCTAAGAGGAATGTACAGGGTTGGGGTATGTTAAAGAATTATTTCTCTGATGTAATTTAGCCTATAAGAGGCTTTGTTAGAATTCTAATGATCAGGTTTATTGTTTTCTCTGAGGCATGAACCTGTGTTAGAGCATAATAATAAAATCTAAATTCTTACGTCAGTAGTTTTGGGGTTGTTATAAATATATTTCAGTAACAGTTACCACATAAACTTAAAGAAGAGATACTCTCCCTTAACATTGACTGCTATCTTTATCAGAGATTAACTTTTTTAAAGTACATGAAAAGCTTAATTGATTCAGATCTGAAACCTGAAACAGAATCCCAGGTTACTTTAGATATTCTTCTAAATCTCATCTAACAAAATCAAAATCTTTTTCTTTTTCATATTAGATAAAATTATCTTATTTTCAAAAAGATTTTGAAGAGAGGAATAGAAAAGGCCATATTTGAGGCCCAGAGCTTTTTCCTCTACAAAATCCCATTCTGATATCTCATCATGGAGCAGAAGTGACCTTAGGTTTTTTAAGGCTATGCCAGCAGCTCATAAGTTTTGATAGGTTCTACCCTACTGAAAATACTTTAGGTATATTGTCAAGAAAAGATTGACTGTTATCTTTGAACCAGCTTAAGTACAGAGAGGATTGTTGCCAGTAGATTGATCAGTGGGTGATAAATTCTTTGGTGATGGTAATTCAAAGAACAGGAAAAAAATACGGCTTTTAGTCTCACGTAAATTATTATTTAACCAATGGAAAATGAGTAGCCACATGAATGAGATTTCATTGACCCCTCAATCTTTGAAACATTTAATGCTGTAGTACTCATCACCTTGGAAAAAGAATTAAACAATCCCATTCTCTGAGTTCTATTTTGATTCATTCCACAGGAATAGATATAGCAGAACAATGTAGAAAGAAACAAGCTGAATGACTTTTCCTTGATGATCTAATTTTATTTATTAGAAGACTAGAAGGAAGTAAGCAATGCCAGATACTTCATTCAGTCTTTCCCTCTATAAATGTTGCTCAGACTGACTGGCAACAAAATTTTAATATGACTAATGATTGAAGTCAGTTGGCAGAGCTTCGTGGGAAAATTTGCTTGGTACCTCTTCAACATTCCTTACAAGCAGTATCTGAGGAGTTTTAGATATTTGGATGTCGTATGTATGTATATGTATTTACTAGATCCTCACCTGAACTGAAATACAGACTTGCCTAGTGGATAAAGAGTGGGCCTTGAAGCCAGGAAGACCTTAGTTCAAGTCCTGCCTCTGATGTTTAAAGGTACCTGACTCTGGGCAGGTCACATGATCTTAGGTAATACTTAGACTTTTATAAATTGTAAAAAAGTCACCATTGTTAGTTTCCTTATGTGGAAAGGAATGCCAGTGAAATCACAGGTCTAGTCCTTATCTCATGAGGGTACTTAAGTCTTTTCAAGAACTTTTCTGAGATTTGAAACAGATTGTTCAAGTAACATTTACAGTATATCTTGTTAAAATATTTTCAAATCTTTTAAAATAGTAATGATAAGCAACAGAAGGGGAAGAAAATAGCAGGAAGCATATTGAGAAAGTAAGGTATTATAATTTTAAATAAAAACAGACATAGCTGAATAAAATAAGGACTTGTTTATTATAGTTGTGCCACCGAATGACCACTATGGCCACTATTTTTTTCCCTGTTCTTTGCTGTGGTGTTTTCCAGGTCTATTTCTTTTCCCCTTACTCCAGTAATGATAGAATCCTCAGTATTTGCTTTACTTCATCAAGTCAGATTATTATTGAGAAAATGTAAGATCATACTTACTCAGTAAATATTAAGCTCGTGTTGCAGGCTATCATACTAGGTACTTGGTGGAGATAGAAAGTTAAGATAAGACATAGGACTTGCTCTCATCTAACTCACAGGAAATAATACACAGATAGTTATAATCTATAGTAGTTCTTGATACATGCATTGGAAAATTACAAAACTATGCTAGGTAAGATGAGACTTATTCAGAAGGATCAGAGAAGAAGGATGTCGTAGAAATTAGAGAAAAGAGGAGTAGGGAGAACTTTCCAAGTACAACAAATAACCTAGGTAAAAGCATAGAAGCAGAATATGTGTTTTGGGGGCAAAAAGTAATCCAATTTTAGCTGGAATTTTAGAATGTTAAAGGGCTGTAATATAGAATAAGGCTGAAAATATAAACTGGTACCAGATTGTGGAAGGCATTGAATTCCAGACAAGGACATTTGAACTTCATTACGTAGACTGTAGGCAAGCTACTAAAGATTTTTGAGAAGAGGAACAACATGACCAGATCAATGCATTAAAAAGATGCCTCTTGCTCACTATGTTCCAGAGTTTGCTAATACATACTTAAAATAGAGGAACATTGAAGATGTATAGCATACAAGTAAAAAATATTTGTATTTACATTATGGCTGAAAATAGAAGAGTTTTTCTGTTGCTCAGCTTCACCATTCTCTGAAGTTATTAGTTTGTGATAAAAAACAATTTGTACATTGGCAAGAGCAAAAAGATCCTGGAACTAAAACCCTCACATTCATTCCCTACTCTACATCTACCTTTATAAGAAATGATAATTTAATGATAATTTAATTCAGTAAACACTTAGTGCCAGCTCTGTTTTTTGCAACTTGTTCTCACCAGAAGTTGGGATTTGGCATGAACTGTGTGATGATTATATGACAAATGGTTGATAAGTGTTTTTCTTTTTTTTCTAGATACTTCCATAAAGGGCCTAGAAGAAACTTCCTCCTTGAAAGTCTGAAAAACCAGCATATGTAACACCTGGACTTGTGGATATAGTATGACAAAATGGCAGAAAATAATACTAAAAATGTAGATGTGAGACCCAAAACCAGTCGGAGTAGAAGTGCAGACAGAAAAGATGGTTATGTGTGGAGTGGGAAAAAGCTCTCTTGGTCCAAAAAGAATGAACACTCTTCTGATACTGACACACCAGGTGCCACAGAGAAAGCTGACATCCCTTTAGGGAGCCCAGAGAGGAAGCACAGCTGTTCGTCTATTGAGTTGGATTTAGATCGCTCATGTGGGCACAGATTTTTGGGCCGGTCTCTTAAACAGAAACTGCAAGATGCTATGGGACAGTGTTTTCCCATTAAAAATTGTAGCAATCGACACTCTCCAGTGCTCCCATCAAAAAGAAAAATTCTTATCAGTGAACTCATGTTAGATAAGTGTCCTTTCCCACCTCAGTCAGAGCTGGCCTTTCGTTGGCATTTAATTAAACAACACACTGCCCCTATAACTCCAAAATCAGATAACCGCAGAAGCACAGAAATATCTGAAAGTGATATGAGGGATATCCAACTGAAGGAAAGAGGTAACAGGGAAGAAAGCATAAACTCTTTTTCACATACTCAGGTTCTGCCATGTGACACAACTACTGACAGCCATTCACATCAATGTGATCCAAAGACTGATTCTGTAATGAACCTGGCATCTAATAACAGTATAGAAGATAGCGATATGGATTCAGATGATGAAATTTTAACACTTTGCACAAGTTCTAGGAAAAGAAACAAACCAAAATGGGAAACTGATGATGACATGCTGCAGTTGGAAACACCTCCTAAATACCACACTCAGATAGATTATGTTCACTGTCTTGTTCCAGATCTCCTTCAGATCAATAACAATCCATGTTATTGGGGAGTAATGGACAAATATGCAGCTGAGGCATTACTAGAAGGAAAACCAGAGGGAACCTTTTTACTTCGTGACTCAGCACAGGAAGACTATTTATTCTCTGTTAGTTTTAGGCGGTATAGTCGTTCTCTTCATGCTAGGATTGAACAATGGAATCACAACTTTAGCTTTGACGCACATGATCCCTGTGTCTTCCATTCTCCTGATATTACTGGACTTTTAGAACATTATAAAGATCCAAGCTCTTGTATGTTCTTTGAACCACTTTTATCCACTCCTTTAAATCGAACTTTCCCCTTTTCCCTTCAGCATATATGCAGGACAGTTATTTGTAACTGTACAACCTATGATGGCATTGATACCCTCCCAGTTCCTTCATCTATGAAATTATATCTGAAGGAATATCACTATAAATCAAAAGTTAGAGTCCTCAGGATTGATGTACCAGAACAATAATGCCAGAGAGGATTCATGGCATTTGATTGATCACATAAAAACTCTTTCGTGACTTTTCCACTTTTTTTTTCTCTTTTGTCATTTTGAAATTTTCTACAAGGTTAAAATCCAAATTAATTTATGTACCCTAAACTTTATTTCCAGATACTTTTGGGGAGGGCGGTGATACACACTATTTATTTTACCGTTACCCACTAAGGCTGTATGATAAGTCTTCTGAGGTACCTTGTAGCAATTATTCTTTAGACTTTAAATTTTATTCATTTTAAAGTTTTTAATTGGTGTGTCTACAGACATGTTTAAATCATCCTATAAAATGACAAATTAAAAATTGAATATTTTGTATTTTACACATTTCTTTAATACTAATGCAATGCCCACCATATAAAGTATAATTTTCAGTTAATCTAGTTCTGATATTACTATTCCTATACATAAAATAGTTTTTCTAGCCTCTTTTTAATTAGTCGTTCCCCATTCTTCCAGTAAGATGGACCATCCTGTTAGTATTTAGACCATGTTTCAGACTAACATAGCAGACCTTCATGATTTATTAATAATGGTGTTAAAGATGACAGCAGACTTACCTGTAGATTAAATGATACATCCGATGGCATAAGAAGCTTACACAGCAACTGTCTGCATAGTTTCCAGTCTCTTCGTTACTATGGACTCCATCATCAATTTCCTGTCTTTCTCACCCTGCCATAACTTTCTAGATAGAAGCCTTTTATTTAAGAATAAAACTTACACTGTATTTTCATTTTGGAGGTTAATTTGAAAGTAGTGAGTATCAAAGATTTAACAAACTGAATGAGCTTTATTCTGCCAGTGAGGATGAAGCAAAAAAAAAAAGTATATTTTAGAGATATTTTTTACTATTTTAGATATAATAGTACCATTTAGTGTACTTGAAGAGGTCATTTTCTAAATGTTCTGAAAGAATTAAACAATAGAGATCATTACTTTCTCACTGGAAAGCCTAATAAATGTCTATAGTAATATAGTACTGTAGTAATTTTAAAATGAGTCCTCGGACTTCAAGCAGCAATTCTTTTTTATTAATTCTATAACATTTAAGGTTTGGGACCACATTCATTTAGGAATTGTTCCTATATAGCCTCATTAGAGAATACCCTGGATCTGTTATTTTGTGCTAGATTCTACCCACATAACTGCCACAGATTTTCACTGAGGACCAAATAAGGCATCAAATTCATTTTCCATTATTTTAAATTGGATTCAAGTCCAAGTTCTGAGGAATTAGATAGCAGGATAATAATGAGCCAGGATGCTCTGTTGTCTGGTATTTTAAAAGAAAAAAATTGATCTACACATTCCAAATATAATTGTTCCTGTCTTCAAAATTGACTTAAATCTTTAATGTGGCCTTGGGCAGGGAGAGAGAGCCAAAAAAAAAAAAAAAAACACATTGGCAACCATAGTCACTCATTTTAATCCAGCCTAAGGCATTGTAACCCAGAACTAGCTATGATGGTTATTGTTGGTAATATTTTGAATCTATTATTCTAAGATTAGGAAGCATTTTACAAATATCATTTGATTCAGGGTTGAGGAGAAATGTCTTATCTAACAATATTCCATTTAAAGGACTAATTGAGAAATTACATTTTTATTCAGGCTTCAGTATGCACACATATAATTTACTTGTCTTCCAATGAGTTGGTATTTTGCATTTATTGGCTAATTCATATAGCCAGTCTATTTCTTTATTTGCAGCTTTTTTTTTTAATCTTACTGTAACTCCCTAGGGGGTCAAAGAAATTCACTCCAGAAATACTAAAATAGAACAAATGTTGATCTATAATCAATGTGTCACTTATTTTTAGGAGTAACATTTCTATATTTTATTCTTTTGCCAGGAACAGTAATACTTCATCTTTGAATGATAGCTTCAAAATAAAAGTGTTAAAGCAATTACCACAAATTCAGAGAAATGGCTAACCTTTTAAGATACCTTACAACTAGTGATGTTCAGTTTGGCAAGGATCCCTGCACAAAGATTTTGCCTTGAAATGAAGAGTTGCTTTCAAAATAACTAAGGTCTTAACAGTGATAAGGCCAAGAATCAGTTTAAATATCAAGATATATAAATTTATTGTCAAGATAGCCCCTTCCAAATACATATTGCTTTGGGTAAGGGTAGGAAAGTCTTGTACATTATTTTATCTGTCTTATGAATCTTTTATCACTATACAAGAAACTTACCCTGCTTACTAACATAACACTTCTAAATATTCATTTTGGAAAAGGGGAATGGGGGGAAGAAAAGCAAATTGCTGTTCATTTTTTTTATTACAAGGGGAAGCCTCCCTCCTATCCCCAACTTATCAGAATTTGATAATGAGAATTTCTGTTTCTGTGAAACAATCATTATTTTAAATATTTTTCTTTTAAAAAACTTTTTATCAGTACAGATTAACCTAATTGAAGACTTGCTAAGGGGGAAGAAAGCATGGATAGTTTTGTAAGGAAATACAGAATCTAATTCTGTCAGGTCTTTTGTAATGGGTCAAAAATAGTGTTTATAAAGAAGTCATCTGAATAGCTTCATAATATTGTTCAAAGTATGTTGTGATATATTTTCTGTGATTTTCCTGTTCTTTCAACATCTTTGTGGTACTAACAAATATACAACTATAAGTTTACAATCATATTAGTAGCCATGAAGTAGTTACCTGAAACAAAAAAGAACAGAAATTAGACTGATCCATCCTTACACATTTTGCATTTTCCCCCTTTATGTACTTCAGGAAGAAGGAAATTAGGAAGTAGTAATAAAAGTCTCAGTGTTGGTATGGTAGTGATAGAGGCAAGGATGAGGGAGGGACTGGTAGATTCAAAGTGGCATATTGAGGAGAGAATCTTTTGACTGGTGAACATACACTTAACAGACTATTCAGTATTTAGGCTTCATAATATAAAATCAAAGAAAGTTTATAGATGTATAATTACATGGGAGTAGTGTGTTTTAGGAGAAAAGATACTGGAAGTTAAATATAAATAATTTGACTAAAAAGTAACCTTAGAAGCATGAGACAGCTACAGCAGACCATTAAAAGGTACTCTTGAGAAAGCATTTAGCATGGTGGAAATTGGGTAGAGCTTATTTGGCAAGGGGATGAAGCTAAAAGAAACAAGATAAAATATTTAAATTTAAAATTTAGGCATTACCTTAGGGAAATCTTGGCAGTGAGAGGGAGTTACTTAATCATTAATAGCTTAGCTGGACAAGACACTTAACTCTGGTTTAGTAGGAATCTTTGCCGGAAATCAAACTTGGCTTTCTGTCATTTTAGGACATCCTGAAAGAAAAGATTATATGCTTCTTCATCATATGCTTTTGAAAAAAGCTGCTCTGGATTTCTAGCTTCTTTGACAAATTGTATGAAACAATCATACATGGTCTTCCTCTAACCACAATGTGCACTTAAATAATTCAAGAGAGAGTGCTTTAATTTAAAGAGAAACCTAATGGGAAAAAGGTTGAAGGAAGCTTTTAGTCAGCTTTGGGGCTAGAATTATTGATTTGATGATCAATCCTGTGTTCTTTCCTGAATTTGAACTAATGGCCAACTAATCCAAATGGGTCGCTTTCATTTGAAGTTTGAACGTTGCAAGTTATGTTTTAGTAGTTAGAAATCTTTTTTTTTTAATCTTTTTAAAATAGAACAGATGTGGTGGGATACAGGACTTAATTTTTTTTCATACAAATTCCTCTTATATTTTTTCCCCTACAAGTAAGATATATATATTATTCATGAGCCAAAACCATTAAGGGGATAAATCAAATTATCAGCTTCCTGTCTCTCTTTAGTTTAAATCACTTTATAGATCCTGTAATAGAAAGACAACTTCCTTCCTATGGGGAAAATTATGGCCTGTCTTCTTTCAAAACGTATTTCCTTTCCATTTAAAAACATATTTTCATGTTTTTCTTGTCACGCTTAGTTGTAACCAGAATCCAATAAGAATCTTTTATATAGATATAATAGTGTGGATTTCATTGAAAAATATTCTTTAGGGGAAAAAATTTTAAGTAAATTTTATAAAAGGGAAATTAATAATAACTTTTTAAAACCTCATATAAGAATAAACTATCCAAAGTCACAATTTGAATCATTCTTCACTTGAAAAAAAATATCCCTAATTTCTCAGTCTTACCATATTCAAATCAAAATCATCATCTTATTCCTAAAGATAGCTGAAAGCACAAGAACATATTTTTAACTAGGCACATATTGGATTATTGAAGAACAATTACTGTATGATGTCTACAGTATTCATTGTAAGTGGGGCTAATTTTTTTTGTATCCATAGTTGACTATTGTCATAGCCATGAAAAGGGTTGAAATTTCAACTTATGGGTAGATTTTTAATACAGATGTTGGACATCCAATAGAAATCTTTTAAAAAATACTACTTAACTGTCAAGAATCTGTGCCGATTAACACGAAAGGGGAGTTGAGAAAAATCCTAATCCCCACCCCGTCTTTTTTCACTGTGTGACCTTGGTAGGCTGAGCTCTCTTTACCTCCACTTCCTAAACTACAATGTTAATCAATACTTGCCACCTGGCTTCCTTGGTTCTTTGGTTACATTTTGAACTCCTTAAAAAATAAATACTGTGCAACTGTAAGTTGTAATATGTGTAAGTGGTAATATGATCATAGATGGTCAAAGTATTCCATGTGTTGAGCAAATGGAGAATCATCCTCCATTACTTATAGATAAGGTTTATCTTAATTTGACAATACAAATTAAGACACTAATTTTAATTTGACCCTGAGGATCCCATTATCCCTAAAATAGCAGCTGGTTATACTTAAACCTGTATTTAGAAAAAATAGCAACTTGACACCGCATTGAGGTTTTACAAGTATTCAATTTTAGAAATGATGCCCTAACCATCTGATATTTTAAAAATTATTTGGGGAAATAAAAACAAGGTTGCATTTACTAGTTAAATGAAACCAGAGCCTTTAGACTTGAGCCACAGTGTAAAAATCAATTCGTATTTACTTAAAATCTATCTGCCTTTTCTAGAATTGGATATGAATTGAGTAATATGTGCTTGATGAAGAATATTTAAATGGTTACTTTTAACTATTGTATAGTCTTGTTGACTGTAGACTATTTCTGTTCTTCTACAAAAGAAATCTGTATTTCCATTTTGTGTCCTATTCTTGAAGTTGAATGACTATTAGATGTTTTAATGTTTCCTCATAGACGGAAGAGTTAAAAGAAATTTAAGTTTTAATTTCTTAATTAAAATTTGGTAAACTTAAACTTTTGTATTGTTTGTGTCTGAAAAACCATCACTAATCAGTAATTGTTAAGCTCCTTTTGTATGCCTGGCATTGTACTGAGACAAAAAACAGTCTTGCCCTCAAGAAATTTACAGTCTAATGGAAGAGACTAGAAACATATATATGGAAAGCATACTGTATACAGGATAAGAAAAATGATTAACCAAGGGAAAGCACTGGAATTAAGAGGGATTAAGGGATTATAGAAGGTGGAAATGTATTGGAACTTAAGGAAACCAGGGAAGTCACTGTTTTCACTACATCTTTAACAGAATGCAACTGTTAAATCTATGTGCTTTACATCGTAATTTGAGTTTTCTAACTATTTTGGTTTTCCATGTTGACACAAATCTTAAGAAGCACTGTGTAAAAAGCTAGTGAGAAGACTAGGATATAAATTCTATCTCTACCACTTAGCAGCATTGTGAAGGTATACCCTGAAATCTCAACCGATTTTCTCATCTCTAAAATGTGATACTTGAACCACTACTACATAGGATTTGGGATGCTTGTAAGAAAAGCTCTCGGCAGACTGTAAAATGGTATGCAAACCTGAGCTATAATTATTCTCTTCTCCCTGAGGACTTCTGAACTTTTTAGAAATAGAATTACAGTATTATGATTCAAGCAAATTAAGCATGTGACCTTATCCAGATGAAAAAAGACTTAGAAAAGACCTAGAGACAGAAAATCTGGATTTGAATCCAGACTCAATTTACTAGCTCCGTGACCATAATGAACTTTATCTCATCTTCAAAACTACCTGCTTCCCAGAAGAGTTAAGAAGGTACTTAGAAAACCTTGATATAAATATATTAAATTCACAGGATATATACATGTTAGTTTTACAATGCAAGGGGAGTTTGCACTAAGAATTCAGAATAAAGTAGGCACAGTTTGACCTCCAGCAGTATTGTTTGTCTAACCTTGTATTCTTAGCCTCACAACTAGCCAAAAAATGGATGAGTATCTCCATTATAGTCCTAGAGTGTATCAAGGACAAAAGATCTAGAATCCAATGGGCAGCCCCCTCAAGTTATTCCATGATTATATATAAGAAAATATGGGCAGCTAGGTGGTGCAGTGGATAGAGCACCAGTGCAGGAGTCAGAAGGACCTGAGTTCAAGTATCACCTCAGATGCTTGACTCTAACTGCGTGAACTTGGGCAAGTCACTTAACCCCAGTTGCCTCATCCTGGGTCATCTCCAGTCATCCTGATGAATACCTGGTCACTGGATTCAGATGGCTCTGGAGGAGAAGTGAGTGTGGTGACCTGCACAGCCCTTCCTCACTCAAAACAAAGTCAAGCGCAAGTCATGTCATTATTTCTCTGATGGCATGGTCTTCTTCGGCAACGAAGGTCGAACACACACATAAGGAAATATATAGGAAATACATATATTTTATATAAGGAAATTTAATATTTTAACATGACAGACCAACAAATATTTTAGGTACATTACCAATTCATTTCAGTAATAAGCATTTACAATGTATAAGACTTTGCTGTGAATCATTTCTTTCCTTCAAGGATCTTAAATGGGTCAATGTGCAGGTACAAAAGCCAGAAATCCATAGTGCTGTATAAATATTTGAAGAAGAGGGCATTTATAGCTTGGGATGGGGGCAGGGGATTAGAGAAGTGGGGAAGGGGCATAGGGAATTCCGGCAGAGCTCCGGGACAAAGATGGCACAGATCCTTGAGAAGGAATTCTGAAAGGCAAGGAAAGAAATGTATTTTGGGCAAAAGACATATACAACTTACATAAAAACAGAAGTAGGAGAGGACATGTCAAGTTTGGAGAACCATTAATATCATTTACAATATGAAATAAGTTTGAAAAAAGTTAGTAGAAATCAGATTGTTGAGGGTCTTAAATGCATAGGCTTGAGTAGCAAAATGTCAGGATCTAATCTACCCTGGATAGAATATTTTGGCAGCGATGTGAAGGATTAGAAAAGGGAGATAGTAAACCAGAATTGGGAAGCTTGCTTTAGTGCAGGGTGAAGGTGATGAGCTGAACTAGGGAAAATGTAAATAGGTGGGAAAATAGGATAGAATTAACTACTGATTCTTTTTGAAATGACAGATAACAGGACTGAGAAAAGAATCAAAGTTAACTCCCAAGATTTTACCCTGGATGCTTTGTACTGTGGGTGGAAAATGATTCTGGGTACATGAAAACATGAAGTATCCTTGCCCTTTTGGGGCCTATAAACTTACAATTTTGTAAACCAATATATATATCCCCTTGTAATATTTCCCTTTTATGTTATTATCAAAAATACAAAAAAAAAAAAAAGATCGTTAGCAATTGAATCCTGTAATGCCCCTGTCTATCCTAGAGGCCAAGCACAACCCAGGCATGATGACCACTTTGTTCTTTAATTAATTTAATGTAACAATCCAATGATTGTTAAAAAGGTGTTAAAGTTCTTTCTACTCAGAGATTCTTTAAAAAGCCATTTTCTTGTCAATGATAGGTAGCTACATTCACAAATGAAGATAACCAGTTAATGATTTTGCTTAACTGCTTCTGAAATACAAAGGAAAAACTAACTGGCGCAACATCCAGCCCACACAGTCTAAATAAATTTTTCCCTAAAAGGAAGTAAAAGCAGCTTCAAGATTTGAATTGATCCAGGGTACCATGAATCTAATCTTGCCATAACTTCCTGGCTGCCTACATAGAAAAGCTCACTGTGTTTATTTAGGGGACTTCTCTCTGTTGACTATGCACATCGACAATAACAAAATGGGCAGGCAGGGAAGCTGTGCTCAACTAAATGCTACGTCCTTGCTAAGTAATTCTTCACATGCCATTTGCCCATTCAACTCTTTTGATGAATGGTGAGTGTTTCACTTTGCCCTGATCACAAACCTGAAGCTCTGAACTAGCTGGAGTCAGATCTGGTCCAGAATTTTTAGCATTATCAGAATGACTATATGACATTTAGGAGGGTATTAAAAACTAATGTGAATTTTATGAGCCTTTGATACAAGACTGCATGATAAGTTTTCTCAGTGGAACAGAGAGAAGGTGCCCATTGACTCAAAAGAATTTGAATGGTGGGTGTTAAAGTGGATAATATGGAAGATAAAGATAGATAAAGCACTTAAGTGCCTACTATGTACCATGCACTGGGCACACAAGGCCCTACCTTCAAGAATATACATTCTAATAGAAGAAAACTACATATAATGGAGAACTGGAAAGTGGGTTCAGGACCACATGAGTGCCACAGTATGGCTTGGAGATAATAGCCAGTGAAATGAGGTAAAGGCTTGATTTCTGTCAAGGTAAGGCAAAAGTTCATCAGACAAAGCCTAGGATGGTTTCCTGGGCAGTGACCAAGATTCCAGTGAGGAAGGTGGCAGAATATTTTGGATCTGGTGTTTTGGAAAGATAACTAAAAGGGGAATATTCCCTAGTTGTAGTTGATGCTAAAGAAGCTGGATTGCCACTGCTTTGATTTGCGGAGAAAGCCCTCTCCAGAAGGAAATTGGAGTATGGTTCCTGAAACTTGGGACTGATAAGGATACTATGAATTGACAATCTATGACGGTATTAGTAAAACTACCCAGACATCTAACAGAGATAGTAAGGCTGTTTCGCCCCACCCAAATCTAAGGTGATCCCCTTCTCCACTTGGATAGAAAGGGCTACTGGACACTGGCAACCAGGCTACTATGATACCAAGGGACCTCCAATAGGATCATCAGTTTCCATGGGAAACTGGAGGGAAAGCCACTGAGGGAAAGAGTCATCATGACCTTGGGGTTTAGTACTCATACAGGCTCTTTTATCAACCTTGAGGCCCATTATTGTAGATAGAGCCAAATAAAAATTCATGGAATTGCTCTTTCATAGTCAATAGCAAAAAAATATAACAAAAAAATAATTTAAAAAAAAAAGCTGTGGGTGAGGAAGGGGGAAAGGATTGTGTGAAAAATTATTTTCTCCTGAAAAGTGAACATGAAGGCCAGAGTCCTTTTACATCAACTCCCCCTTATGAGAAAGGCAAATGGTACAGTAAAGATTAGGGAGGTAAGTAAAGCTGTCCTGCCTATAGTTAGTTGCAGCTAATTCTGACCTCCTCAATGTAATAGACCAGGCAGCCCACCTCCAGTGAATTATATGAGGTTGTCAACCTTACTCCTACCATGTTCTCTAGTCTTGCAGTTGGGACTAGTCGAAGCAGTTCACATTCACCTGGGAAAAAGTACAGCATATCTTTACTATCCTTCCCCAGGCTATCTGAATTCTCCCCAATATTGTCACAGTTTTGTAGGGAGACCTGAAAGAGATCCAACTTCCTGAGGTCAATAATAACCACTACTATATCAATATCCTAATGTTGACCAAGTCAGATGAGACCACAAAGATTTAAACCCTATATCAAATGGTGACCTATAAAAGGGATAAGGGATTAGAGATCAACAGTAAGAAAATCCAGACGAGTCCCATTAGTCAAATGTGGAAGATTCCAAATGGATAGGGAGAAACCAAATGAATCTAGCTATAGCACAGAACAAGTCACTGATATTCATTTCACTAAAGTCTAAAAAACAATGGATGCTTATTGGATACTGGGTTTTGGAAAATCCACATTCCCCATAAGTATCCTTATGCATCAACATGAAATGACTTCATGGAATTCTGGCAGGCCAGGCCAGGACATAGACTCCTCTTCCTGTTGGGTAAGGTTAGGGATCCCAAGGTACAGTTCATGGAAGGACAGAGCACCAGAAGAAAGTCAACAGAGACAAAGGAAAGCAAGTCAGCCTTATTGAGGGGAAACAGGATAAAGAAGGTCAGTCAGATTGTAAATAAGGTCAGATTTGCTGAGGCCTCATAGCATGGGACACCAACACCAGAAACTGGTGGGTTTTATAGGGTTCTTATCTGGGTTGAGCAGGACCTGGCATTGGGGGAAGACAGCAGGGATCCCAGATCTTGGCATTAGTGATGACTCATTCTCAGGGGGAAAACACCTGGGGAATTGATAGCTAGTTAATAATCATACTCCCTGTAGGGGAAAAAAAGTGACTTTCAGCTATTATTGCAGGCCTTATTTTAACAGGGTAAATAAGGTCATTTGCACTTTCCTGGGACTTCATCTTTTAACTGGGTGAGGAGGCCACAAAAGCTCTTACATGCCCTCTGATGTAGAAACTTCCTGCTGCCAGTCAGCTCTGACTGAGGAAGCTATAGTGTAGATGTTACCTTAAGATAAGCAACTCCATTTTGTTTTTTGCCTCCATTTTGTGACCAAGTATTTTATGTAAGTAGCTTTTCTGTAGTAAGATAAAGGCTTAAGTGGTAGAGTTTGGCAATGATGCATGCCTTCCAAATTTAGCAAACAGCTACTAATGCTGTATGTGTATCCAAAATCTGATAAATGATAACTTCTTCCTAATGATATAGGAAGCTAACACTTCAACAGGGAGTTTACTTTTGTCATAAACTTAGGTAATCAATCAGAAATCAGAACTTAGTAGTAATTTATAAATGCCCTTAGTCAGAATCATAAAAACTCACCAGAGGCCCGGCTGGTCTAAGTTACAACTAGAAGAGCCTCCCGCATTCCCCACATTTGGAAATGTAAGCATCCCATGTTTGTTTGATTCATGGAGACTTGGCAGAACACAATCCTGGAGGGAGTCACACAGCCTCCACCGGGCAGAGAGGTAATCTTATCATGAGTACCAGCATGAACCACATTTACCAGTTATTGTTCAGGCATTTTTTTAACCATGTCCAACTTTTCATGACCCCATTTAGGGTTTTCTTGTCAGAGATATTGGAGTGGTTTGCCATTTCCTTCTCCAGATCATTTTACAGATAAAGAACTGAAGCAAGGAGGGTTAAGTGACTTTCTCAAAGTCATACAGCTAGTAAATCCTGAGGCCAGATCTGAACTCAGGAAGATGAGTCTTTCTGACTTCAGGCCTAGTACCCCATCTACTACACAACCAAGTCACCCCTCATTTACTGTACTTTTAGGAATCAGATTGGTGATCCCTAGAGGACTTGATGTTTATGTTATTGAATAGTCAATAAAGTTCGCTTTCATGTATTGATGAGTGTAAGTCTTATTAGTGTATCATCAGCCCTAATAAACATACCTAATGATGATCAATCAGGTTTTATGCATACACTGTGTGTTATAGAAACTTAGGAGGTTGCTACAGAGGCTAAGAATGCCCATCTAAGGAACCTCATGAAAGAAGTACAAAACAAAAATCAAATCTCAGCCCAATCTAGTCCATTGTGCTCTACCTTCCACTTACAAACACTCACCATTTCTACAGGGGTAGGGGACAGCGCTTTTGGCCCACCAGGTTCTTCCTCCAATGCTGCAGGCACAGCCTGCTTTGGATCAATCTAGTACTTCAGTACCTGGATTGAATTGGAATGAAAATTATAGGTGATCTAAAATTTAAGAAGATTTAGTTAACTGTAACATGGGGAAGTTGCAAGGATGCAACATTAAAATGGTTCCAGTTGATTTGCTTTCTTCATCCCTATAACAAAATATATCCAGACAAAAGGGGGTGTTGGGTGTGGTGACTCATAGAGCGGTAGGACACTTATTTGCCAAGTCTAAAGGGCACCGACGCCCATGGGTTGGTTTCTTATGGGATGTCAAGAGTTTGGGCCTTAGTCCCCTTGAGGAAATCAAGTGTCAGAGATAACATGTCTGCCTTTTAGGGAAAAAAAACTAGCCTAGCCTATATGACAAATACTACTATATTCAATCACACCTTTAGGTGAAAGGTCACCTCTTTCTCCCTCCCAATTTCTTTTACTTCCTTCAAAACTCAACCTAAATCCTACCTACTCCAGGAGGCCTTCCCCAGCTCCCAAGATGCTAATGCCTTCCCCTTTCAAAATGTTTTCTACCTACTTCATGTCTGTCTGTCTTGTTGTAACAATTGAACTGAGAACTAAGTCCAAACAAAGTGATTTATTGACAAAAGGATAAAGCTTACAACAAATCAGGTCTTTAGCTCCTCAATGAGCAAAAAGACCATGGAAAGAGGTTTACAAAACTTGTTATAGTTTAAGGAAATTAAAAATTAAAAATACAACAAGAAAACAAGATGTGAGTAGGATAGAGTATCAAGTTATCTAACTTCTATCAGTGGAAAGGATGAGAGTTTCTTCCTAGTCTATAGGGAATGTTGATTGGTTGTGTCCACCTGCATCCCTGCAAGGACAGTTAATGGTACAGAGAAAACAGGTTACCTTTACATAAAGAGAGAAAACAGTGATTTACAGGAAGAGTAAACTTCTGAATGTAATTCAGAGACAAAGAAACATGACATGGGCAGTTATGCAAAATGTTGACAGAAATACAGAATGAAATAAATTCAAAATAGAATCAATTTGATTTTCTCAATTTCTTGTTAATTATATGCTGTCTATTTGCCCTTCGCCATTAGCCTTGTTAAAATGTAAGCTCCTTGAAGAAAAGAATTTTTGTTTGTCTTTATGACTACAGACAGACACAGTGCTTGGCACATAGTAAATGTTTAAGACACATTAGTAAACTCTTGTTGATTTGACTTGACTGAACTGTATGTGAGGAGTGGGTCTGACTCAGGTCAGTACTGTGTTAGTTCAGGTACTATGCTGAAACCAAATGAAATTACCAAATAGTTAACAGAAGAAAGTTGATTTAACTCTAACTTAGAAAGGATATTCAGCAAGATTACAGTAGAACTGAGCTCAGATAGACACAGCCTTTCCATTACTTCAAATGAAAATTTTTGATCAGTAAGGCAAAGTGTGCTGACTCCCATTGTCTAGGGTCACCTACCAAATCTGAAGGGCTCAGTGGGGCGTCTTTATTTTGCTCTTAGGTGACCAAGAAGTTAGACCAATACAACCAGAAGAACTGGGGTCAAGGGAGTTTAAGCCTTGCCCCATCTGCAGGCCAGTTAAGTCCCAGATTTGTTGCCTTTCAAGGAGAAACTAACCTAATTAATGTTTGGTGAAGTGAAAGGGAAAACTCTAGTAGAAATTGTTCATCACACTGTACATATCCTTTGACACAGCAATACCAATACTGCACAAAAAAGATAGAAAAAGAGAAAGGATGCATATGTATTTATACCTAGCACTTTTTGTTATAGAAAAAAACTGGAAAGAAAGTAGGGGCCCATTAACTGAGAAATGACTAAACAAATTATGTGAATGTACTGAAATAATACTGTGCAATGAGAAACTATGAAAGGGATGGATTCAGAGAAACCTGGGAGGACTTATACGAACTGATGCAGTAGAACCATAAGACTAGTTTATGTAATGACTACAATATTGTAAAGGAAAACAACTGTGAAAGATTTAAAAGCTATTATCAATTCAATGACTAATTGAAACTCCAAAAGACATAATGGATCATATTTCTCACCTTTTAGAAAATTGTAATAAACTACAGTTATATTTTTAGACATGACCAATGTGTGGATTTGTTTAACTTGACTATACTTATGTGTTATTCAGGCTTTTATTAGAGGAAGGGGTGGAGGATTGTCACAATAATGCTTTAAAAAAATTTTAAAAAGAGTGCTAACCAATCATTTAAAAAATTCAACTGAAGAAAACAGAAGGAAGTTCAGAAAAGGGAACAGACAAGCTGAGCAGTTTTGGAACTTCTCAGTTAAATTTAAAATGTATAAATAAATAAACATACATATACATATATTATATATATCAAGCTGTACCTAGGTACAGAAATTCATGTGCAAGCATGTAATTCTTTTTTATGTTTGTTCTTTGTACAGAGAAATGTTTATGTTGGTGTTTGTGAGGCACATGTAAACTCTTGGAACATCCTTGTCCCAATTCCTGCCCTCATAAATGAGTCAAGTGTCTAGAACTAGACTACATCTCTCCCTTAGTATTCTAGGACTACTCTTGAGAAGTTAGGGTGACTGCCTTTAGCTCAAAACCCTACTGATATGGTTTCCTCCAAGATTATTAGTTGAGAATTATTTAGTCAGCCAGTCTTATATAGTCTTTAGAAAGGGATATTTACTAAGGCAGTACAATAAAAGCAATTGGTACAAAAAAATATCCCCAAAGGTTTATAATACACTCTCTCACAAGTATATACAGAGTTTATGTAAAAATAGGCTCAAGTTTGGTGAACCCATGAGGCAAAGGGGTGCTTCACAACTCCTGACAACTTAAAGTCCTTTTCTCCTATTAGTGATATGCTGAAGAAATTGTCATTAAGCATGGTGAATCTGAGTCTATCCTTGGCTCTCGATACAGACACTGCCACTAGCTCATCTGAGAGTATCATTTATGATACCAACAGGAAGATGGGAAATCCAACATCTTTTGGACCCAAGGAAACTGAAAAGTCTTCCTTTGGTCAAATTGGGAGTGGGGAGAAAAGGATACCTGGCCAAGGCAAAAACAAAGGTCTTTCCTTCCCTCTTCCCAAGGCAGAACCTTATCAAGGGGTACAAGTATTCACTTCAATTATTTGCTCACTCTAATTTCTCAAATTTCCCATTCTATCAAACCTGATGCTTTTATATGTGTCCAGAGGGTATAGCAAAATTCCCCACTCAACTGTAACAGACCTCTTTAAGCGATACCATTTCAATTCTTGGAATGGATTTCAGATTTTCCCATTTGTTCCTAAGGCCTATGATTGATGGATGGATTCAGATGTCTTCTCACTGAGTTATGATATCAAGGTTAAAATGGGAATGAAGTGATTTCAGTCTGAGTCTTACATTTAACATTATGTTAATTAACAGTTTAATAAACAATTACTAAATATTAAGTAATTAGCATTATGTGAATAATGATAATTGCAACGATGATGCTAAAGTATTTAATTGAAGTAGTATACAAATGGAACCAAAACAGCTCAGCTGTCATGAGAAGTACTCACGAAGCAGTTTTTTCTGATGGCAAAAAATTTGTATTTTAGATGATAAAATCCTAGTTTGCTTTCTGGATGTATCTCCAAATAACAAAAATATGGAGCTACATATTTGCAGTTACATTTTGATAAGAAGGCAACTGCTGCTGCAAATGTGTGCATGTCTCTATGTATGTCTGTGTGCATGCATATGTGCATAAATAGCATGGCACATATCACATATCTAACAAGACAATATTTGTTATTATATCAATGTAGCAAGATATGAGATTAATTTATTTTGGTGGATATAAAGACTCCATCACCTATGTATACAGATTCCTGGGAGCCATGGGGCTAAGTCTATATATTGCCAAAGGAATATTCATAGCACCAAGGACTACTATGAATATGCCAACATAGTTCTGAATTGCAAAGTATAAAAGACTCTTCATATAGAAGGTAGAAGAAAAACATTTCTTCTACCAACCAAATCCCAACACCAATAAACCAAATCCATCATAGTAACAAAGAAATCCATCATAGTAACCAAGAAGTCTATACACATTTTCAGGCCTTCCCACAAATGAACACCCTCAAGCAAAATGCCCTTCTCTCACCCACAGTCAGCTGCCTGCTTTCTCTGTATTTCTGAGCTCTGACTACTTGACTGAACTTTCTGTTCCACCCCTTCCTGGTGCACCTGTTGAGCAAACTCCTCCATATGTGACTTGGCCTTCCATGTGATTTAAGCAGGTCACATGAGCCTATTAATGAAAGGGAAAGATCTTTCCATTTAAATTACCATTACAGTCTGAAAAGAGGGATGAGATCTCATAAGAAGCAAAAAGATGTGCAAATATGAAAAGGTAGTCAAGGACCTGAGAACATGCTGCCACAACAATGAACAAGAGATTTGGCAGTCATGATAGCATGTGGAGGCAGAATTGCTAAGGCTAGCCCTTCGTTCCAATTCTTCCTCACCTTCCTACCACTACCACCTCCATAGGTACACCCTAAAGCTGAGTGGTTGTCAGTTTCTCAACAACTCAATGTCAAAACACATGGGAGGAGCTCCTGGGACTGAGTGATACTAAAGCTACTAATGATGCAGACATTATTCCTGCCATAAGGGATAAGATCCTTGAGTACGCTCTCCCATATGGTCCATGGGAGAAAGAGTGGGCACAAGCTTGCAATACAACGGTGGTAAAGTGTATGTGTAGAAAACACAAATGACTAAGGTAATTCACAACTATGGAACTGTAAGGCCTTGATGTCCCTTTTTTTTTTTCCAGAGGGTTTTCTTGAAGTTCAATAGAGGGCATAGAGTCAGTGATCTTTGAGTCTGTCAACTGCTCAACTAGGCTTCCAGCAGGAGTTGATGAGCTGGTCTGTTGCCAGGCTAGACCAAATACATTGCTTATCTGTGGAGCTGGCTCCTCACTGAATTCAGCAGCTGCTGGGATATACTATGCAGGTTGGGTGCCCCATGGTCACGACCGGTGCCAGATTTGGCCAACCAAGTCTCTGTGTTGTTGTGCACAGTTGTTTCCAGACTGAGCTGGGCCAGTTGCTGTTCCACTGGACTGCTATTGCCAGACTAGATCAGGTAAATCATTTAGTCACCAGGCTTTTCACAGGATGCACCTTCTCTAATAGGTCGATCTGCTGGACTCCTAAGGCTTATTCTTCAATGGATAACTGAATTCTTCATCACCTCTACCCTCTGGTTTGGCCTGGTGTTACAGCACTCTTTTTTTTTTCCCTTTTACCACTTTTGTATTTTATTGTGGGAACTGAGTTTTTTTCCTTTACAACACTCTTTTCAAGTAGGAATTCTACTGTACTTTTTCATCAAGAGCAATGACCCTTAGACTAGGATGAGTAAAAGTCTCACCTCTTTGATCATCTCAGAGTCTTAGCTTTGTGGTTCGTGAAGGAGATGAACTCTGTGTTTGCTGGTCCAAAGATACATTTCCCCAGTGAAAGGTCTCCATTTCTTTTGATGCTCAGGTCATGTAGATTTTCTTGTTAAAAGACTCTATTGGGTCTTATGCAGACAAGAAAACAAGGACAAAAGTATTAAAGTGGTATGTGCTTTAGGGACAACTAATTATCTCACTGGCTTCCCCATATGTCATTGAATTTTTAAGAATATTTATTTTTTTAAACTTCTGAATTTATCAAATACTCCCCCCATGAGCATTTCCATATATAAAATAGAGCATATAATGATAATTTATGGAGCAATGAAGTTTAATTATGTACAATTTGCTTTACCTCTTAATTATACAAAAAAATTAAATATGTTACTTTCAAAGTTGCCTGGATCATCTGTTTCCCTTCTGAATTTGCTGCTGTTTGCTTCTGTGTATTTTAAAAAATGCTTCAATGGTCCTTTTCTTCATTTCTTTTTTTTAAAATAACGTCAGTCCCATGCTCCTCTCTTTCCCCTCTCCTAACATTTCCTCCACATCGCCTTGAACACAAAGAAAAAACAAAATCCCTTTAACAGATATAAATAGTTAAGCAAAACAAATCCACATATGGACTATATCTGAAAATATGTATCTTATATCATACTTTGGGACCATCATTCATCTTTTTTCAGGTAGTGAGTAGTATAATTCCTCTGGATTCTAGGTCTGTCATTTCTTTGATCAAATTTCTTATGTTTTTCAAGATTGTTCTTTACAACATGATTGTTATTGTATTAATTAGAGAAATATTTCAAAAAATATAGAAAACAGACACAAGTTCAGGATTCCCTTAGCCTTGTGATCTCAGTAGGTCTTCTTCTCCCCAAGATAAATAATCTCAGTTTTTTTCATCTTTACATGGCATTGTCACTTATACCTATAATTACTTCTTGTCCTTTAGGTAACCATTTCTTCTGCTATACTGATCTCTCTCTAAACTCTAGTCATATTCTTTTCTTTCAAAGAAAGAATTATCTTGTAGTTCTCCTCCTCTCTGACTATTCCTTCTCATTCTCCTTTCCTGGATCATCAGCCATATTGTACAGGCAACTACGGAAACTCTGTCCTTAACCCTCTTCTATTTCTATATACTCTTTCAGTGACTTCATCATGTTCTACATTTGTCATTTGTATGCAGATGATTCCCAGATCTACATACCCAGGCCCAGTCTTTCCTGAGCTTTAACCCTGTATTACCAAATGTCTATTGAACATTTTGAATTGGATGTCCCAGAGGCATCTCAAATTCAGCTTGCTCCAGACAGAACTTGTTATCGTTCTTGCCAAACCTTTTCCCTCTACCTTGGACTCAGACTTTGCATGTCAGGGGTCTTAGGTTTCTAATTAGTGAGAGTTCAGCATATACAGTTTACCCCAGAAGTAACACCCTACTCTCTGACCATCTCTCTACCATGCTATTCTGTTTCACCCTCTCCCTCTGCCTTGGATCCAAAACCCAGAACTCTAGTTCCTACTCTGGGGCCCTGGACTTCTGACAGATGAGTATTCATCAGTTCCATACCTACCATGCTACTTTCTGGCCATTTTTCTGCCATCTTACCTTATACATAATCCATTCCTTCATCACTCTCAACTTTTTACTTCTAATTTGGGGAACAACAATCAAATAAACAGCACTGTTTTTTTAAAAAGGAGTCTCAATTACCTTAATATTCCACTGGTGGTTTCTAAGTTCCCAGACGTAGTCATTTCTCCTTGACCATAGATGGATGTGATATTTTTGAGAGTTTTCATTTTAGGATATCTTCGAGGAAGTGAATGGTAGATTCTATTTTCACTTTGCCCTCTGGATTGAATAGATGTGAGTGATTGTTGTACATGCTTTCTTAAAAACATAGATTTTGTTTTCATTTGTAAATAGTTTTCAGATAGTCTGAACAGTCAGGTAGACAACAATATCAGTGTTATCTTTTGGAAGTTTAATTCCTTGTTCTTGGTCAAATGCTGGCATAAAAGGTCATTAGGGAACTCAGATCTATCATAGAAAAGACCTAAAAAAAAGGACAACAGATGAAAAAATGACCAAGAAGATCACAGAGAAAAAGTAGTAAGTACCTTCATTTAGTCCAGTACTGAATAATACATAAAGACTAGAAGCCTACAGGAACTAGCAAAGGGGAAGACAAATGCCAGCGTGAATTCTGGTAAGATAGAAATTGGAGGGCATTCTATATTTGGACTTGCACAAAGGGATCAAAAGCTAGCCTGACCTTTAGGAAATGGATACTGAAATAAGAGGGCAGTTTGAAAGATGTTCAATAGGATTCAGAAGTCAGTCATTCCAATAATCAGGGCTTAAGGTCAGTGGGTTCTGTGCTTTGAGAGAACAGAAATAGGTGACAAAGGCAGCCCCCATAAGTCACTGTACAGGAAACAGAGACAGGTTATGTATACCTCTGAGCAATGGAGTGATAGGACTAATATTTACCATCATTTCCCTGATTTAACTTCTCCCTCCAATCCCCTCACAACATGGGGCAGCTCAGGACCTCTCCTGACAATTTAACTTTCTTTAAAGAAGATAAAGCTGTCCCAGACACCTGATATCTGTTTCTCTGCTACAGCTTCCTGACCACCTAAAGGCATAAAATACGTGGAGTCTAGGCTCCTATGACTTCACAGATTCCTGAAGATCATGAAAGTCACCATGTCCTTCATTAAATCCTGCCCTGATAATCTGCTTTAGGGAAATGAGGGAGGATTACATCCAGAGGAGATAAGTGCTTCTGTATCCTTATTTCATAACCTTTCTGTGTTAGGGCAAAGTAAACCCCTTTTGTTGTCATCCCAACATCAGAGTGTTGTTGTTAGAACTGCTCTCAACAAATGGGAAATACAGTAGGACATAAGGCCAGCTCAATGACTGGTATGTTCCAAGAAGCCTAGCAGGAGGGCTAAGACTAGCATGATCTTCAAAATCTTTTGGGGCCTGTCAGGGCCACGCAAAGGTTGGAACCAATTCCCATTTGGGGATTATGCCAGGAGAAAGAGAACTGAGCTGAGGCCAGTGTCCATATTAGGCAGCTAAGAGACTAAAACAGAAACCAGGGATTGAGGCAGAGACATCTCATCCAGAACTACAGCAGATTCCTAGCAGCATACAAACTAAAAAAGCATACAAACAGGACTCATCTACACCATCCAGAAATGTAGCAGTAGGTAGGCCCATGGCAGAAAATTCTAAAACCAAGTGGAAGCTTTATCTGTAAGGAAATACTATTTAGGATAAAGCAAGGATGTTCATTCTCAATACCTACTATTTTATATAATTCTATAAATGCAAAATATTGCAATTAGACAAGAAAAAGAAATTGAGAGAATACACAGAGACAAGAAGGAAACAAACACCTTTTTTTGCAAATTATATGTTGGTTAGTAAAGAACCAACTAAAATTACTAAAATAAGCAATCATTTTAGGAAAGTAAAAGAATATAAAATATATCCAAACCTCATCAGACTTTTTTATAAATAACCAACAAGACTTTCAAGGAGAGACAGAAAAAAAAATTCCATAAGTACAAGACTGAATAAATTATCCACCTCCTAAGAAACACAAAGGAATTGTATCAGTATAAAATTCTCTTCACTGTAATAAAGTCCTAAATAACTGCAGGGATATCAATTGCTCATGGTGAAATCATGCTAATAGAATAAAATGACAATACCACATAAAGGTATTTACCTATTCAGTATGAATCAATCAATCTAACAAAAGATTACTTTATAGAGTTGCACAAATAATAAATTACAATAATTAGAAGATATTATTAGATGATAATAATTAGATGCTAAAACAAATAAATAAATGAAAATAAAACTATATAAATTATATAATTATATAAAAACATACAATATATAAAATAGTACCAAAACTCAAGAATCTCAAGGGAAATAGTAAATAAATATATATGCATGTATATACACATATTTATATACATATTTAGAGGGAGAGCTTTTATTTTCAGGGGTAGGAGAGACTTAGAAGGTGCAGTAGTGATAGTGATACCAAAAAAAAAAAAAGACAATAAATGAAAGAGAATTAGAGAAATATTTCAAAAATACATAGGGAAAAAAGGCAGAGACAAGTTCAGAACAAGTCACGGATAAGGAAGACAGTATTGACACTGCCATGTTAAATTTCATATATATGTAATGGAGATTTAAAGTCAATTACTTTTCATATTATTTATGCTGGGTCATCACTTTTCTCTTTATCTGCTCCTGGTCCATTTTCCTAAGTTAGTCTTATTCCAAGTTTTAAGGTAATCGAGGAACACGTTAGGATGTTTTCACCTCAGTTACCAAATCTCTCGGTTCTCTTGATACCAGTCTATTTCTGCACTTTCTCCTTATTGTTGCTCTGGTATCTAGAAAGGGTAGAAAAGAGAAGGAAGTTATTTACCCTGGCTACAATATCTGCAGCCCTTTTAATGTTCATAAGTTTGATGCCAAAGGAAGGAAACATCCAAGGGAGACAGTCAGCCAGGGGTCCCAGTATAAGTCCATTGAGTTGAGTCCTATACTCCATATGGAAAGTAGTGGTTCCTGCCAACTTAATGTCAGGTTAAGAAGGACTATCATCCCCACCTCGATGAGATCACATCTTGTCACCTGCAAGGTGGGCAAGGGAATTTGAAGATCTTCCCTGCCCCTTAATAGGCCCATGTTACCTGCTTTGAACTCCAGGCAGCCCACAGCTTGACTCACATGGAGCTGATGATGGGAAGAGCTTGCCAAATGGGTAGAGCTGGAAGGGTGAAGCAGGAAGACAGAGTGAGGTAGAACTGAGAGAAAGAGAGCAGGCAGAGCAGAGCAGCTAGGGTGAGTGAGAGAGGGAGTGATTTTGCCTAAGGGAGTTTGTTTTTGAGGAGGCCTGCTGGAGGGAAGGCTTGGAGATGCCTGTGCTCCTTGCACTGATAACGTGTATAGATTTTTGTTACTATAATGGATTTTGCTTTCTTGCATCTGAATGTCTTGGTTTTGTCTTTGAGGAAGAGAATTCAAATTTTGCAAATGTGCCCTGGAAGTATGCATGCATATCCATAGTAGCTGTTGTGGGTGTCACATTGATGCTACAGGGTAGTATACAAGATCCAACCAATAATCTAATCCAATGGACATTTATTAAGAACCTACTACGTACCAAACACCATGCTAAGCACTGGAGATACAATTAATAAAAAAGAAAGATAGTCCCTGACCTCAAGGAGTCAATAATCGGAAAGGGGAAACAACATACAAAAGGAGTTATGACTGTGGTGGGGAGGGATTTGGGAAAGAAAATAGAACACCACAGGATACCCAAGACAGCCTCTTGTTTTGTGGAGTTGAAACCAGGCAGGGTAGCTCATGTAAAGTGAAGTGATCTGAGAGTACATTTTCTGACCTCTATAAAGGAAGGCATTGGGAAGAATTTGATACTCTGTCCTCAAACCTTCCAAACAGAGGGGAAAGGATGCTGAGGGAGGTGTTGTCAAGAAGTCTTGAGTTAGCAGCGTGGTGGTGAGTTTACAAGTGATAAGCTTATCCTGAAGAGGGGCATCTTGTTCCATGGAGTTGAAGCAAGGAAGAGCAACGGATGTAAAATGGAGTGAGGGGTCAGATATCTCCTCTTCTCCTAGATGCTACCCAGTATAATCAGTTCGTCCAGCTAAGTAGCCAAAATGATACATAGCTAGAAGCTGGCTGCTCAAATTCCCACATGATTAGTGAAAATTTGGGCTTTAAATCCTGGGTAGCCAAGAGGGGAAAGGCATGTAATGCAACAAAATCATAGATTTAGAGCTGGAAGGGACTTCAGTGGCCAGGTAGTCCATTCCTCTCATTTTACATGTAACTCAGCTTCCAGTCAAGTCTGGGATGGTTTTGCATGCTTCAGTGGGAGACATGACTTCTGACTGACAGAATGCTGAGCAAAAAGCTGTGGATATATTTGGTTCTAGACATGCCTCAGAGACACATGTGGAGAAAAGACCTCCTGAGAGATTATGAAAAATGAAAGCCTTTGAATAGCAGGCTGTAGCTCTCCAAGTTGTAGACATGAGATGCCAGTCCCATCATGTTTCTCTATCTCTAGGGCTTACAACTCAAGTTAACAAGTATTAAATAATCACCAACTATGTGCCAGGGCATTGTGCTAAGCATTTGGTGACTTCTGAGATATGACATCCCCTGACTGTGACTGTTCTCTTCTGGTAGTTAGTACCTCTTACTCCCAACTGGAAAACTCCTTTACAGATAGATCTCTCTTGGAATAAATTTGCATTTATTAGAGCCCCAGGCTGACTTGTTTCACACTCCTGGCAGCAGGGGCCTGCACCCAGGCACTTGGGCTTCAGGGGGCAGGGTCATGCAGAACCCTGAGAGAGGAGTGGAAGGTCTGCTGAACCATATAAGTAAGAACAGTTTGTACTCTTGTTTATTTACTAGTATAGTTTAAACTACAGAATTTTTTTTTTTTGCTATTTTACTTGGATAAATGGGTTGCTGATTATTTACTATTTATGATGGTCTTTTGTGTAACTAGTGGAGATAGCTAAGCTGGTGAGTGTAGAATAAGGCTTACCATCCCCAATAATAATTAATAATGATAGTTAGAATTATTTGGGGCTTTGATTTGCAAAGAACTTCACAAAGATCTCATTTTGTCTCACAATAACCTTAGGAGGTTCTATTATCTCCATTTTACAGATGAGGAAACTGAGACAGAGAAATTAAGTGACTTGCCCAGGATCAGACAAAAAATAACTGAGACCAAATTCGAACTCAGATCTTTCAGACTTTAGATTTAGTGCTCTGTCCAATGCGGTAGTGAAATCTGTGCTAAGTCAGTCTGAGTGACCCCATTGGTTTTAGTCTGGCTTGTTTTTCTGGTTCTGCTCATTTCACTTAATATCAGTTCATATGAGGCTTTCCAGGTTTTTTCGAAAGTCTGCCTACTCATCATTTCTTAGAGCATGATAATATTCCATTACATTCATATACCACAGCTTGTTCAGCCACTCCTGGATTGAAGGGCATCTCCTCAATCTCCAGTTCTTTACCACCACAGAAAGAGCTGCTATAAATATTTTTATAGATGTGGGTCCCTTTCCTGTTTCTATGATCTCTTCCGTTGTTTTAAGATAGCCTCCACAAACATATCTTACCTGGAGGCATAATTTATCCTCTTACAGGGGAGGTTAAGGTAGGAGAACCTTAAGGGCTGCTGCTTTTTTTATGGACACCCAACCTGCCTCTTCAAGGAAAAAGAGTAAAGAGCCTTGAACATGGATACAGAGAATATTAAGTTAGCCTTGACTCAGCACTTGAAGAGCTTTACAAAGCACTTTACTTATGTTACCTCATTTGAGGTGTTACATTATTACTTCTCATTTTAAAAACAGGCTAGCTAGTGTCTGAGGCAGGGTTTCAACCCAGTCCTTCCACTTCCCCCCACCCCCTCCCAAGCTGGTTCTGAATGCAGGGCTTCTGGGATCCATAGATTGACTTTGCAATCTAATCAAGCTCTTTATTCAGGGGTACCAGGACTTGACCGTGACCTTTAAGAGGACTTGACGTCAGAGAACATCGGTTGTGGGCTGATAACACATTTAACCGATTCTCAAAAAAAAAATGGAACAAAGACCCTACCATACTTCACACTTTTAATCTGCGTTCATACGTTGCTCTGTAGCTTTCCTAAGTCTAGGGCATCAACAACACAACGAAATCCAGCCCTGATGCGTAGCCTGCATTTTCAAGGCAGAGCTGCTCACGGAAATGTTAACAAAGGCATTCGGAAAAGCCGGTAGGAGCCGGTTCCAGCGTAGCCCAAACTGGATTTGCAATCTGTCCCGATTAGGGCAGGAATTTCTAGCCCCACCCCTCCGAGGAGCCCAGCAGGCGTCCTAGCCCCGCCAAAGACTCCGGGCTCCGGGGCCCCGGGCCAGGCGCACGCGCGCTGGCGACCTCGAAGCCGAGGACAGGCTCCCGTCGCGGCGTTGCCCGGACTCCTCGCTCCCAACCCCTCCCTCTGGCCTCCCGGGGGAGGGGGTGGGAGGAGCGGGAGAACAGTGAGCGCAGCGGAGGGGGCGGGGCCAGCGCCGAAGCCAGCCCCGAAGCTAGCGCCGGCGCCGTGCGGGCCGCTTCCTCTTCCGGCCGAGGGGGAGGAGTCGTGCGCTCCCGCTGCCTCCGCCGCCGCTGCCCGCTGCTGTTTCTGCTTCCTCTGCTTTCTCGCGCCCTCTTTTTTCACCCTCCGTCATCAGCGCCTCTTACCAGCCGTCGTCACTTCTGGCCTCTCGGTCTGGGGTCCGATCCTGCCTGGTGAGGCCTCCTCGGAGCTAGGTGGGGGTGGGGCGCGGGGACGCGGTTCTGGCCGGGCTGAGGGGCTCGAAGGCGGGAGGCGCGCCGTGGCTGAGCTCCATCCGCCGCCTCTCTTCCCCTCGGCCGCGAGGGACGGCGCTTAGGGTGGAAGTCGGGGTCAACCCGCTCCAGGGCCGAGGTGGGGCGGGGGAAGAGAATTAATTGTGGGGCAAGTCTGGGGGGGTAGGGGCGGGGCCTGGGGGAGGGGGGAGAGGTGTCACGAGCGGTGACGTTCTAGCCTTCGTGACGTCAGAGGCACGTCTAGGCGGAAGGTCTTGAGCAGGTAATTTCCCCTCCCCCCTTCCCCTTTATAGAATCCAGCGGGTAAGGGCCCTGGCCGCGACCCAGGACCTGCGACTTTCTTCTCGCTTTGCCCTTCCCCCCAGGTACTTTTTGTTTATTCTTCTTGTCCTGGGATTGGGGACGGGGGCATTGGGGGACTGGTGAGTGGTGTCCTTTCCATATCATGGCCACCGTGCCCTCCCTTTATCCATCCCCTTCCGGATACTCATATGCCCCCTACCCTTAGCTTTTGTAGCCAGTTAGAAATAGAAAAGGACTCATTCTGGGAAGCAGTTTTTTAAAAAAATTCATATTTTGAATTGTTCCTAGTTTCTTTAGATTCTCTTCGGATGTTTTAATAACCCATTACCATCAACAAGTAATGTATTTTGATACCCTCGATTTATGGGACTGTATTAAGGGCTAGACGAAAACAACTTTCAATTTCTTTGAAGGGTTAGCAATTACATTTTCGCAAAGACTTTAATCATTGATCTTTTCAACTTTGTATATGGAACACAGATAAAAATATCAGTGATATAAAGGATTTACCATAAGTCTTAGTGCAATCTGTTAAAGGGATTGAAAATGTACAAAGACTTTTGGTACACAATAAATATTAAACAGTGTTCTTAAGAGAATGTCGGTTTCTGTGACTAATGGGTGCCAATGATGGTATTTCATTTTTATTGTCAGCCTTTTTTGCAATTTACCAATGTATTCCTCCACTCTTCCCCCCACGGGTTATCCCTCATAAAAAAGAAGAATGAGTGAAACTCTTCAACACATCAACCAAGTCCAATATTACATGCACAATTCCACACCCATAATTTTTCTCAGTTCCCCATCATCTTTAAGAGAGCAGGTGCATTCTCATATTTACTCTTTGTGGCCAAACTTCATCATTACATAATTTAACAGAATTCAGATTCCTTTGCTGTACCTTCCATTGTTTAAAATGTTATTTTCTTGGTTCTCCCTATTTCACTTTGTATATCAGGTCATGTGCCTCCCTATACTTCTCTGTATTCATAATATTCTTTTCTTAAAGGCAGTAACATTCTTGTACCACAATTTAGCCATTCCTTAGTCGATGGGCACCTTGTTTCCACTTCTTTGATAGTCTAAAAAGTAGTGCCATAAATATTTTGATATTAATGGGATCTCTTTTTATTGTTTGTCACTGTATCTTTGACCAATCTCTGGGTCAAAGGTCAAGGCCTGTTTCTTAAATTAACATTGTTTAAACTAGTGTTTCTTAAGCTGTATTCCACAGAACTCTGAGATTCTGCAAAGAATAAAAGCTGCAAGGGAGATTAAAAGAGGTTGTGACATTAACAAAACTTTATGCTTCCAGCTTGTATCAGGTTACATGTAATTAGAAGATACTGAAAATTTAGTTTTCTAGTAGTATTATGTCTAGCATTTGACTTAAATCCAGCCCCAGATAGTTAATAGCTATGTGAACCTTGGGGAAGTCATTTAACCGTTGTTTGCCTCAGTTTCCATATCTATGAAATGGGGTTACCGTCTAGCTTCCAAGGTTTTTATGAGGATAAAATAAAATAATATTTGCAAAACGCTTTGTAAACCTTAAAGGTCTATGTAAATACTCACTGCTATGACATTTACACCCTGTCAGTATCTTGACTACTAAAGTAATTGATGTCTATTTGTATTCTGTAGACTTTAGCACCACTGGTCATTGTGAATAATTGGGCAGAATTAGGAAGCCTAAAGAGATAGGAAATCAAAAGTGTTAATAACCAAAACTCAGAGGATGAAATAAGCATCCACTAACTTCATTGGCCCAAATACAGAACAATGCAAACATGACAACAACTGCCTACTATTTGGAAATCTCAAGGGGGTAGTGTGTCTTATGTTACCACTTTTTACACAATTGTTTAAAAATTAAAACATGAATTAAAAGAATGTTCATGTTGTTTAATTAAAAATCTGGTGAATGGAAATAGCCCTCTGGACTACTGAAAATTATTGTAAAAGCATCTTTCAGAGATAAACTATCCCATCCACTACTGTTCCTAGTTACAAAACACTGTTAACAACCAACCACATCTGTTTCACTAATAGTTTCTGTGCCTTGGTTAGAATGTGAGTAAAAATGGACTGAAAGTAGGTTTTTTCCCCCTTTTTTTATGCTTCTTAGTATCATTAGTAACATTTTTTAGACTACTTTATAAAAGCTATCATAAAGTTTCAACTCAAATTTTAAAGTGAAAGGTTTTGGTACTTCCAAAAGATCAGGATTAGTGCCTTAGAAAAGCACTTCGTATTGAAAAACCTTTATATGTTGAGAAAAATAATTCTCTCTGGTTTGCTTCTTCTTAGAAAGGAATTCTAAACCATTTTTGTGTCATGGACTTCTTTGTCAGTCTGGTGAAACCTGTGAATCCCTTTTCAGAATGTTGTCTTTAAATGCGTAAAATATACAGGATTACAAAGAAAACCAACTTTATTGAAATAGAGTAATCAAAAATTTTAAAAAGTTCATGGATTTCAGATTACAAACCCTACTTTAGGATTTTTAGCTTGAGCTCTCATTTTAACATTATTAACTACTGTTGAAGATAGATTTAGAACAGAGCTTAATATGTATTAAGTATGAAATTAAAATATTAAGAAAGCACAATCAAAATGCTGAAATAATTCAGCTAAGTAAAGCCAGTTCAGTAGACCTCTATTAAATGCCTACTAGGATCACAGATCTAGAGCTGGAAAATGGCTCAAAAGCCATTTAGTCCAACCCCTTCATTTTACAAATGAGGAAACTGAGGAGTCAGGGAGTTAAAGCAGCTTGCCTGAGGTCACACAGTAAATTTCAGAAGTGATATTTAGATCTAGGTACTAGGGAAACACCTGCCACCCCTCCCCCACCCTCCCCCCAAATCCTTTTCTGCAAGGAGTTTATAGTCTACTAAAAGGACATGAATTTACAGAGTTACATGCTATGGTAAATACAAAAGAATTTGAGATTGTCACCAACCAGCATTTGGAAAGTCTTCATGCTTCCTCAACTGAACTTAAAGGAAGCTAAGGTTTCTAAAAGACTGAAGATTATTGTACAGTCCCAGCATGCAGAATAGGCCCTTAATCACCTCATCTGGACTATTGCAATAGCTTTCTCCATGCTCTCTCCTCAATTCAACTGCCACAGTGATTTTTCTAAAATATTGGTCTAACCATCATGTCACATTCTTGCTCAGTGAATTCCAGTGCCTCCCTGTTCCCTCTAGGATCAAATATAAACTCTTCTGTTTGACATAGTAAGCTCTGGCCCCTTCCTACTTTTCCAGTCTTATCACAGTTGACTTCCACACATTCTACCATTCAGATACACTGGCTTTGAACGTGACATTCCATCTTCCATCTCTTTTTTGCATTTGCACTGGCTGTCTCTCATTGCTGGAATGCTCTGCCTCCTTACCTTTGAATATACCTGTATATTTACATGTTGTCTCTTCTATTAGAATATAAGCTCCTTGAGGTCAGGGACCTAATTTTGCCTTTCTCTTTAACCCTAGCATTTAGTATAGTTCTTGGTATATGGCATTTAACAAAATACTTGTTTACTGTGGAGTCAGAGAGACAGGTGAGAATTTTTGAGGGTAAGGACTATTACTTTTGTATTTGTATGCCCCATACCCAAAAGAGTATTTGACATATAGTAGACTTTCAATACGATTATAGATGCTGTCTCTTGTTGATGGAGTGATTAGTGATGTAGTAGGGAATTTCTTTTCAAGCATGGGTCGGAATAGATGGCTTCTAAGATTGCTTTCAACTTCCGGAGTTTGTAAAAATGTGCCCCCAAACAAAAGAAAACCAGAGCTATGCTATGGTGACACTTTGGAATATCCATAAGTAAATAAATGTATTGGTATGTGGTTGTAATAGTAAAAGAAATGGTGACTGAATTGTCATCTTTAATCAGTGCAATAGGAGTTTTTAATGTTACATGTAATATAGTATGTTTCAGGAGAAATTTGTATTATCTTTCTAAATTAGTCTCATTGCAGTTTTTTTTAGCTATTGAATATTTAAAAAAAAATCACCACCACTGCACAGTGACTGTCCTATCCTGCAAGCCCCCCATAAAAAACCCTTTGTTAAAATACAAATAGTCATAGTCAAGTGAAACAAATCCTCTGTATTTTCCACATCTGAAAAATCTTTTTTTCCTGTTACACATTGACTGCCCCATCTCTCTGCCATCATCTCATAGCATCTTTCATCACTGGTTTTCTGGAATAGTGATTGGATCAGGGTTTTTTGTTTTTTAAGTAGTTTTTCTTTATAGTATTGTTATTATTAAGATTATTCTACAGGTTCTAGGCATTCATTCTATATCAGTTCATTCAACTCTGAACAAGTTTGTTAAAAAAAAGTCCATTTCTTTCCTCATTTCTTGTGACATACAAGGTTTTAGTCATATACCAACATTTGTTATTATTTTGTCATTTCAGTCATGTCTGACCCTTCATGACCCTTTTGGGGGCATTTTCTTGGTATAGATACTAGAGTGGTTTGCCATTTCCTTTTTCAGTTCAATTTACAGTTGAGGAAACTGAGGCAAACAGGAATGAGTGACTTGTCCAGGGTCACACAGCTAGTTGTCTGAGGCTGGATTTGAATTCGCCTCTTCCTGACTCAAGGCCTAGCACTCTATCCACTGTACCATGTAGCTGCCCTTTATAATTTTGTAAATTTATAATTTGATAGTTGACTAGCATCCCCTGAACTTCCAATTTGTTGCCACCGTAAAAAGATTTGCAATAAGCATCTATTTGCAATAAGTACTATAGCTGGGTCTCAAATGGTAAATATAGTTTATCTATTTTGGGGGTCATCCTTCCAAATTGCTTTCTAAACTGGGCAGATCAACTCACAGCTAATTCACTGCTCCTCCACCAACAATGTGGTAGTGTATAGTCTTCATTTTGCACATATGGTCAACTAGCTGCCAAGTAGAGGCTGTCCCTGTCTTATTTCCATTGGTTACTTCTTTGATCAGAATTACTAAATCTTTCAGATTTTTTTCCTTTCCATTACTGTGGTCATCAAATAAATTATTCTCATTCTGCTTCGTAATATATCTTTCCAAGTTTTTCCGAATTGTTCATAGTTATCATTTCTTATGATAACATTTATGTTTTGATACATATTTCTTATATAACATGCCATTCACATACCACAATTTGTTCAGTCATCCCTGAACTGATGAAGTATCCATTTTCCTCGCGGAACTTTCCTAATACAAAAACCTATTACAAGTATTTTTGCATATTTGAGATTTGGAGAGGGGATCATGCTAAGTACTGGTATCAGTGAATAAAAGAGAATGTTTTTTAAAATGAACTATTTTGTGTAATTTGAAATTATTCTCTAGAAATCATTGGGTCAATTCATGGATGTGTTAGTACCATTCGTGTGTTATTATACACTTCAGAAGAAGAAAATCAGTTTTTAAATTAAAAAAAAAAATTTAAACAGCACATCTCACCACCCTACCTTTCCAAAGGTGGGGTACAGTGTCAGATTTTTTTCAAGATGTAAATTGTTTTCTCGATTTTTTTCTTTTTGAAAAAAAAAATTATTGGTTATGAGGGATGGATCCCTGGGGAGAGGAGAGATAAAAAAAAGAAATGAATGTGATTTAAAAGCAGATGTATCCACAAAAATGTTTAGGTTGTTTTTTTTAAATTTATGGAGGCGATAGACAAAGACTAGCATGCTTAAAATAAATTATATTCAAACACCTAGTATGCTGCCTTTCTACTGTGGGCACTTTTCAATTAATGATTATCTGTTTCAAAAATACCTTTATCCAGATGTTCATCTAGCATGATTTATGTTGACATTCTAACTGGAGAAATCCACATTTTCCTAAATTTTTTGTGATACTGACAGTAGCATAATGATGACTATCTACAGTAGTCTTTAGAATAGAATTAGGGCATTTTTTCCAATACCCAGGAAGCTTAGGTTGCTTGGAAAGTTGTTAGAGTTATTTGACAATTTAGGTGCTTTTGAAAGCGACATTTTTCTGGTGATTCCACAACATGCTTTTTAAACAGATAGGTATCAGAAGTCCTTTGTGATGTCAGTATGAATAGAATTACATTTAACCAGCATGTACATTTTAACTGATGGCATGCCAGTTCATCTTAATATTCCCTTTTTTTCTTTCCAGTCAAAGATTGTGTCTCTTTTTAAAGCTCAGAGTGAAGAAAGTAATTCCTTCAACGAATTCTTTTACCTTAGTTGATCAGAAAGAGAACTAATCTGAGAATCTTAGGCATATTGAGAAATATTGTGGTGACTTTAAAAAGTTTCTTAGCATTAAGTGCTTTTAATATGTTTTCATACACTTTATTACTATCATACTCCATATATTCAAATAAAACTGTTAAGACTAATTTTTTTTTTGTTACTATTTGGACGGTAAGTTCTAGAATGAAGTAATAGATGTGCTCCATGTTTTGGAATTTGGGTTTTTCTGACTTTGGGGAGGGCTGACAAAATTTATGTTTTTTCCCAAAATATACTCTCAGAGATTACTAAAAATGACTCTTGATTAATGAATATAGGACTAATTTGCACAAGGGTGATGAGATTTTTCTCCTTAATTTCTATCAGATTATCTAGAATAAACCTGATTCCAAAAATAGATAAGGCAAGCATATATGTGATTCATGATCTTTGTGTTTCCTTAAATGTTTCATATGGAACTCCTTAGATTGTGGTTGGCTACATCATACTTTTCTGTCTTCCATTCTTTTATATGGTTTTTGACATCCTTCATTTCTTCTTTTGAAAACTTTCTCTTCCTGTTCTTTGACCAGGATTGTATCTGTATCAATAGTGAGTGTGTTTTGGCAAATTAACTCTGGTCTTTTGTGATTTTTGTTATTTTTTGAATGGGAATTCCTTTTTGTTCCCTCATGGATTTTCTTACTGCTATGTAGAAAAGCTTTTATTTTGTGTAGTTTTATTTTGTAACCTGCTACTGTTACTAAGGCTAGTAATTGTCTTAATTAGTTTATTTGCTTATTCTCTAGCATTTCCTAAATAATTGATCGTGTTATCAACAAAAAGGAACATTTTAGTTTTCTTTGCCTGTCTTTATGCTTCTATTTTCTTGTGTTATTGCATCTCTATGTGCATCCTGATTCCACCACCTGCATTTGGAGGTTGGTAGCATGAGTCCTCTGGAATTGTGGTTGGTCATTCATTGCATTGATGGAGTTCTTGTTTGGCTTTATTTGCTTGGTATTGTATAAATTGCTGTCCTAGTTCTTCTCAACTTTACTTTGCATCAGTTCATATAAGTCTTCTCAGGTTTCTATGAATTCATTCCCTTCATTATTTCTTAAAGAACACCTATATTTTATTACATTGATATACTATAATTTAACTACTCTCCAATTGATGGAGACCTCTTTAGTTACCAGTTCTTTGCCAACACAGAAAACTTGTATAAATATTTTTTGTACACAGGTTCTTTTTTTTTTTTTTTAAGAGTATAGACAAAGTAGTGATATTGCTGGATCAGAGGGTGTGCACTAATTAGTAACTTTACAGACATAGTTCCAGATTGCTTTCCAGAATTATTGAACCAATTCACAGTTCCACTAGGAGTGCCTTATAGTGTATGGTTTTTGTTTTTCCCAAAAATTCCTTAAGTTTTTTTGTTTTTGTGGGGTTTTTTGGTCATCTTTACTGATCTCTTGGGTTTGAGGTGGATGAAACCCCCAACATTGTTTTAATTTGCATTTCTTTGGTTTTTTTAGTGACTTGAAGAATTTTTTTACGTGAGTATTGATAGCTTTAATTTTTTTCTTAGCACATATTCTTTGACCACTTATCAAAATCCTAGAATAAAGGAAATGAGATTTTAAAAAATCTAAATCTAATAAAAATCTAAAAACTAAATGAGATTTTTAGAAGAAAGAATGGGAAAGATTTATACAGGACATTGCAAGGGTGGGGAACATGTGGCCTCAACACAGCATGTGGCCTTCTAAATCATTGGGTGCAGCCTTTTGACCAGGTCCAAGTTTTACAGAACAAATCCTTTCATTAAAGGAATTTGGTCTGTGAAATTTGGATTCAGTCAAAGGACCACACTTGAGGACCTAGAGGACCACAGGTTCCACAGCCCTGGGCTAAACCTTACCAAAGTAATGACTCTCTTAAAGTTAGATTGGACCAAACGGGAATCAATAAATAGCTCCATAAAATAAGTCCATTGCAGGAATAAATAGCTCTTATTCATATAGATTTGAATCAGGTCCCTATATATTATCTTAGAAATGAAACTTTTATCAGAGGAACTCACTCAAGATTTTTTGCTTGCCTACCTCACTTCTACTGAAGTATCTTAAAAAGGAAATTATTACAACTAAAGAAACATTTCTAAGCCACTTTCACTTTCTTTTTCCCATTTTAACAGTCCTTTGATTTAGAGGCAAAAGTCAAAGCCGAATCAAAAACTCTGGCTTCTTTTCTGATACGGAGGAGCCAGTTTCACCACAGACAAGCAATTTATGCCAGAAAGGTCCTCAGATTCTGTTTACACCGCATTTACTTTAAAATACTCTGGTGGAGGAGACAAGATTGAGAAAGAACATTGAATTGATTTCATTATGAAAGAAATGCTTAATTAAGTTTCAGAAGTATAAAAATCAAGTCTTTATCAGAATTGAGGAATAAAATATTCAGACATAGATAGGATCACAAAAGTAGCTGTTAGCTTTAAATATGGAGGTGGACAGCATTCATTTTCATTAACATTGTGGGTTGGAATTTCTGGTTAGGTTCTTATGTCCATTTGCTGTTCTTATGCAAAGTGTATTCATGGTAAAAGACTACCAACAGCCCCAGTTAATTGACACTCCTAAACTTCAGAAAGTTCACTAATTTGTGGTTGACTATCACTACTAAAGGTATTTGCAGAAGGCCCTTTGGTGGTGTTTGCTAAGTGAAGTCTTAAGCTTAAGCTCTTCCTTCACCACTTAGGCTCTTCCTGCAAGCAGAATATAGGATCATGCAGTTGGAACCGTGGCACAGTACAGCTTCAGTGAAGGAGTTGGTTGTAAGGTAGATTTTCTTTGTGTAATTTCTTTCAGAAACTGGATACTCAAAGCCTGTATTAACTTGTTTCTGAGTTACTTTTACTGTTGGAGATGGTTTGGGGAAAGGTTAGAGCTCCAGTGTTCTAAGAGCTTTGTGATGATGGCATTGCCTCCCTGACACCAGCCAGGCATATGGTCCTCTGGAGTGTAGCATCTCATTCTGTGAAAAAGAGTGTGTGGTTCCTGGAATTGTCCTGCAAAGATAGGTTGTATGATTCTTTCAGTTATAACGGACCTGTCAGGTCAAGAATTCATCCAGGGTCTATATCCCTTAATCATTAACACTCTTGGCAGTTGGCATGGTACCAAGATATCAGTATAGGTTTAAAGACCTTGTTGTCTATCACTACTGTCTTAGTCAAGTGAATTGCAACTTAGAAATGGTCTAAAGTCTGGGAAATATTGTGTAGTCTAAATAGTCTCAGAGCTTTGCATCTGTTGAAGTGCTGTAATCTATCACATTATCTAAAAATTTAGAGTCATGCCTTCTTTAGTAAAAGCCTGATTTTCCTCTGGGAAAATATAAGGCAGCTTAGGGCTTACTTCAGCAGTGGCAAAACCTGCATTGTCTATATAGGGTCAGATGGGTAGCTGGTACCTCCTGTAGAGGTTTTGGGTTGCCACACCACTCCTCCCCAATGAGTTTTAAATTATCTCTCCTTGACCTGTTTCCAGGTCACTATAGGAGATAAAACGTTATTCAAAAAAAATTTTTTTTTCAGTCTTCTAATTTGTTCTGGTATTCCTGGTTGTGTATGGAGTTGTTAATTTCCCTCTGGTACACTCTAATTTTTAGGACATTTGTTACGTTGGTAAAGTTTGTCCTCTGCTGTAGTAAGTGGTTTTATTCTTCTTTCCATTCTTAACTCTAAAACTCTTACTCAGTTTAGTAATTCTTTTTCCTCTTAAGTCTCTTCATTTCTTCCATTCTTTTATCTGAGGTCTTGTTTGTAGTTAAAGAGTTATTCTTTTCTTCTTGATTTGTGTCCTATAATTCTAAAATTTCTTTGTCTTCTGTTCTATTTCCATCCTTGCTGAATTCGAGCTTTGTGTCAGGGATAGATACTATATGCTCCTGAACCTTTGGAAAGGATTTTGGGGCCCAATTTGTTCTTGATCCATATTGCCTGAGTTACTACCACGGACTTTTTATAATTCCACTAGATTTTGGACTCAAAAGAGTACTGGCAATTTTCTTGCCTGCCTGTATTTTCCAGATTCTCTAAGGCTCAGGTTAGTTCCCTTGAAACTTTGAGTCCCTAGGGCATTGCAGTTACTCTGCATCTTCTACCTGCCTCAGCTCTCCTAATCCTCAAGGCTCTTATCCTCCCACATCAGGATATCTGACTGGCTTGGGAATTTCTCCTTAGAGCACTCCATTCTTCTGGCTTTCTAGTGTTCCGGTGCTTCAGGCTGTCCAAGTATCCTCATAGTGTTGCTGATCTTTGTTAGAAGACTTCAAAGCACTGCTCTCACCCCAGCTTTTCTATCTGTATCCCTTCCTTATAGTTTCTACCTCACAGGGTTGTTGTGAATAACAAATGAGATACTGTTTTAAAGCACCTGGCCCAGGGAAGACACCTGATGAATGCTTATTCCCTCTCCTCCTCTTCTGGAGGACCCCTGCTGCAAATAAGGGCTGGATGGGTGTACAAATAATGTAGTTTTTCTTTGGATGTCTTGATCATTATTTGGCTTAGTACTTTGAATAAAATCTTTTTTGTAGACTTAAGTGGGGCCTAGATGGTTCTGCTTCTGTTCAGTTTCTTGTCTTTACTGGAAGTGTCTATTTGTTGTGAATTTTTTATTTAATTATCTTAATGTAAAAAAATGCCTCAAAATTTGGGAGACTTGATAAGTATATTTAGGTAAACATAAGATATCACAAGGTCGTTTTGGATTTGAAGGAAGCTTCTAATGCATTTAGACCAACCTCCTCAGCACTGAAGATGGTGTTTATTTGTAAAAATTTTACAAATGAGACCATTTTTGGTGTTTTGAAATAGTAAAGATACAAATGATAACATAATGGATGTCATTTTGATATTAAGACCTCATCTTGAAACTTTAAGTATATAATTCTTACAATAAGCAAATCATATTTATAAAGCAAAACTGACCTCCGATAAAAAGCCTACTCCTTATCTAAGAATTGCCCCTGAAATATTTTTCTTTTGTTTTTCAGGAAAATGTCTGATGAATTTTCAGTAAGTTTATCTATTTTATCTTTTATAACATTTATTTTTGAGTAATTAATTGAACTTCCTTGAAGAAACACACATTATCATGACTTTGCAGCCATCTAAGCATTTCAAAAAGAAATTTTATTATTCTTTGGTCTTACAATAAATGTTAAAAAGAGCTAAAAGATTTCTCTGGGAAATTTTTACTTAAAAAAGTACTTACTGTGTTAAGATTTTTAATGTGGTAGTGGTGGTGGTGTTTTTAAACAATTCTTCTACTAATGTAGATGCCTTATATAGCTTTAGAAGATACCATAATGTTGATGGGATTTTTTCATCGTTGAATTTATCTATTGAGAAAGATAGTAAAAACAGCTCTGCTTTGTTTTCTAGTTGGCAGATGCTCTACCAGAACATTCGCCTGCAAAAAATTCCACTGTGAGCGGTACAAAACCTGGTCAACCACCACAGGCCTGGCCAGGTTCTAATCCTTGGAATAGTGCAAATGCTCCACCTTCTGTGCCATCTGGACTTCCACCAAGTGCATCACCCTCCAGTGTGCCTTTTGGACCTACACCCACAGGAATATATCCTTCAGTGCCTGCTGGACCACCCCCTGGACCACCAGCACCCTTTCCTCCCTCTGGACCATCTTGTCCTCCACCTGGTGGTCCCTATCCAACTCCATCTGTGCCAGGTCCTGGCCCTACAGGGCCATATCCTACACCAAATATGCCTTTTCCAGAGCTTCCAAGACCATATGGTACACCCACAGATCCAGCTACAGCTGGTCCCCTAGGGCCATGGGGATCCATGTCTTCTGGACCATGGACACCAGGAATGGGAGGGCAGTACCCTACACCTAATATGCCATATCCATCTGCAGGGCCATATCCTACTCCTCCCCAAGCACCAGCAACAGCACCACCTATTCCATGGGGAGCTGTCCCACCTGGAGCATGGGGACCACCAGCACCAGCTCCATTTCCTGCACCTATGGGATCATATCCTGCACCAGGACTCTATCTTACTCCTAATAATCCTTTTCAAGTGCCTTCTGGACCTACTGGTGCTCCACCAATGCCTGGTGGTCACCATGTGAGTATTTAACTTAATATTTCATGATAGTTACAAGAAAATAGTTGAAGATTATTTTCTCTCCAGCCATTTTTGGAACTTTGGGTGGGCAATATTTATGAATTCTGGGTTTATTTGTGGGATGGGTTAGGAGAGGAAAAGCAGCGGAGAGAATATTATGACGAACCCTGTACGGTATTGTTGCCCCTCCACTATAGAACTGAAGCGGAAGGGTTCCAGTATAAAGTACCTAGGGAGGAGTTTCCAATTCTTGGGGCAAGTGCTGCTTTTCTCTGTTAACAATTTAAAAGGAAAATGAACTTAAAAAATCAAGATACTTTTTATTAAAAGCATTTAATTGGAAGCAAGACCAAAATAGCCTGGTTTTTATATTTTAACATTTGTTTCTCATGGAGTTCATTGGAAGCAGGAAGAAGATAGAGATGATTTGTATCTGTGATTTCATCTGTCAGTCAATAAACATTTGTCAAATGCCTACAATATGCTGGGCACTATTCTCAGGGCTAAGGGGATAGATATAAAACGAGACAAAAGACAGTACTTGCCCTCAGTGAGCTCACAGTTGATGGGGAGACGTGTTTAAACTATACAGGATAGATAGGGAACAATGAAAAGAGGTAAGACAACTAAAATTAAGAGGGTTATTGTTTCCTGTAGAAGATTGGATTTTAGTTGTTTATACTGTCCTCAGCTACTTATCTGTTGGCACTGAAAACTTAAGTGACTTAGCCTCTGTCATGTAGCGATTTCTGTCAGATGGAGAGCCCATATTTTCATAACTCCAAGGTGACAATCCTTCTGGTCACCATACCTACCATGCTGCCTTTTCATGGGCTTCATGTAGGGAATGTTTTATATGCACTCTCAGTAGTTTTTTCTCACTAGAGAATTTAGTCTTTGGGAAATGTCCCACCACATACTACTGTTAGATCATTTCAGACTTCATACCTCCACCCCATCCCCATTTAACCCCCCCCAAAAAGAAAGGAAGATTCTAGTCGTTGGATTTTTCTGACTAATATTGGTATATTATTCCAATTGTTAATTGTCAATATATAGAGTAGGTCCATTACTGTACATTTTTTTAAGCCACCAAAAGTGGCAGTATTGATTACACTAACTTGAACAAAATCTAGAATTTGACACCTCCCCCCTTTCTTTTCTTGCAGTCTTACCATTGAGTTTTTGATGGACAATGAGACGACTCTCTACTTTCCAGAGTATGTATATGTATGTATGTTTGTGTATACAGTATATGTGTGTGTATATGTATATACACACACACACATATATATACATTAAAAATTCTGGTTTCAGTGCTCTTGGGACATTTCACAAAAAGGGTCTCAGACAACTCAAAGAAGACTCGGCTCTTGGACCTGGATATACACTTGGAATAATTAGAGATAATATCGTAAACTTTGAAATTATTCACATATACTTTTCATTTGTCATACTAAGGGAAATCAAAGTAATTAAGTATATTGACTAATATTGGTAGAATTTGTGGAATATTCATTTCTTTAAAATTATGAAACCACACACTTAAGAATTCTATGTTGATGTGGATACTAATTACCTATAACTTGTTGGAAATTATTTCAAATAATTTCTTTGATATCTTTGTTTCCCTGAATAAATGTTTCTGACAAATCATTATGTTTAAAAAAAAAAAGACCAAATAAATGCCTCTGAGCATTTTGAACAGTATTGTCTACAGAGTAAATAAACTTTGTGCTCCTGGGTTATAATTCTGGAGTAAATGTTTAAAAATATGAGTTATGAAGTAGTGCTTATCAAGTCTTGAGAGTGTATTTGCTAGTATGCATATCCTTGAACACTGAATATTAAATATTCTTGCTTTCTACCAGCTATCATTCTGAGTTATTTTAGTTTTGTTTTTAGTAATTTGAATTGTAATTTTAAAATTAGTCATCTATGGACCCTGCCAGAAACATTTGTTTTATTTCATGCCAACATATCCAGTGACATAGCCTCTCTGGTGACTCTTGATTGTGTGATGAGGATGAAGAACTCAAGAAAGGAGGGGACCCTCCCTTGTACCCTGAAGAAGAGCCCTGGATATTGATTTGCAACAGTGGGTTTTCTCATTCCTACAGGACTTTGATGGTCCCTGGGGGTTCCTTTAGTTCCCAAATGGAACTTCCCTTCCTACCTTCCTTGATCTGGAGAACTGGTGACATTCTTGACATCTTCCCCAATAATGTACAGCTAATTTATCATATTTATAGAACCTTATGTATTGAAGACATATCAGTTCTTCTCCCAGAGTCTCATAAACACATAACAGTTGTTTTCTGCCAGATGTTTTAGTTCTTTTTATGAAATACTTGAGGCAAAAGAATTGAGTGCCTTCCCTTAAGAGAATGGTTTCCAAATACTGATATCAAACATAAGTGTGTGTAGAGTATATGAGACATGGAAGTAATGTTCCCATTTGACTTCAGCAAATTCAACAAACATTTATTCTGTATGGGAAAAGCTGCAAGGTGTTACTTCATCTCAACCACATTGCCAAATTTGGACTAAATTTGTTTGACAGTTGAAAGCGGACTTCAGTAAGTATATTTTGTCAGGCCATTTTTAAAACTCAGCGTTCATCATTTAGTAATGAAAAGTTTGAGAACTATTGAAAATTATTGGAAAAAGACATACATGCTAGGGCACTGATACCTTTTAAAATCTAAATACTTAAATTACTCTTAAAATTTTAAGAATGCCAAATGCTGCCAATTTAACATTATAACTACCTCTTTGAAATAAAGTAGATTAATACCTTTTGAGAGTAGCTTTCAGTGATCCCTTATTTTAAATAAACTATATAAAAGAATTTCAAACATTTTAAATAAGAATAAATTAGAAAAGTAATTTGTTTGATATAGTATAAAGCCCAGAACTTTATGTATTTTCAGACTGGGAGTGCATTATGTATTAGGTTAGGGCCAGTAGCTCTTCTAAAATGGGTTAGAATTATATTTTTCACAGCTTTGCACTCCAAAGTGATAATGAGCATTTGGGAAGCCTTCTGACAGTAGCAACTGGAGAATCTATAATCTCTAGTGTTCTAGGTAAGAAAGAATAGGAAATAGTTTACTCCCTTCATTTCTTCAGTTTACTGGAATTCTTTGTCAAAATGTCATTACCTCTGTAGGGAGTCTCTGCTTAACTAACAACTAAAGTATTAGCTTATAACAATTTAAGCAAAAATAAGATAAGGGACCTTGGAGTGGAGGGTAAAACTCGGTAAGGTGGAATGCAGGGGAATTAGGAAAGGGGCTAAATGAAGTGGGAAGCCTTCCTCATTTTATCTTAAGCCTGGCTACTGCTAAACATCTTTGGGTTTGTCACTTGTATGTATTTCTACACATATCTGTTCCTTAGATTAACTACTGGCCTACCAGGTAAATATGTAGAAACCCAGTTGAAGAAGTGAAGAAAGTTTGGATATCTACTAGTGTAAAGTCGGAAGATCCCCAAATATGGAACAAATTTTGGTGCCTCTAAGTTTTTTTAGCTTGCTGAATGGATAGGTAGCTAAGACTCCCGACTCATTTTACACTAACTGTACCATAGTGCTCAGCATGATCACAATTACCCTTCCTCACCAGTACTTTGTAACTTGGCCTGTCCTTTTTCTGTGTGAGAATAGAGCTCTTCTTTTACCATGCAAATCCATGGAGAGAATCCATGCAGTAAGCTTTGCTGGCTGTGAGGAATGTCTATAATCATGTTGATGCACTTTTTCTGAAAGTATTTTCCAAAATGGAAGCTCAGAACTTGAACAGGGGAAAACAGAGGCCAACAAATGTTTTTAGGAAAAGAATGGAATTAAGGAATAAGGGAGATTTTAGAGTAGGAAGGAAATTGGAAAAATGAGTACTTTCTGAACAATTACTTTTTAGGCAATAAGTAAGGATATAAATAGGGCATAAATAGGATACTAATGAGTATCAAGAGGAGCTGTTTAGAGCTTGGGAAATTGAATTGGATTGGCATTTGGTCTCAAACATAAGAGTTTTTAAAAAGCATGAATGCTGGGTCATTCCAGAGTTGGTAGGGACAATTATGATGTTAAGTGTGATGTCCAGAATGGAATTCTGAATTTGGGAACAAATGTGCAAATAATCAAGTTTGGAAATAACCCCCCCAAAAAATATAACATTACAGGAAATGGTTTTTAAAAGCTTTTAAAATAATATGTTACTACTGCATGTCTCCTTAGGCCTGCCTATATAAACCTCAACTCTATTAGTATATTAAGGTGTGTTTGGAAAGGACAGATTTCCCTAGATAGGACTCATTCTAGCATCCTTTAGTATTTATGAAGGGAGTATCTTCAGCTACCCTGTCCTATTTTGTGAATTCATTTGTTGATTATTGGGAATTCATAATAGGGAATTGTAATTAGCTATCCTTATTAGAGAACAGACAAGGTAAAGTAGGTATGAAATTTTGCTGTTATTTTCCAATCTTTTTGAGTCTTTTGTTTTGAAATAAGAATTTTTTTGCTTACTGTTTTATCTTGCCAGTAAAATACTCAGATAAAATACTCAATTGGAAAAATATGCAAATGAATGTAGTAACTCATGGCTTAAATTGAAAACATAGTCAATACTATGGTGCTTAACTTACATAACTAGTTCCCTATGCTTCATGATAATCCATGCCAGCGTTTACTTTCTTCACCCTGAATAATAGAATTGGATTTAATTTCACGGTTTAAAAGTAAACACTCTAGTAATTAATCACTGAGTTAAAGAGATCAAGCTATTTTCAGAGCATCAATCTAAAATCATGTGGTTATATTTGCATAGCTTATCTGTTCAAATAATATACTATGGTTTAGTTTCAAGGAACAGTGTATGAATAATAACTAGGTTGTTTTATCTTAAGGAAATATTTGTGATTGAGGCCAAACACTATTATCTGTATAATTTCAACCAAATATAAGATTGCTAATATTTGATGCTGTAATCACCTTAAAAGTAGACTGTGAAATTAAAACTCTTCTGATTAACATTGATGTAAGGGAATTTCCTAATAATTAAAAATGGCCAAAACTGTAATGATAATGTCTTTCTGGGTAGTGAGTTCACCATCACTGAAAGTCTTCAAGTAGAGGTTAGATGACCATTTCTCAGGATGCTTACTTATCAGGGAGGTTGGAGAGGGAATTCCTATTCAGGTATGGGTTAGACTAGTTGACTTTTGAGGTCCCTTCCAACTCTAAGGTTCTTTAAGGTCTAAGAAAGTAATACCATTTTCTTTCCCTTCATTATTCCCTTGGTTGCTAATGACATGAATGACACTGATTAATAGATGCTAGTTTGTCATTATGTAAATGCAAGTTCTGAGTGTATACCCTATAAAATCTTCTGTATTTTTCTTGTATTGTGATTTTTGTATTTTTTTTTTACATCAAATTTACTGTTCAATTGTCTATACATTTTAGGTTAAACTACCTGAGATGTTATTTGAGACATACTGCATTTGTTTGTATTTGAAATATAAGCAATCACAGCTTGAAATGATAGATGTTATCACTTGCTGCTGTATTGTCTATAAGCAAAGGCAAATGTTGCTCTAAAGTAAGAAGTAATTATAACTAGAAATAGGCTGTAGATGTGATACTTCATACTTTTAAAGATAGATTTGTTTTGCTTTTGTATATTCCTGAAAATTAAAAAATGTATTTTCATGATTTTTTCGTTTTTCATTTTTCTTTTACTTTTCTCCAGAACTATTTGGGTCACCCATACCTCTTTCAAACCTACTGGCTTTGATTTTTCCTTTCAGGGCCTAGGGATCATAAGCTGTCAGCTGGTGCTTAAAAAGAAGAAACATACTAAGATTTTCATATATATAGAGTCAGCACTCAGACATTGGGGAAGGCTGCCTAATTCTATTTCTTCCCTTTGCCCCTCCTTCCACTATAAATTGCTTGGGTTTTTTTTTGTTTTTTTACTATCTGGCAAATATTTACCTTTTAAAGGCTGGCTTGGTGATTATTTTTGTATTTCTAAAAAAAATGTTAGAGGTAGGAACTTAACATAGATTTTGTGTCATAATTACTATGTCATAACTTAATCATGGCAGCTCATTGCAGAAAACAGTTACAAAGTATGGCACAAATTATCATTTAATATCTACAGTGATGCTGCCAACTTTGCTTATGGCTTCAACTGCTGCTATTTTTAAGTAACTGAATGACAGAGTTGGAGGCAGCACAGTCTTACTTTAAAAAGGCAGCTCTTTTCACCTTGGGAAATTAAAATGTAATTGTGTGTTAATTTTAATGTGTAATCTGCACTTCACTTTAAAATCCTCATTTAAATTGGTTCTCACAAAGGGTCAAGAGAGGTAGAAAGTAGGAACAGCTTCACTCTTAGGATGAGAGATGTCAGTTTCATTGTTGTAAGTGAACAACAGAAAAGAAAAAAAATGTCTTGTTTTCAAAACAACCATTTTCAAATATAAGCCCTTTCCCTTCCCCTACCCAGAAAGTCTTCTCTTATAACAAAGATGAAGATAGGACAGTTAATTAGTTCAGCAAAACCAGTCACATTCACTATCTGATTGTATAGATAATTTTTTATACATTCCTTTCAACTGCATTGAGTTAAGGGAGATGCGTTTTTTCAACTCACAGTTGAAAACCCAGTCATACAACATTTCATTGTTCTTTCCATTTATATTGTATATTATTTTTCTGGTTCTCCTTGCTTCATTCTGCAAGTGTACATCAGTTCATAAATCTTACCATGTTTTATTGTGTATTGTTGCTTCCATTACATTAATGTATCAGTTTAACCATTTCCCAATTAATGGGTACCTACTTTGTTTTCAATATAAATGTGGAAATGAATATTTTGGTATATGTGAATCCTCTCTATGACTTTTTGGGGTATATACCTATCACTCTGGATCAAAAAAAGTATGGACATAATATTAGTATAAGTAGATAACTATTAAAAATCACTGAATGAATAAGCTACAGATTAAATCCTGTTGCAACAGATACCTAGTAATAAAAACATCCCAAGCCAGTCAGTGGTTGATTAATTGGAAAGTATTCGTTACAACAAGGTACCATTACCAAGAAATAACTTGAAATGTTCCTTAAAGTTTATCTCTTTAGAAATCACTTATTGCCCAATTAACCTCATGAATGTGAACCTTTCCACATACAGAGAACAGAAAAAGATTGTAAATGATGTGTGTTAGGTAAAACTTTTTTTTTTAAACATATAAGTTCCAACATTGCTGTTTGTATCCCCTTTTATTCTATTCCTTTTTTTTTTGTATCACTGTCACAACCTCTTATTCCTCTAAAAAGCTTCTCCCTTACAAAAAAATAAAAAAAGCCCTGTACCACTTTATGACAAACACAGTCAAACGAAACAGATCACATAGTGTCTGTCTGAAAATGTACACTTCATTTCAAACCCCTAATCTGCCACTTCAATTGAGAAAAGGGAAGCATTATTTATCTTGAAGCCTTTGAAGTCATGCTTGATCATTGCATGGATTAGCGGTCTTAACTTTTTCACAGTTTGTTTACAATGCAATTAATGTATACATTCCCTCGTCATTCTGTATCAGTTCTCATATGTGTGTGTGTGTATACATATATATGTATGTATCGGTTTATGTATACATATATATATATATATTTTTTTTTTTTTTTTGGCATTTTCTGAAACCATCCCTCTCATAAGTGAAGTACCTTTCCATTACATTCATGTACCATAATGTATTCAGCATCTCCCAGTTGATAAGACACTCAACTTTGCTTCCAATTCTTTGTCATAACAAAAAGTATTGCTATAAATATTTTTTGTGTAGTTTGATTTTTTTTCCCTTTCTTTGATGTTTTTGGAATTTTATGCTTAGTAGTATTATGACTGGGAAAGTAGGTGGTACAGTGACTAGAATGCCAGGCCTGGAGTCAAGAAGACTCATCTTTCTAAATTCAAATCCAGCCTCACACTTAATACTTGGGTGATCCTGGGCTTCAGCTTGCCTCAGTTTCCACATCTGTAAAATGGGCTGGAGAAGGAAATGGCAAACCACTCCAATACTGTTGTCAAGGAGACCCCAAATGGAATCATGAAGAATTGAGCACAGCTGACAAAGGATTGCACAAGTGTTGTGACTTGGTTTAAATCAGTTTAATGGTATTTTGTCCAAATTACCTCCAGAATGATGGGATTAATTGACAGCTCCACAAGTAGTGCATTTTTTCCCCATTTTTGCTACTCAGATGTAAGGTGGAACCTAAAGAGTTACTACAATTTATATTTTTCTTCTTACTGATTTGAAGTATTTTTTTTTCATGTGGCAGTTGATAGCTTGGCTTTTTTTCTAAGAATTTACTTTTCATATCCTTTGACCATTTTTTGTAGAATGGTCTTGAGCTTTTTTTTTTTTGTGGGATCTTATTTATACAGGTTACAAGTAATAAAGACAATTAAAATGTTTAATGAAGATAGGTAAAGAACTTTACTGAGACTTGGGTGATAAATGAATCTTGACTGGAATAAAGCAATGAAAACTGTCCTCCAAAAGAATTTAGATACAAGGTAATAGGGGTAGCATTATTCATCTAGATGAGGAAATTAGTGAACCTGAGGTTGAAAGTAATGATGGAAAACATTTGGGTGAAGATCAGCAATCAGAAACTATGATTGTTGTGCAGAGTATCCTTGAAACAGATCACAGAGCTGATTCAGAGATGAAATAGATGAGTGACAGATCTCGTATGAACAGCTTGGACTTCTCTGGTAAATGCAAAGCAACTTACAAATTCATTTTGCTTCAACAGTTTCATTTTTCAAATGTTGCAGAAATTTATTAGGGGATCTGTTATTCTAGACCTTATCCTGACTAAGAAAGAAACAGATACCTGAAACAGAAATTACAGGAACCTTTAGAGGATGTGGTAGATAGGGAAGGAAAAGTAAAATGTAGTCTAATCTACACTGTAAATTTTGAGAGCAGATGTCCAGGTTCAGAAAAATTTTAGGTAGGCCTCTGACCTACAGAATAACTTGGCTCAGGAAGAATGGGCCTAAAAGATCTTAAATATAGAGTTGGAATGGATCTAAGAGGCTGTCTATATATAGTCTGACCCTCATTTGGCAGGTGAAGACTGAGGGCCACAGAGATTAAGTAACTTATCTATGGCCTACAAAGTAGTAAATAACAAGATTCAAACTGATGTCCTCTGAATGTGTATTCAGTGCACCCTGTTCCCTTTATGCTTTTAATGACGATGTAGTAATACTTGACATTAATACAATGTGGCTTATAACACATACATGCATTTAATGTCATTCTCACAGCAGTCATAAACAAGCAGTTGAGTAGGTATTATCTCCCCAATAGAATATAAACGCCTCGAGATCAGGGGTTGATTCTGCTTTCCTTTTTATCTTCAGTCCTTAGCACAGTACCTGACATTTGTTGTTCAGTTATTTTAGTTGTATCTGATTCTTCATCTCCCTATTTGGGGTTTTCCTGGCAAAGGTGCTGGAGTGATTTGCCATTTCCTTCTCCAGCTTATTTTACAGAAAACTGTGGCAAATAGGGTAAAGTGACCTGCCCAAGGTCACATAGCTAGTAAATGTCTGAGGCCAGGTTTGAAGTCACAAAGCTGAGTCTTCCTAATTGGTCTCTGCCCTCTATCCACTATGCCATCTAGCTGTCCTGCCTGGCATTTAGTAAGTGCTAAATCCCTAAATGCTGTTGAATGACTTCTGAATAGATTAAGTGTTCTTCCAGCTACATCACAGCTTCCTTAGATAAGGGAGGGAAAGATAGGACATAGATGCTGTCCTAGTCTATTGTGGCTGCTTGGGAGTGAACAGTGATAGAAGGAAGAGATCTTTATTTGGTGTACTTTAACTCAAAAAAGGAAGGCTCGAGGATGGACCTATGTGGGAGCACAGAGTGAGAGATAGCAAAGATGAGGGAAAGTTTCAATTACAGCAGTAACTGACCACCAGATAGGTGCCATTTGGAGAAGTTGGGAAGGTTATGAAGTTTCCAGCACAGAAAGTTCCAAGCAAAGATATCAGAAATTGGAGGGGGTGCCATATTAGGAGGAGGAAAGCAGAAACAACTTGCTACAAAGAGCTAGGCTCAGAAAAAGAGACTTTGTTTTTGTTTTTGTGGCCGGGCATCAAATTTACTAAGTGATTTAGATCTTTAAAACACATACAGAAGAGAGAAATGAAGGCAGTTAAGTGAGGCTAAATATAAAAGAGTCGCATGGTCTTTTAAGAATTGTATATAGAATGATAGAAAAAAAAGAATGAGCCAAGATTAGCAGCAAGTTCCAAGGATAACAAAGACGGCGTTTTTACTGTATTGGAAGAAAAGGAAAATCAAAGAACAAATAGAATACATGCTTCTTATGGGTGTAGACTGATTTGTTTTGTCTTTGCATCTCCTGCACCTAGCATAGTGCCTGGTACCTAGTAGGTGATTAATAAACCCTTGTTTGTTAAAATTGCTGCCTAAGGTGAATGGGACAATACAGAGAAAGTAGAACCAGTCAACTTTTATTTGTTTCTGTTTCCTCTACTAAAGAGAATAGTAACAACCAGATTAAGATATGTTAGAAGCAAAAAAGAATAGTTTACAAAAAATACCGTAGATCATTTTGATTAGGTAAAATTAAAACCACAAAATCAGTGCAGCTGAATGGAATGTGCCGAATAAGAAAAATATCTGATATTTCTGATAAAATTCTTAAGAATATAGAGAACCGACACGTGTAAGTTTTAAGAGCCCAAAATAGAAAAAACAATAACAAGAAGCCAACATTTATATATTGCTTTAACCTTTGCAAAGCACTTTATGTGGGTGTATTATGTATATATGTATGTGTGTACATACACTCATATATATATATATATTTATACATATTTCATTTTATCCTCACAACCCTAGGAGGTGGGCCCTATTATCCGTCTTTTATAGGTGAGGAAACTGAAACTGAAGGAGTTAAAATGATTCATCCAAGCTAACAGCAGCTAGTAAATGTTTGTGGGAACATTTGAACTTGGATCTTCATGACTTCAAATCCAGAGCTCTAGCCACTGTGTCACCTTTGGTAAATAAAAGGGCATGAACAGTTTTCAAAAGAATTGCAGTCAACTATTTTTAAAATGGCTTCATCACTAATAAGAAAAATGTAAATCTCTTTTACGTAAACAACTCTGAAGTTCACTGTCTCCAAAGCAATAGCGATAGAAATAGTCTATGTTAGAAGGATTAAACAGAAACTGTTGAGGAAGTTGTGAATTAATATAATCATTCTCAGAAATAATTTATGCAATATAATATATAACAGAAATAGGCAAGGTAATATTATATATTTGATATTATGCAAGAAATATTATTCAACCCCTATACTCTTTGACTAAACAATACTGCTATTGGGCAAGTACCCCAAAGAGATCAAGGGCAGAAATAAAGGTCCCCCAAAATAATCATTGCAGTCCTCTTTTTAACAAAAATGTGGAAAGTAGGACACGCACATTAACTGTCATGGTTGGGAGAATTAGTCCTTGCTCCCCATGCCACTTCCTGACTCTTCTACCATCACTTAGTAATCTGTCCTGCTTTTATGTTCATTCAAAACATATGTATCACCTTTTCAAGATTCTGGCAGTTGTTATTTACCACCTTCCAGAATAATCTTTCCACCCGAGCTCCAGCCCTTGTAAGGGAGAACTTTGACATACATATTGATATTCTCTCAAACACTCTGCTTTCCCAGTTCTTCAGTTTACTTATTTCCCATTGGCTATTCCTCCACCTCAGAGATACAAGACATGGTCATATACTTTATTTTTTACAATTATATAGGATTCATTTTCTCACTTTCCCCTACCCACTTTTTTTAAAAGAGAAATAATCTCATCATCACTAATATTTATATAATACTTATGTGCCAGAAACTGTGCTAAGCACTTTACAATTATTTCTCATTAGATCCTTATAACAACCCATCAAGGTAGGTGCTGTTATCCCTATTTTTCAGATTAGGAAACTGAGGCAAAGAGAAGTTAAGAGTTAAGTGACTTATCCAGGGTCATGTAGCTAAGACTAAATTTCACCTTAGGTCTTCCTGCCTCCAGGCCAGGTGCTCTATTTACTGCACCCTCTCGTTGCTTAAGCACATAAAACAGAGTCAAGTAAAGCATTCTCATTTTGATCATGTCCAAAAATGAATTTTTATTCTCATAATATAATATTATAATTATAACATTATTTTGATTATCTGTCAGGATGTGGGCAGCATTCTTGTTTTTGGTTCTCTGGCATGCTAGGCCTCTACTCCAAAGAGATCAAAGAAAGAGAAAAAGGTCCTTCACGTACACTTGATCTTAGCCATCATCTAAAAGTATTCTACTTCCATGTTCTGAAATTCCTTTATCTGATTACAATTTTTTATTATGCCATCTTTCCCTTTGTAGTTTGACCCCAAGACTTACCATGACCTCTAACACCTCTTCTCCTTAACCCTGAACTGGCTACCCTACCATACCTTTCCTATTTCAATCCCTTCTTGAATAAATTCAATTCTATATTGTTATCCTATCTCCGAATATGCCTTGCCAGATCCCAACTTTCGATTGCTCTCATTCTCTATTATTTTTGCTTATATTCATGTACTGTTGAATAGAGCTAGAGAAAATCATGAAACTGCTTAGTGGGTCTGCTACAAACTGGTTGCATAATTTCAACTGGGCCTTTACTGCAGTAAAGTTATTGACTTTTACACTTTCCTAATTCATTTACTATTCCATTCACCACAGCAGCTATTCCAAGTTTTTTCATACTTCCTTAATCCTCTTATGCAAATCCCTTCTCTCACCCCCTCATCTTAGATCCTTGACTTACACTTCACAGGAAAAAATGAGGCCTTTTGTTGAGAGGTGTCTTTTCTCCCTTCCTTATTTCATATCACTCAGATTCCTTCCCACCACTTGTATCGTTAAGGAGATAACATGCAGATGCTTTAACTATTTTCTGGATCATATTTCACAGTATAAGGAAGTGCTCACACCAGATTAGAATCAGTGTAACATTTATTCTGTATACAATTTTATATATATATATATATATACACACACATACACACATATATGCATATACAAGGACAATATAAAGCAGGATTAAAGAGATATAGAAATATACATACAAAGATATAGCTTAACAGAATAATAGAAATCTTTACATACATCACCAAACTGAGGGAACACCTACATTTGTGTCTTGCAGAATCAGCCTCCAGAGTCCCCACTGGGAAAATGCCCCGGGCAGAGTGTGTCCTCCCCATGGGTGAACTCCAAAGAGTAAGGGGATCTCTCCAGGTTATATCCAGTTTTAGACAAAAAAGGCATTGGATCAATTAATTGGCTTGTCTCCAGAGCCTTATGTGACTCAGAGTTACTAATTTCACTGAATGTGTTGCACCTCTGGACTGGGCTAGGGTCAAAAGGAGTAAAACATCTGTGATTGATTTGGCAAAATAATCTGTGTTCAAAAGGAAACAGGATGGATTCCGTTTGTTCCTAGATGGGTGGCCAACAGTTCCAGGTAGAGAAATCAGCCAAAGGCAGGTTGAACTTTTAGTCCTGGAAACCAAGGTAACACATTCCCTGTTCCAAAGAGAAAGAGATATGTGTGTGTGTATATATTTATATTTATGTATGTATGTATGTATATATTCACATAGGCCTATAGATGTACAGGGAAGATCTTTAATATTTCATTAACCTTTCACCAATTTTTCTTCTTTCATCCCTCTCAAGGAAGAGTGGTCCTCCATGCCAAGACAAACTTCTCTAAATGCACCCTTGATCCTTTCCCATCCCATCTTCTCCAACAAATTATCTCCTCTCACATCCCCATTCCCTCACTAATTTTCAATCTACCTGTTTGCTGACAACTTCCTTTCCTTCACTTAATCTGGTCATCCCTGATAACTGTCTTCTTACATCTCATCTTCCTTTTGTGGATAAACTTGAGAAAGCCATACTTTCTTCTAAAGCCTTTAAGTCTGGTTTGTGACCTCTTCAATGAAATGAGAATGCTTTTGCCAAATTTGCCATTGATCTTTCAGTTGTCAAATCTAATGACCTTTTCTTAATCTTTATCCTTCTTGACCTTTCTGTAGCCTTTGACACCATCAAACACCTTCCCCTGGATACTCTCCTCTCCCTAGGTTTTCATGACACTGCTCTCTCCTAATTCTCTTACCTGTCTTACTATTCCTGAATCTTTCATTCAGGTCACACCACAGTCAGTGGATGTTTCCTCAGGCACCTTTGTCCTTTACCCTCTTCTCTCTACATATTCTCTAACTTGCTGATCTCATCAGCTTGTATGAATTAAGTTATCAGAGCGATGGCTAAGTGATACAGTGATAAAGCACCAGGCTTGGAGTTAGGAAGATCTGAGTTCGAATGTGACCACGGACACTTGCTAGTTGTGTAATCTCTAGCAAAACACTTTAACCTCTACCTGCCTCAGTTTCTTCATCTGTGAAATAAAGAAAATAATAGTATCTACTTCCCAGAATTGTTGTAAGGATCAAAAGAGATAATATTTGTAAAGCACTTAGTATAGTGCCTAGAACATAGTAGGCCCATGTAAATATTTAAAAATAAGTTTTTTTATTATTATATCCAAGATGATGATTCTCAGACCTATTTATCCAGATCTCTTTCTTGACCTCCTGGTTCACATTAACAATTGCCTGTTACAGGATATCAGTCATATAGACATCTCAAACTCAACGTATCAAAAACAGAACTCATTATCTTTCCCCCTCCCCATCTTTCCCCTCTTCCTAATGTATCAAGGACACCACCATTCTTCCAGTTATCTGGGCTAGCAATCTCATTGCCATCCTGAGCTCATCACTCACACTTATCCCATATATCCAATCTGTGACCAAGTCATGTCATTTCTACTCTCACATCTTTCCACTTACTCATTTACCATCCTTGGGGCACGATCTTATCACTTTATGCCTGGACTATGGCAATAACCTTCTGGTCGGTCTCCTTGCCTCAAGTCTCTTCTCATTCTAGCCCATCCTGTACTCAGCTGCCAAAACCATTTTATGAAAGCACAGATTTAAAGCATCTTATTCCTCTAGTTGGTAAACTGATAGTTCCCTATTACCTCCAAAATTTAGTGTAAAATCGTTTAGCTTTTGTAGCCCTTAACAATCTGGCCTCTTCTCACCTTACAGTCTTTTTACACTTGACTGTTCCACATGGTCTATGACTCGGTGCCACTGGCCACCTTGTTATTTTTCACATTCAACACTCCATCTCTGGACTCCATGCCTTTTTAACTGACTACCCCCTACAGCTGGATGTTCTGTCTTCATCTCAATTCCCTGGCTTCCTTCCTTCAAGACATAGTTCAAATATCCCCTTTTGCTAGAAGCCTTTCTGAGTCTCCGCCGCTGTTATTGCCTTCTCTCTGAGAAGATTATCTCCTATTTTCTCTGAGCACATTTATGCACATAGTCTGTTGCTTTAGAATGTAAGTCCTTGAGGGCAGAAATCATGTTTTTTGCCTTTCTTTTTCTCCTCAGGGTTTAGTACAGCATCTGGCACATAGTAAATACTGAACATATTGTTGACTAATTGACTTGCCTACTCCTTTTCCTGCCAGCACTTCAATGCCACCTGGACTTTTGATCTGCTATGAAATGAACCCTTTTATTTGTTATCTCCCCCAATTAGAGTGTCAATACCTTGAAAGCAGGAATTACCTCAGTTTTCTATCTGTATCCCCAGAACTAAGATTGTAGTAAACATTTAATAAATATATTTATTCCATTCCATATGACCATAATGGAATATTTTTAGCTATAAGACATAATGAACATGAGGAATTTACAGAAACATTAGAAGACTTGTATGAACTGATGAAGAATGAAATAAACAGAATCAGTAAAACAATATAGACAGTGATTACAATAATGTTAATAAGAACCATAATAGGCATCTGAGCAGATTAATTGCAATAATAAATCCTGGTATCAGAGAATCTGGTCAGATAGAAACATACTTTCCTCCTCTTGGTAAGGAGGATTGGGATTATAAATGCTGAATGTGGTACATATAGACCCAAATGGTATCACCTACTTGTTGCAGAGGCTTCAAGTATACCTCACTCTTCAAACTCAAGGCAGATATTGATTCTGCAAAGCCTTTGGAGGAGGGAAAATGGAAATATCCTGAGCTTTTTGCCTGGGGTGGCCCCTAGGTTAAGGTCTCCAAGGGCTGCTGAGTTTCTAGCTTGAGTATCTTCCATGTCCTCCTCCTACCTAACCAAAATGGTAGACATTGACTTAGCCCACCATAAAAATAGTAATCAACTTAAGGTGCAGAAGCAAAAGGCACACCTGAATAGAGATTGAATAATAAAATCCTAAATGATGACTAGGTCAGAGAAAAAATAAACACCAAAACCATAATTGTGATGAACTTCAATTCAGATAGAGGGAAATGTACTAAAATGATAAGTAAGAAAGGAATTAAGGATCTTAATAGAATCTTATAAAAGTTACACATATGATAGACTTCCAGTAATATTTGAATATGAATCAAAAGGATTATATATATTTTTCAACTTCGTATGATATCTTTAAAAATTTTGACCATGTACTATAGCATAAAAGTCTCAAACAAATGCAGAAAAGCTGACATATTAAAGACTCCCTTTATTGACTGAGACACAATAAAACCTATAATCAACAAGGGATATTGAAAGGAAAGCTTCAAATTTAAATTGACACTAAAGGATATAGTACGAATGAAAATATGGGTCAAAAAACAAATCATAGAAATAATAAATAAATGCCAAATATACCAGAAATAGAAATGACTACATATCAAAACTTTTTGGATGTAGTCAAAGTTATCCTGAAGGGAAAGTGTGTATTACTAAACACGTTGAATCTTTGAACGTTCACTTTATTTACATGGTTGCAGTCTTCACATATATTCTTTTAATTCTGTTTGTTCCTTGAGTCAAGAGGTAGTCCAGCATGTATTGACAGGAATATTGTATTTCACCACATAATTGTCACAGATGTTATGCCAATTTTTTTTCTTTGCAAAAATGTGGGGTATGACCATAATGTGAAACTTTAAAAAAAAAATGTGCTGGTGTTACTTAAAAATCATTTATTACTAAACTATATTTGGTAAAAGATTAAACCCATAATCAGAAAGAAATGCTTTGCACATTGCTGGCAGATCAACTATCCAGTTTAGCTAGGACGGGGAGATCCAAGTCTTACCATATCAGAAGTCTTACTCATGGCAACTTCACCTGCCTACTCCCTGCCTACCTGGTGCCTTGCATCTACGGTTCTCCATTGGGTTGAGTGATACAGCTGTGTTCTAAAGAAACTACAGAAGTCGGTTTTGGAATTATATTGGCAATGCAGGAGTGCTGAGGAGTCCAGGATTGGGGCTTACATTATCCTAGAGATAAATGTGTATATCCATGTGTCACTGGTGAATATATTGCAGCTCTATTTATTTACCTTTTAAGTGGCATGAAAAACAGAATTATACCATGTGATGATTACTTGAGGAAAGGTTATAAACCAATTTCTGGATTGGAAAAAAACAGGGTGTGAGGTTATGCGATGAAAAACAGTATGTGCTTGTAATGACTTGTTAACAATATAGTACTATATGGTTACATGACTCAGTATCACATCATCAAAATTTCAATGCAGGAAAAAAACCCTACAAATTTATAATAAATTATTAAATTTAACATGTCATTTTAAAAATTATATATTTTTGAAATGAAACAAATTTTTTAAAAAATTGGTAAAGGGTTAAAGAAAGTAGATTTCCAGATTTCTGAGTAATTTTTTGGAAAAGGGGGGACAAATAAGTTTGGGAACTTCTGATCTAAATCTTCTCATGTTTCTCTGAATTCTTCATATTTATCATCTTTATAGTACAGTAATATTCTATTACATTTAGCCATTCAACTATCACTGGACATATTTTATTTCTAATTTTTATCACAAATAATGCTGCTAAGAACATATTTTACATATATAATATATAAGTATTAAAATCTTCTGATCACTTTGACTATCTAGTATTCTTTGAAAGAGACTTGGACATGTTTTAAACATAATTATGACATGGTTGATATTTATGCAGTGCTTTAAAAAGTTTACAAAATATTTTACATTATCTCATTTGATCTTTGTAACAACCTGTTATAAAACTATTTTACAGAGAGTTTACTTAGAGGGGTATTTTAGGTCAGACCAGTGATTCAGACCCATGGCTTAAAATACAATGAGCCACTTGGAGACTATAAAATTCAGTAAAAACAACTATATGGATAAAAGATTAAAAGAATCAACTAAAAAGGATACTAACTCAAATAAAACACTATTCTTCTCCACCTCGTCTGCCACCATAATCAAACAGCCAGCTGCATCAACATTTTCCAGAGGACAGCAGGAACTCAGGTAAAATTTCTGATGTAATTCATCCTAGGCTGAAACTCTTATACTTTAGGCGAAAAGGACACTAAATTGCCCCCTCTCCCTTAAAGGACAGACCTGGTCCACCTGACAAAGAAGGAGTTGCCAAAAAAGGAAAGAAAGGGCTGGAAAGGATGTGAGAGGGAAAATGGAAAGGAGGAAAGGCTCTACCCTCAAAGTTCATGAGTATAGACCCAATATTGTTCTTGGGTAGGCCTTAAGAAAGCCTCCTTCCTCAGTAACCTCTGCCAGTGTTCCGCTGACTGTCCGCACAAAACAAACATCGCTCCTATCACAAGAGGTCAAGTGATTTGCCTACCTCACAAGGTTAATAAGGATGAGAGGTAGGATATGAATAAAGTTTTCTCCTGACCTCAGATCCAATGATCTTTTTAGTATATCACATTGATTATCAGGGGCATCAGGAAACTGCCTTGGATTTCTCAAACTTCTATTAACCTGTTATGAAAAAAAATCGTTCATTAATTTCCATAAGCCCATTTATACTCCATGGTGTAGCACATTCCATTAATTTCAACTAGTTGTTTAAAGTAGTAACTCATTTTATTTTTCTTATGTCCAGAATTCAAAATTGGAAGGAACCCTATTGGCCATCCAATCCAACCCATAATCTGAACAAGAATTAATTAATTAATTGATATCCCAAGAAGCTTTTGTTTAAAAACTTCTGGTGAGGGGAAATTCACTATGTCTTTAAGTAACCAATTTCATTTTTAGATAGCTCTAATTTTCAGGAAGTTTTTCCTTACATCTGTTCTACAATTTCTGTCCATTGCTTGTAATTCAGTTCTTTAGTGTCAGTCACAATCTTAACTAAGAATGGAAAGAGAAGTTATTTGTTGTTCAGTTGTTTTAGTCACGTCCAACTCTTTTCATGACTCCATTTGGGGGTTTTCTTGGCAAAGATACTGGAGTTGTTTGCCATTTCCTTCTCTAGCTCATTTTACCGATAAGGAAAGTGAGACAAAGGGTTAAGTGACTTGCCCAAGGTCACACAGTTAGTAATTGTCTGAGGACAGATTTGAATTCAGGAAAATATTTTCCTGACTCAAGTCCTGGAATTCTATTCACCATGCTACCTCAATGGTCCCAAAAGAGTCAGAAAACTTGGGTTCAAATCCTAGCTCTGCTACTTAATTAATATGTGTCATATTTGTAAAATCACTTAAGATGTCTGGGCTTCATCTGAACATGATGGTGTTGAGTTCAACACCTGATCTCTAAAAGACACTTTATGATTCTAAATTTATGATTTATCTGAAGTATTGTTCTATTTTCACTTGATAGCCCTTCAGATACTTGAAAATAATTATCAATATTTCTTAAGTGTTTTCTCTGGACCAAATATCCTAGTTATTTCAATTGATTGTTATATAACAAGACTTGAGGATTCTCACTATCCTTGTTGACATCCACTGAACATTTTCTAATTTGTCAATGTCCTTTATAAAATGTGGTGCCCAGAACTGAACTCTTTATTACAGATTTGATCAGACGAGGTAGAAAAGAGAACTATCAGGCGCCTTGTTTGAGACACTATGCTTCCATATTGATTCATATTGAATTTTCTAGCTCATAAACATTTCCAGATCTTTTTCAAATGAGCTGTTGTGAACTTCATCTACTAATAAAGTTGACATATGAAACCCAAGTATGAAACTTTACATTTGTTAACTATCATCTCTTTAGACTTACCTTTGTTTATTTTATCCCATTAAGACTCCTGGAAGCATAACCCTATCATCCAATAAGTTAACTACTTCATACAACATCTACATATTTGATAAGTATGGTATTATGCCTTTATTCAGTTCATTGCTAGAAATGTTTTTCATCTGTAAAAGGAAAAGACTGGATAAAATGGCCCCTATGGTTACATCTGGTGCTCAAACTTATATGGGATTAAAGATGGATCTGTGGGCCACTATACTGGAAACCTACATCCAATTTGGGACTGACCCATTCACTGAATAGTAGACTCTCAGTCTTGGAAGAAATCTCTGAGATCCAACCTGCAGCTGAGTAAAAGTGTACTGTATGATATACGACCCTACAAGGGGTCATTTAAGCTTTGCCTGAGAGCCTCTAGGGAGGATGAATACACTAAGTTAAGAAGCACCATGGAAACAATGTAACAAAAACTGCTTTTAGAGTCAGAGGATCTGGCTGATTTTCACCTGTCTCCTTCATACATGTGTGATGTTGCTAGTCTTTGATTGGATTGTGATCCTTAATATAACAGTTCCCCTGAAAAAAATACAATCTCATATATAAAAACTCATTTTGCAACATAATTCTAGAAACACACTTAAATGAAGTTTGTGAAGTGACTTTATGTACTGTCGGTCTATTGTGGAGCAATGAAATTTCTGGGGTTCCCTTCCTAGGTTACAAAGATTCTCTTCATCCTTTTACTGGCTTTCTTGGTCTGTAGGTTGCTGTGTTATGAAACCTAAACCCCCTACCCCCACTTAAGATTGTTTTCAATGTTAGTTTCAACAAGGTTTTATCTATGTATACACTTGAAGGGCAAAGGAATATAAAATGTAATTTTTCTAGGGGGTAAGGGGGGGACCATGATGCATCCAGCACAGATTCCCATCACTTTATATTACATTTACAGTAATAGCTATTCCAGAACTTGGCCAGAAGAGGGCACTAGAAGTTTGTTTTTGTTTTTGTTTTAATTAAACATCATCTTGGCCCTTAGGTTTGAACAACTTTTGCTTGAAATTTAAAATTAATTCAATATTTATTTTTAACTTTTTTTCCTGATTTTGCTCAGTGAAATTCTTTGGTGAAGCAAGTGACTAAGAATGCTTTTTTGTTATTATTTTAATAATCTTCAAGCTTTTTCTTCTTGATGGTATAAAAGATAAGACTCCTGTTCTTTGTATGTGGTCATTCAATCAATAAACATTTATTAAATGCCAGCTATATGCAAGGAACAGTGCTAAGCATCAAGGATACCGAAAAAGACAAAAGGCAGCCTGTGGCTTCTAGAGATTTCCTATGTAAATGAATTACCAAAGTTTAATTAATCACTATGTTCAATAAATCTGATGCAGCCTGTGAAAGGAAGGCAGCCAGTGAGCCATAAACTTGCTCAGAAAACCTTAAGAGTGTATGTTCAATTCAAGACTCCCTTTCTCAATCTTCTGCTCAGACATGCTCTTATGCGTCATGTGTATGTTTGTCCTTCGTTGCTGAAAAAGACTATGCCATCAGAGGAATGATGACATGACATGTACTTGATTTTGTTTTGAGTGAGGGGGGTGCTGTGCAGGTCACCAGCCTCACTTCTCCTCCAGAACCATCTGAATCCAGTGACCAGATATTCATCAGAATGACTGGAGATGACCCAGGATGAGGCAATTGGGGTTAAGTGACTTGCGCAAGGTCACACAGTTAGTGAGTGTCAAGTGTCTGAGGTGAGATTTGAACTAAGATTCTCCTTACCCCTGCAATGGTGCTCTATCCACTTCACCACCTAGATGCCTCCCATTCATCATGAATTAGTACATGGGAGCAAAGAGGGATGATTGGAAAGACTGAAAGGAAATTCTTTTTAAAATAATTTTCTTTTTTTATTATTGTGAACTTGACAAACGTCAACAGATGTGAACATTTCATTATATAAAGGAAAAGATGCTTGTATATAATATTGAATTCCTATAATATGCATTATTTTTCAAAAAGTTATCCATATATAAAATTTAACACTAACAGGTTTCAACATTACTTGTCTATTTTCCCTTTTGAACTTCCTTTTGCTCTCTTCAGTCTTTTTTTTTAGTTAAATTTATTTATTTAACTTTTTACATTCATTTTCACAAAATTTTAGGTTCCAAATTTTCTCCCTATTTGTCCCCTCCCCCCACCCCAGTACACTGAGCATTCTAATTTCCCCTATCACCAATCTGCCCTTTCTTCTATCATCCCTCCTTTCCCTTGTCCCCATCTTCTCTTTTGTCCTGTA